>CAUYUJ010020594.1:81238-98738 GCA_963575745.1 Prorocentrum cordatum | reverse complement strand
ACACCACGAGACACCACGGGACACCTCGGGACACCGCATCGATCTCACTATCGATCTCACGATCGATCTCACGCAACGGGACACCACGGGACACCACGGGACACCACGGGACACCGCGGGCCACCGCCGGACGGACGGACGGAAGGCGGAGGAGCAACATGTGTCTTGACTTCGCCCTAGCAACGGCGGGTTCATTTCTCTCGCGCGCCCACGCAGCTTCGCCTCGCCCGCACGCACGACACGAACCAAACGAAACGATGTCCTGGTTGGGGGTCTCCGTTCCACTGCGATCTCACCCCCCAACCTCCGATCAGCATCATCATCAGAATCATGATGATCATCAGCAGCAGCAGAATCCGCATCAGCATCAGAAGCACCATCAGCATCATCAGTATCATCAGCAGCAGCATCACCATCACCAAAAATCGTCATCAGCAGCATCATCATCAGCATCATAATCAGCATCATCAGTAGCAGCATCATCATCATCAGCAGTAGTATCGTCATCATCATCATCATCATCATCATCATCATCAGCAGCAGCAGCATCACAATCATCAGCATCATCATCATAATCAGAATCTGCATCATCAGCATCATCATCCGTATCATCGTCAGCATCAGCATCATGAGCATCAGCATCATCATCAGCATCATCGTCATCAACATCATCATCACCATCACCATCACCGACCTCACCAATCATCACCATTACATTAGAATCATCCTCGTCGTCAAAATCATCGCCATAAATGTCACTAACTTCATCATCATCATCATCATCATCATCATCATCATCAGAATCAGCCTCCTCAGCATCATCGTCGTCGTCGTTGTCAGCAGCATCTTCATCATCAGCAGCATCTTCATCATCAGCAGCAGCATCAGCATCATGATCATCAAGATCAGCATCATCACCACCATCATCGTCATCAACCATCGTTGTCAGCAGCGTGATCAGCATCGGCACCATCATCAACGTGATCAGCACGCATAGAGTCAACATCATCACCCGTGCCACCATCGTAATCGGCTTCAGCAGCAGCATCGTCATCGTGAACAGCATCAGCATCAGCATAATCAACATCATCACCCGTATCATCATCATCATCATCATCATCATCATCATCATCATCATCATCATCATCATCATCATCATCATCACCATCATCATTATCGTCATCATCATCATCATCATCATCATCATCGTCATCATGATCATCATCATCATCATCATCATCATCATCATCATCATCATCATCATCATCATCATCATCATCATCATCATCATCATCATTATCAGTCGTCATCATCATCATCATCAGCAGCATCATCATACGCATCACGAGCATCCTCGTCGTCTTCCTCGCCTCCTCCTCCTCTTCCTAAACCTGCTCATTGTCATGATACTGTCCATTACGAATGTGCTGCTCTGGCTCCTGCCCCTGCGTACGGATACGTCCGCCGTCGAATCTAACAATCTCGATGCTACCACGTTCGCTTGGGAAACGCATCGAACGACGAGTCGACAAGTCGCTTCGATCCCATGAGTGAGGCATCTCGCGGCCGAGGTTCGCTGTCGACTTACTTAGGCTGCTGGGGAGGGCGATGCCTGGGGGACTTGGCGAGGAGAGCGAAAGAAACGTCCTCTCTCTCTCTCTCTCTCTCTTTTTTCCGTTCTCTCCCGCTCTCTCTCTCTCTCTCTCTATCCCGCTCTCTGTCTCTCTTTCTCTCTCTCTCTCAATCTCTATGGTCCCCATCTCCTCAGCCCAGGGAATCCTCTTATCATCGGAAAGACACTGGGCTCGAGGTTGGAGCACTCGAGCTGGCATGACGTGGCCGTCGAAAAAATGGCGGGGCCCGCTCTGAAATTTGGCGCAGACTCCCGCTGCAGACATCCCATGCTCCGTCAGCAGAAAGCCTCGGCAAACCCGTCTGCTGGCGTCCTCGGGTCTCACGGTTCCCGCGCCCTCTCTCTCTCTCTCTCTCTCTCTCTCTATATATATATATATAAACCCTGACTGCTGCAACTCGGCGGTGGACAAACCTCCCTTTAGTAAACCTCCCCTCAGTGAATACGGTCGGGGACCGAAACCGACGGACCCGGACCCGCAAAAATGACGGCCCCGACGCCCTCTCGCGAACCGAAAGCGGCCAATTCGCTCATCGACGTGTCAGGGTAGGAGGTCCATCAACCTGCGACTCTATAAGCCCTGACTGCTGCAGCCCCCCACCCAGGCCACGCCCCTCCGGCGCACCCAAAAACCGAAGGCCACCGTGCCCTCATCCTGCTTCGTTCCTGCCGCGCGCCCCGCGGGGGGGGGGAAGCCTGGCGAGACGGGCAAGGGGGGTCCCCCCGGGCCACGGAGAGGGGCGCGCCCCGAGTTTTGGTGTCGTGTTCCGTTCTTCTGTTCTCATCTCGGACAGCGGTCCTCACCTTTCAGTCGGGCCTGTCCCTCTACAGGAGGAATATGCAAAAATGGTCAAAAAATAGTCTGGGGACGACTTTTTTATCATGTTTGACTATTTCGGTGTATGTTTTGACTACTTTTCTTTTTTCGTCCAAAATCCCCCTGTAGGGCGACACGCCCGACCTAATCCTTACCTCGGGAAGAGGGGGATTCGGGCCGTGGGCACAGTCGAACCTGGGCAAGAAGAACATCCAGGAGAGCTCCAAACAGCACACCACCGCCAACCCTGGCGTAACCAGGCCCTCCTGGGCCCTGGGCTGGTGTCCAGGCCCTCCTGGCCTGGGCCTGGAGGTCCGTATACCAGTCCAGGGCCCAGGATGAACCTGGCCAGGGCTGGTGGTGGTGTATTGTTGGCGTCCCTCCGAACATCCCTCAAGAACATGAGACCCTCCGCCGGCCAAAACACACAAACACACACATATATACACACACGAACAAAAAAACACATCTGAGGGTACTCCCTGGGATGCACAAGAACGAAACATCTGAGAGTGCTCCCCGGGATGCACAAGAACATCCAACAAACACGAAGAACACTAGGGTACCCTCCCCGAACGGACCTCGACCTTACACCTCGGTCCGACTGCAACGGGGGAACGCAGGTGGGGCACGCCGGGGCGGGGGTGCGCGCTGCGATCCCCACGGTGCGCGCGCGAGCACCAGCATGTCTGGCCATCGCTCGGACGTCCATTCCCTGTGTTTTTTCGATTTCGTGCGTGGTTTTTCGCCAAATGATCAAGGATGCTCCTGGATGGTCCTCGCCGAGGGAAAAATGCACACGTCCGAGCGATGGCAAGATGTTAAGGGGGGGCCCAGGCAGCCCCCGCCCCCACCACCCGCACGAGACCGCCACCCGCTGGCTTCCGTGGGGAGGGGGGCCTGGCCGGGAGCACAGCCGTCGCGCGGCGGAGGACAAATTCAAGACAGCCTCCTCGCCGGGTGGCGACATCCGAGCCCTGAGCCCCCACAAGCCATCGATCCTCCTCCTCCTCCTCCTCCTCCTCCTCCTCCTCCTCCTCCTCCTCCTCCTCCTCCTCCTCCTCCTCCTCCCCCCATCCTCCTCCCCCCATCCGCCTCCCCCCATCCGCCCCCCCAGAATCGAGGGGAGGCGGGGGCAGGTAAAGAGCCGAACTCTATACACACCAACGCGGTGTTCCGGCCCCGCACGGAAACTCGCACAGGAGAGCGAACCCGGGCGTATACGGGATCCTGGTGTTCACATGTTTCCTTGCTCCCCTTGGAAGCCGGGGGGAAAATGTACACCACACCACCCCGACGTCGTCCCCGACCCAAAATCCTGGCATGAAAAAGCAGCCCGCCGCTGGCAGTGTACATTTCCCAGTCTCCAGGCAGGGGTCGGATCTCGCCGCGCGCTCGACGGTACCCCGAGCCCTACGCCAGCGGCCCAGCGAGCTGCCCGCATCGTTGATCGGCGAGGGCAGGGCCCAGACTTCGCCACCGATAGGAAGGCACCAACTATACACCAACACCGATCCTGGCCAGGATCACCCTGGGCCCAGGATCGGTGTATACGCCCTCCTGCCTTGCGCAAGAAGGCATATACACCGATCCTGGGCCCAGAGTGATCCTGGGCCAGGATCGGTGTTGGTGTATAGTTGGTGCCCTCCGAACCGACTCGCGCGAAGGCCCGCCCCAGCGCCACGGGGGCAGGAAGCTTTGGAGAAGTCGGGCTCGCACCGACCCGGGTCAACTGGAAGCCTCCTGGATCGGAGGACTGCACCGAATCGCTGATGTATCGACCACGTCGGCGATGGATCGTCGCTGTCGAGAAAAACGGGCTCCACATCGAGCCGCGTCGCCGATGCGTCGACGATGCGGGGCGATCCTCCGACCCCATCTACTCGGGCCCCATCTGGGAGGCCTAGATCAAGGCCAACCCGGGCCAGTCGGGCTTTGCAGGATCCTGCCCAACACTGCAGCATCCTGCAGGAGCCTGCGCGCCAGCCCGGGCCCATGCAACCCTGGCCCGAACCGGGGCCTGCCCAAGATCCTGCAGGATCCTGCGTGCCAGCCCAGGCCCATTCGGCGGCGACGATAGGGGCGAATAGCCCAGGGGCGGGCATCAGTTACACGCATTCGCCCGGCAGCCTTATCGAAGACATAGATCATCGGCGCACCTGAATACGTGTGTTGCTCTCCCCTGGGCTGTTCGCCCCTGTCGTCGCCTCTGACCAATGCAGCCCTGGATCTGCAGGATCCGGCGCTCTGGCGTCGACCCCCGACTCTGGATCCCGCCAGTGCGCCCGGCATGCGGCGGCGCCCTGGCCAGGCAGGAGCGTCGCCATGAAAGGGGTGTTTTCAATGTGTAAAACATTATCAAAAAATGTCTCAAAACTGTTTTTACATATTTGAGACCTGTTTGAAACAGATGTTAGACATCTGGAAATCATTTGGTAGCATGCTTCCTCTCCATTAACCGACTTCCACAATGCTAGGAGGAAACTACTGGGAGGTCCTCGTCGGAGGATTAGGGAAAATTCGGCCCCAGTGGGGGGCTGCTACGTTGGATCAGGCCACGGATCAAGCGGGATTGAGCAGGATCAAACCGGATTGAGCGGGATGAGGCGGAACGAAGCCGGATTAAGCCAGGCTTCGGGCCAGGCCAAAGTTAGAAATGGACCTCCCAGGAGTTGCACCCGAAGGTCTGGCGTTCTGGCTGGCCCCCGCTTGCATTCAGCCCCGTCTTGAGGCTCCCGAAGGATCTCACTGCACCGACCTTGCAGACGTGCTGCAGCGGATTGTTGCGTGGACTTCTGTCAGTGCAAAGCCCCGAAACGGCGAGCGAAAACCAAGGAGACTTTCACATGGATGTTTTGTAGTCCTCTTTCCTGGCCCTCCTGGCAAAGAAAATCGGCGGTGGACAAACCTCCCTTTAGTAAACCTCCCCTTAGTGAAAACGGCCTGGGACCGAAACCGACGGACCTGGACCCGCAAAAATGACGGCCGCGCCGCCCTCTCGCGAACCGAATACGGCCAATTCCTTAATCGACGTGTCCGGGTAGGAGGTCTGTCCACCTCCGAGAAAAACGCACGAAACTCCCTTCGGAAACCGGAACGATACTCTCGAGGACAATCCGGGCCCATCCAGATCTGTTTTTTTCGAACGGAGCCCGCTCTGCAGTGCTGGCGCCACGTGAAGCAGAGCGGGGCGGGGGCGCCCCGCCGAGCGCTCACCGCCCCGCGCCCCGCCCGGGGGCCGCCCCCGCGAAAAAGGTAGGGTCCGGCGTGTCCTCCTACAGGCGGAGTTTTTGGAAGAGAGATGACAAGCAGCCAGAAAATGCTCAAACGTAGTGAAGAATAGGCGAAAAGTCGTCAGCTGACTACTTTTGGACTGTTCTGGAATGCACCTCCTGTGGAGGAGCATGCCCGACTTGAGCGGGAGGGCGGCCGCTGTCCCTTCCCGCGCCGCCGCGGGAGGCGACAAAGCCACGACTGGAGGCTCTTCGCGAGCTTCTGCCTCTGGGGGCCCTTACCAGGCCTCCCAGAGGCCTCCTGGAGGGGGTCCGAGTAGATAGCGTCGGAGGATCGCGCCGCATCGCCGATGCATCGGCGACGTCGGCGGTGCATCGGCGACGCCGGCGTGAAGAAAATCGCGCCCCGCATCGAGCCGCATCGCCGATGCATCGGCGATGCATGGGCGATGCATCGGGGATGCACTGGCGATGCATAGAAGACGTCGGCGATGCATCGGCGACGTCGACGTGAAGCATTATCGGCGGTGGATACACCTCCCCTTAGCAAACCTCCCTTAGTGAAAACGGCCTGGGACCGAAACCGACGGACCTGGACCCGCAAAAACGACGGCCGCGAAGCCCTCTCGCGAACCGAAAACGGCCAATTCCTTAGTCGACGTGTCAGGGTAGGAGGTCGATCAACCTCCGACACATCGGGCCCCACATCGAGCCGCATCGCCGATGCGTTGGCGATGCGGCGCGAGCCTCCGACCCCATCTGCTCGGACCCCATCTAGGAGGCCCAGAACCTCGGCGGTGCCAACAGAAATGGCTCGG
Source organism: Prorocentrum cordatum (assembly GCA_963575745.1). Classification (NCBI taxonomy): domain Eukaryota; class Dinophyceae; order Prorocentrales; family Prorocentraceae; genus Prorocentrum; species Prorocentrum cordatum. The sequence goes on along the minus strand of CAUYUJ010020594.1, from coordinate 92,237 downwards.
GACGGACAGCCGGTCCCAGGTTAGCAGGCAACTACTGGGAGGTTTTCGTCGGAAGGATTCAGGAGGATTAAGCCCCATTTGGGAGCTGTTACGCCGGAGTGGGCCTCGGAGTAAGCAGGATCAAGCCGGATGAAGCGGGATCAAGCGGGATTAAGCCGGATTAAGCGGGATTAAGCCGGATTCAGACGGAATTCGGACCAGAGGAAAATCAGAATTTGACCTCCCAAGAGTTGCATCCGAACCCCGGGAAGGGGTCCGGACCTCTGGGGGTCGACGCTGTGAAAAGATCAGAGCGTTGGGGGTCTGGGCGTGAGGCCAGGAGGACGTGGCGACGACGCCGAACTCAGAGGTCCGCGCGGAGCTGGAGCTGGAGCTCCCTGGCGGCGCCTCTGGCGCCGCCACTGGTGCGCTCCACGCGCCACGGAGGGGGGGTCCAGAGTCGATCCAAGAAATCCGCGCGGACCTCCAAGTTTTTTGTTTGTGTCATTGTATGTACCCCGATGAACGCCGCCGCCGACGCACGCCGACGCAAGTTTCTGGTGCCGATGCCAGTCAGGAGCAGACACGACGCAGCACGCGGGGCCGCCGCACAGCCCGAAGCCTCGTGCACACGCGACAACGCCCCACGAGGAGGCCCACGAGGAGACCTCACGGGCCCGCCCACGTGCACGTTGGGCGTTGCCGGTGGGTGATCGAGTGGGGGCGAGGAAAGGTGCACCCTTCGTGCCCCTTTGGGCCCTAGAGGGCGCTGTGAGTGCTCCCTGCAGGCCCCTGAGGTGCAACGCCCCGAGCATGAAGGGGCAGTCATGTGTCCAGGAAAGGGGGGGGGGGGGGGGGCACTTGTTTCCCAAGAGGGGCCCCTGATCGAGCTCCTGGATGACCGTCAGACTGCTCTCTGATCTCGCAAGATTGCTGGTAAGTCCCTCTGTAGCCGACCGCAGAGCAGCAGCGATCGGTGCGTCAAGAACTGATCTCGCCTGCTCCTCCACTGATGCACAGATTCAATCAGTACGCGCGGTGGGGGCACATCACCGCCAGCTACAACACGGGATGACAGAGTCTCTGCAATCGTCTGAAGAGGCCCCCCTCGTCTACCGGCACTGGCTGCATGCACCGCCCCCGCTCCGCGAGGTCGCGATCCTCTGCAGATTTGTCGGCACGAGAATCCCCCCACACGTGTCGGTGGTTCAAAGGATGGGGTCCTGAGGGATGGGGTCCTGAGGAGAGGAAGGGGTCCAAGGGTACACTTACGCTGCTTCGGGCACCTCGTCCTCAGCACCCCATCCCTCAGGACCCCATCCTTTGGACCACCGACACGTGTGGGGGGATTCTCGTGCCGATCAATCTGCAGAGGATCGCGACCTCGCGGAGCGGGGGCGGTGCATGCAGCCCGTGCCGGTAGACGAGGGGGGCCTCTCTAGACGACTGCAGAGTGTGCCCGGCGGAGAGCGCTCCCCGGCGGCTCCCCCGTGGGAGCGCCGAGGATTCCCTGCCTGCGGCATCGGGATGACTGTGGAAATCGGAGTCGACGACGACGACGACGACGACGACGACGACGACGACGACGACGACGACGACGACGACGACGACGGCGACGGCGGCGACGACGACGACGACGACGACGGAGAGGAGAGGGTCGGTGTGGCCTACCCATCGGTCGGAGGAAGTAGGTGGAAACATGAGGTAGGAAGGCGTTGAAAGTAGATTGGGTGTCCGCCCGCGCCCTAAAGAGGACGGAAAAGGTGAAGCCACTCGATCATTGAAGTAGGAATGCGCTTCAAGTAGAGTGGAACCTGGGAATCCAAAAATACCTACTTCAACGACCGATGGGTATACCAGCGCTTCCCACAATCTGGGCGTGGTCTGACAAGCGTAGCACACCAGAGGCCATGCCTGCTACGTCGCGGTGACCATGGGGCCCTCAAAAGGGAGGGGTCCGAGGCGCCGAAACAAGTAAACCGCCTGAGACATCCCCACAATCTGAGCGCAAAAGGGCCCGTGGTACACCCCCTGGCGGCTCCCCCGTGGGGACACCCAACTGCCATGCCTGCTCAACCGCAGTGACCATGGAGTTCTCAGCATAGACAAGATCCGAGGCGCCGAAACAGGCGAACACCTTCAGACATCCCCCCCAATCTGGGCGCAAGGTGGCCCGTACAGTGCGGGCGCGATCGCAAGAAAAAACGTCGCAAGAACCAGACCCTGAAAACCCGCGCGCGAGGTACACCTGAGGGGAAACCCGGAGCACCCTGAACGCAGAAGCTTCTGAATGGCTGCGGGAAGTCACCGCGCAGCGCGAGGATCGAAGAAACCCAAGGTACCCTGGCGAAAAGTAGTTGGTTTCTTGATGCGCGCCTCCACTGCAATACACCCCTGGCGGCTTCCTGCTGTATCGCGGTGATCCTCGAGCGCTCGGGGTATCGCCTGCTGTATCGCGGTGATCCTGGAGCTCTCAGAGAGAGAGAGAGGGAGAGAGAGAGAGAGAGAACAAAAAAAAAAAACAAAAAAAAAACGAGGCGCCGAACTGGGCGAACAGACTGAGACATCCCCGCACTCTGGGCGCGAACGGGCAAGCGTACACCCTCCCTGCCGGCTCCCCCTCGTGGTGTCCAAGTGCAACGCCTGCTGTATCGCGATGGCCACGGGGCTCTTTACAAGAGGTGGGTCTGAGCCACCAAACAGGCGAAGCACCTAAGACAGGAGAGCCCAGAATCGAATGCATAAGCCGGATCGGCGATCGACATGACTCGGATCGGCGGAGATCGGCAGCCGAGCCGGGAGAAGTCGAACCGGCGGAGATCGGCAAGCTGGTGTGCCTCCGGGAAAGCATCGGGGTCCAGATCGGACTCCGCGGCCGAATCGAATCGGAGGCGGAAGCCGTTGGAGTCGAACCGCACCGAAGCGGAGGGAAGCCGCACGAGCCCTGCCCAGGACGTCCTCACCAGCGGGGGCGCGAGCGGCCCAGTGCCCCCCCTCCTTGAGGGATCCCCTTCCTCGGGGTGCCCAGGCGCCACGCCTCCTAGATCGTTGCGGATGCCACGACAACGGACACCCTGACAGCCCTGGCATCGAGTTAAACATGCGTTTAAAATGTGTGAAACATGTTTTCACAGATTTGAAACATGGTTGAAACATGTGCTAGACATCTGGAAGCTATTTGGCAGCATGCCTCCTCTCCATTGATCGTCCTCCACAACTATATCGCGACGACCATGTGGCCCTCGAAAGAAAGGAGTCTGAATCTGGGCGCGAGCCGGGCGGCTGTTGGGGTGCTCAAACGCCACGCCTGCCACGTCGGGTGTTAGCTAGACTGCGCGCGATCGGGTACGAGCGTGCCTGGATGTGTGTGAGCGTGGCATTGGTATGAGTGACTCCTGATACTGAGTGACTCTGAGTGTGAATGAGTCTGTGCGTGAGCGCGTCTGATTGTCAGAGAGCCTGAGAATCAGTGAGTGTGAGTCAGGAAAGGGGGTGAAGTCGCAGTGAAACGGAAAGCCCCCATACCGAGAAATCGGTGTCGGTTTCGCAATCGTGACGTGCGTGCGGGCGAGGCGAAGCTGCCTGGGCGGGCGAGAGGAATGAGCCCTTCCCTGGCTAGGGCGCCGCTGAGCTAAAAGACCGCCCCCCGGGTTGTCCAGCGGTGGTCGGGGGCGTTCCGTGGGTGTCCCGTTGGTGTCCCATCAGTGTCCCGTCGGTGTCCCGTGGGTGTCCCGTCGGTGTCCCGTCGGTGTCCCGACGGTGTCTCAGTGAGATCGATGGTGAGATCGATAGTGAAAGCGATCGTGAAATCGATCGAGTGAGATCGATCGATAGTGAGATCGATCTATTGAGATCGGTAATGAGCTTGATATCCAGATCGTTAGTGTGACCGATAGTGAAATCGATAGTGAGATTGATAGTGAGATCAATAGTGAGATCGACAGTGTGATCGATAGGGTGGTCGATAGTGAGGTCGATAGTGAGATAGATAGTGATAGTCATAGTGAAATCACGAGTGAGATCGACAGTACAATCGATAGTGAGATCGATAGTGAGCTCGATAGCAAGATCGGTAGTGCGATCGATAGTGAAATCGATAGTAAGATCGATGGTGAGATCCATAGTGAGATTAATCATGATATCGAAAGTGTGACCGATAGCGAGATCGATAGCGAGATCGATAGTGGAATCGATAATGAGATCGATAGTGCGATCGATAGTGAGATCGAATTAGTGAGATCGATAAAGAGGTCGATAGTGAGATCGATAGTGAGATCGATCTGGTGAGATCGATAATGAGATCGACAATGATGTCCCGTCGGTGTCCCGTCGGTGTCTTCGATGTCCCATCGGTGCCCCGTCCGTGTCCCGTAGTGGCATAAAAAGTTAGGTCGATAGTGATACCGATAGTCGATAATGAGACCGATAGTGAAATCGATAGTGAGATCGATAGTGAGATCGGTAGTGAGATCGATAAGTGAAATCGATGGTGGGATCGATTGAGTGAGACGTTGGTTCCTCTCCCCTGAACCTCCTCATCACGCGAAGGGTGGTCGTAAAGGACTCGGCTGGATGTGAGTGCGTATGAAAGTGAGTGGTGTGAGTGAGTACGAATGACAGTGAGTCTGAATATAAGTACGCCTGAGTATGACTGAGCTGAGTTGGGGGTGAATCCGAGTGTGAGCGAGTCTTAGTGTGAGCGATTATCCGTATGAGTGGTCTGGATGCGATGAGGATGAGGAGGAGGAGGAGGAGGAGGAGGAGGAGCAGGAGGCGAGAGTGAGCGAGTGAGGAGGCGGAGGCGTCACACGAACAACAATAACCCCATCTTCGAATAGGGGGGGCAACAACTATGAATCCGCGCGCTCCCGACCTTCCAAGGCGACCCAGGCAGGCATCCGAGGCCACCAAAAGAAGGCCCAAGCTGCCCCCAAGACAGCCAGGGAGGGGCCACACGGCGTCCCAAGATGGCCTCAAGACGGCGCAGGATGTCCCCGAGCGGGCCCAGGAGGGGGCCATCAGGGGACCCTCCCCAAGAGGCTCCGAAGAAGCAAGACAGCTTGATGCTCCGATTGCGCTTAACTGAGTGTCGCGGCCTCCCCTTTTCTAGACGAGCGCGTTCCACTACTCGCAAAGTAGCTACTCGCAAATCGCCTGGATCCGCCACGGGGGGTCTACGATAAATTACGTCGAAGCAGGCATTTGTTTTTCGGGCGGTTGCGAGTAGGCACTTTGCGAGTAGTGTAACGCGCTCGGTGATGTTCGAGCCCCCTGTCAGCTCAGGACGGCCCAAGAAGCCTCCAAGACGGCACCAAGACGGCAGACAGCCCAAGAGGGCACCGTGATGGCCCAAATTTAGCCTCCAAGACTGCGCCAAGACGGCCCAAGCGGGCCTCCAAGGAGGCCCATGTCAAGCGTGTAGAAGGCCAGTTGGCGGCCCCAGACTGCGCCAAGACTGCCCCAGAGCGGCCCCAAGGTACCCTCCCGACGGCCAAGAGGGCCCCAAGGCAACCCAAAAGAACCCTGAGACCGCCTGGGAGACCGCGAGGACGGCCCGAGAGGGCCCAAAAAAGGGCCTCAACGGAAACACTCGACTGCTCCACAGGAGCCCAAGGCAGCCCAGGACGCCCATGCGAGCTCCATTGCTCCATGGGAGCTCTTCAAAAAGTTAAGACAAATGTGTCACATGTGACTGCCTTCAGACTTCGTTTCCTCCTCCTGCTCATGCTCCTGCTCCTCCTCCTGCTCCTCCTCCTCCTCCTCATCCTCAGCATCATCATCCTCATCATCCTTATCATCCTCATCACCGCTCTCCCAAGCCTGGAGACACGAGGTGCCACACGTGACGGCCTCCCTTGACCCCTCGAACAGCCGCAACCCAGATTAGATGCTGGGCTGGCACGCTGGCAGGGACTTGCCGCACGCAGCTGGATAGATCATAATGGGCCTTGCGACTGGCAAGGCTCTGGCACTCCCCATGCGATACACTCACCAGATAACCAAGTGTGTCAAATCGCTCGACCAACGCTTCATTTAGGAAAGAAGATGTGCAGATGCTGATAGCTGAAGATCGAAGAGATAACCTGTTAGCGACCTCAACAACACATGTCCGAAATACAGTGTGCCAACCATGTGATCACAATATGCGAAATGCGCGGACAGCCCTGGTAGTGAAAGGGGGTACCGAAGACAGGACGCTAGCTCCTTCAGAACAAGATGCTCTTCGCACGCAGGACCCCCCTGAGCTGCACCAGCTTGCTGAAGCCAGTAAAATGCATCGCCTGGAGAGGTCATGGTTCGCGCCAAAAGGGGCTCGGACATCAGAACAGCGGCCCGCGGCTGCAGACTTGGCCATGGAATAGCGCGAGCGTGCCTGTGCGAGTTCGCTTCGGCGCGTGAGTGTGGGTGTGCGTGCGCGTGCGCGTGCGCCTGCGTGTGCGTGCATGCCACGATAATCCTGAGAACTTGCGCGTGCGCCCCACGACATACGACCGCGCACGGCCTGCAAGAACGTGCGCTACAATGCTCTCTCCCGCTACGATGTCCCTGCCGGCCAAACAAATACACACACACACACACACACGCGCGCGCGCGCGCATACGTTTCGGTCGCGGCGCAGCGCCACGCCGTCTGGCGCCCGCACACGCGCCCACCGCACACGCGCCCACACACACACACACACACACACAGACACAGACACAGACACAGACACACACACACACACACACACACACACACACACACACACACACACACACACACACACACACACACACACACACACACACACACACACACACACACACACACACACACACACACACACACACACACGCACACACACACGCACACACACGCGCGCGTACCAACACTGACTCAGTTGGGGGGCGGAAGCGGCCTCGCGCGCGGCGACGAGGCCGAGTCAGTGGCAATACAGAGCGCGGGAGCGCGGCCGCAAGCACACACACGCACACACACAAACGCACACGAACGCGCACACACACACACACACACACACACACACACACACACACACACACACACACACACACGCGCGCGCGCGCGCGAAACATCTGTGCCCTCGGCGGCGAGGCAGAGGCAATCCGCGTCAACGTGCGGCTGTTCGGGGCAACCGAAGGGCAAAGAGGGAGGAGAAAGACGAGGGCGGCCGCGCGGGGGGGGACAAAGCAAGCACACACACACACACACACACAGACACACAAAGCACTTCGCGGCACATGCAGACCGCACCTCGGCTCGAGATGGGCCGCGCCTGCGACGCCCGTCCACATAACTCCGAAGGTCGCTTGTCTGAGGATTGGTCTCCACTGAGTGCGCGACATGCATCCACGCCAGCAAGAAGCACGTCTCGAAGGACTGAGTGGCACTCTCCGACGGCGAAGAGGAACTACCATCGGGGCACGGCTTTGTCCTGCTTTGGGAGCTTGGCCTGGCCAAGCTTGAGGCATTCGCGACCGTGACCGACGGGAACGGCTTTCTGAGATAACGCGAAAAAAAACGCTTCCAGCGCGCGGTATTGTGCAACTCGGCGCTCTGGCAACGTGTCGCAATCACTGCACGTGACACGTTATGCCTTCATAGCTACGCACGCCGACTTCGCAGCCAGCTGACGACCTAGCGACTAGAACCGTTACTCAGAGTTTCAAAAGAAAGTGGGGTGGTCCTATTTTGGTGGGTCTGGTTTGGGCTGTCTTGGAGGGTTTCGCGGGCTCTGGGCAGAAGGCCACCTTTTCATGCCTGGTCTGGAAAGGGTCCAAAACTGCTCGTCTGAAGGCTTATGACCCCCTCCCGTTCGTTACGAAGCCTGGAGTACTAGTTACCACGCGCGCTGTGCATCGCTGACGAATCTCCGCATCGCCGCCGCAGCTTCTGGCCCTCGAGTTGGACTCGCCCCATCTGGGCGGGGAGCGTCGCGGACCTGGCTCAGCCTAGAGGCCAAGGCCCCCCATACTTGCAGCGACAGAGCAGAGCGCAGCGGTAGAGCGCAGCGGCAGAGCGCAGCGGCAGAGCGCAGCGGTTGCGCGAAGGATGCGGAGCGGCCACGCTCCCTCTCGCCGCCGCAGCGTTGGTGGAACTGGTGGTAACACTGGCTTCTCCATGCGCCATGTTTGCCTCGCTGCATCTGCACAGCCTGCTGGTGATACCGCGCCACAACCGCCGGCTCCTACACCACTGACCCCCTTGTTCCCACGCGCGGTCTTCTGGCGTTGCACCAGCTCTCTTACCCTTTGTTTCAAGCTATGATGCGACAGGGAATAATTACGTATGGTGCAATACACACTGGCAAGAAAACACTGTGGTACTATTGCGGGATACTACGCGATACGAGATTGTGTCGTATGGTGCCGGGCGTTGCGATGTGCACTTTTATGGCATGAATATGTGACGGATGGAACACGGTGGGCAATGCAACATCGCACGGTAGCCTACCTCATGTAATGATAAGCCAAGTACTGTACCGCGTGGATCGGCTAACTGCTGCACAGGACGGGGTGAGAAGACTTTGCGCGACGTGGCACGGTCATCATGAATCGTGCGCTGCACTATACTGAAGGGGAACTGGAACACACAAATAAATACACACAAATAAACATATTCCCCATATTTTCCCATATTTTCTGGGTTTCTGTCTTCCCCCCCAGTTCCCATATTTTCCCATATTTTCCGGGAAATCGAGGATTCATTGTGTCTGTGTGTTTCTTTTCCTCCTGATATACATGCGAAGAGAAGGAATTACTCTAGCAAAGCACGCAAGCAGCAGCGAAGGTGAAGAGGCGGGCCGAGGCCACACCGCCTGCGCAGTACGACGAACTCGTGCTCCCGAGGGCGCAACTCTTTGCAGCTTGCAGCAGGTTCGCCCTCCCGAGGCCACAACCCTTTGCCACTTGCAATGCGCTTGCGTCCACTCCTGAGGTAACAATCCGTAGCAAATCCTCACGCGCTCGCGCTCCCGAGGCCACCACCAAACGTCAGTTACAACGCCTTCGTGTCCCCGAGGTACCAATCCATTGTACAGTACTGCTGCAATGTGTTGCAAATTGCTGCAAACTCGCGTTCCCGAAGCCACGCGCCCACCCCACGGAGGCAGCCCAGACCAGCCCGTGTTCTATAGAGTCATGACAATCCACAAGAAGCCCATCGCAGGAGACCCAACCCTGAAATCGCCGACGTTTCTTGGGCCAGGCTTGGGCTTCTTGCTCCGATGGCTCGCGCAGAGCATCTCAGCGTCAAGGCACAGATATTCATTACCCTGCCAGCTGCGGTTTCTTCGCGAGCGCTGCAAGCCTTCCATGTGAACACCAACCAAAGAAACCCAGGGTACTCTGGCAAAACGTGTGGTGTTTCATGGGCTCCCACTGCGGGAGGTCGGCCAGTGAAAACGTGCATTCCAAGGTACTCGTGGGGACTCCTTGGAAAGATGCAGCCGGGATGAGGGTGAGAGCATGACCATGTGCACCTGAGTGCGCTTTTTTTACGAGGGGCCGTGGCCGTTCAGACCCAAAGTGTAGCCGGCATTGAGACGAGAGCACGATTCCATAATAAAGCGGAGGGAATCCCAAACGAAACGGCCGAGGAGGAGGAGGCGGAGGAGGTGAAGGAGGAGGTGAAGGAGGAGGAGGAGGAGGAGGCGCTGGAGGAGGAAGAGGAGGAGGAGAAGCGTGCCAGACCGGGCGGTTTAAGGCTCCGCGTCCCCCTGGTGGAGCTCTTCTGTGGTCCCTGTATCTCTTTGTGTGTAGCCCTAGCGGAACACCATTAAGGAACACGTTGGAAAAGGGACGGGGAGACAAGAGAGGCATTATAATGGTGATGGTGGTGGTAATGGTGAGGGTGCTGTGCTGGGCGGGGGGGAGACGCATGCGAACACCGCCACTGGGGCCTTCGGTGGAGCTCCCCGTGAGGCCACGAAGCGCTGTACTGGGAGGGGGGGAGACGCATTCGAGCACTGCCACTGGGGCCACACCTCCACTGAGGCCTTCGGTGGAGCTCCCTATGGGGCCACGAAACGCTGTACTGGGCGGGCGAGATGCATGCGAACACCGCCACTGAGGCCTTCGGTGGAGCCCCCCATGGGACAACGAAACGCTGTACTTAGTGGGGGAAACGCATGCGAACACCTCCATTGGGACCTTCGGTGGAGCTCCTTATGGGGCCACGAGACGCTGCACTGGGTGGGGAGACGCATGCGAACATCGCCACTGAGGCCTTCGGTGGAGCTCCCCATGAGGCCACGAAACGCAATATATTGGGCGGGGAGGACGCATGCGAACACCGCCACTAGGGCCTGTTGAGCTCCCTATGGGGCCACGAAGCGCTGTACTGAGTGGCGCAGACGCATGCGAGCACAGCCACTGGGGCCTTCGGTGGAGCTCCCTTACGGGGCCACGAAACGCGGTGCTGAGTGGGGAGACGCCGTTGGGGCCTTCGGTGGAGCTCCCTATGGAACCACGGAGCGCTGTGTTGGGTGGGGGCGACGCATGCGAACACCGCATCTGGGGCCTTCGGCGGAGCTCCCTGTGGGGCCACGAGGCGCTGCACTGTGTGGGGTAGACGCGTGCGAACACCGCCACTGTCGCACCCGGTGGAGCTCCTTCTGGGGCCACGAAGCGCTGTACTGCACGGGGGAGACGCGACTGGGGGCCTCCGGTGGGGCTCCCCATGGGGCCACGAAGCGCGGTACTTGATGGGGGAGACGCATGCGAACACCGCCGCTGGGGCCTTCGATGGAGCCCCTTATGGGGCCCCGAAACGCTGTACTGGGTGGTGGGACGCATACGAACGCCGCCACTGGGGCAGTCGATGGAATTCCCTCTGCGGCAACGAGACGCTGTAATGGGTGGGGGGAGAGGCATGCGAACACCGCTACTGGGACCTTCGGTGGAGCTCCCTGCGAGGCCACGGAACGCTTGAGGGGTGCGGCGAAATTGGTGGGGATGACGGTGATGATGACTGCGAGCATGATCACGATGAAAGTGATGAAAACGCCGAAGCTTTTGATAAT
>CAUYUJ010020594.1:71238-73738 GCA_963575745.1 Prorocentrum cordatum | reverse complement strand
ATCAGTACTCGCATTCGTGCTACCATTGTTATAAGTAGTATTACGTGTGCAATAAAATTAGTATGGTTGTTATTCTGAGTATTGATAGTACCACTTGAGCATGAGTATGATTCTGATGATCCGTATTAGTCGTAGTACTATTCTTAGTCGCCTTATCATTTGCATTATTCATCTCAGTATTCTCATTATTGTTGTAATATGTTTCCTTCTCCTCCTCCTCCTCCTCTTCCTCCTCCTCCTCCTCCTCCTCCTCCTCCCCCTGCTCGTTCCCACCTTCCGCCGCCCTCGAAGACGACGAGGAAGAGAACGAGCAGGACGAAGAGCAGGAGGAGGACAGACCCCCTTCCCTCGACCCTCTGAACGTGCGCGCGCGAACGTCCGACGGACCACGGACCACGGACCACGGACCACGGACCACGGACGACGGACGACGGACGACGGACGACGGACGACGGACGACGGACGACGGATGACAGACGACGGCGGACGACGACGACGGACGACGACGACGACGACGACGACGACGAGGACGACGACGGCAGACGACGACGACGACGACGATGACAACGACGAGACTCACCGCCCGGCGCCCTCGCGCCCGCCCTGCCCGAGCTGAGGTCGCGGCTGCGCGAGCGCTCCCGCGCGCCGCCCATCGCCTGGGGGGGCACAAACAGACTCAAGGCGAAGGGATCTACACACGTCCACTGCCCATGGACTGATCCATCCGGGGCCCAGGAGCGGTGTAGACGCCCTCCTGGCTTGGCCAGGGAGGCATCTACGCCGTCCCTCACCTCGTTGCCCCACGTGAGGTACCCGCACCGCCCACCGGCGAAGCCTTCCTGATGGGGCCCGAATAGATGGGGCCAGAGGATCGCACGGCATCGACGATGCATCGGCGATGCATCGGCGACGTAGACCATGCATCGGCGCCACCGGCGTCGAGAAGATTGGGCTACACATCGAGCAACATCGTCGATGCACCAGCGATACGGCTTCGACCCCGTCTGTTCGGACTTCAGTGAGGAGGCCTAGAACACCGCCCACGGTCAAGAGCCGACACCTGGCGTGTACCTGGCACGCTCCTGGCCTGGTCCTTTGCACGGCGGGTTCGTGTCGTGACGACTTGCGCGGCGGTTTTTGAAGGGGCCCTGGGACACACAAATAAATAGACACAAATAACAGGATCACCCCCCATTTTCTGGGTGTTTGTCTTCCCCCCCACTTCCCATATGTTCCTACACTTCCTCTTGAATCGACGATCATTTGTGCCTGTGTCTTCTTCCCTCCCGAGTGTTGGACACCGCGCGGCCCGCTCAAAACCAAACGATCGCAGCTCCCCGGCCGCGCGGGATCGCTCCAGAAATCGGCCGAACCACGCGCCACCGGCGCCCTTTCCCCCTCGAGCAACCCGCGCCAGGCGTCGCCGCCCGCGCCGACGTGCGAGGAGCCGGCCGCACAGTGCGAGCGCGGCCGCAGGAAAATCTCGCAGGAAACTCTCGCGAGAAACTCTCGCAAGAGCCTCTCGCAAGAACCTCTCGCAAGAACCCCCGCCCCCCACAGGAGGAACTTAAGACCAAATGTACGGTAATGGCCTCGCTTAGAAGGCGCCTACACTTGCACATCTTCGCCACAGCTGCAAAACGTTGAGATATGAAATCAATAGTTGTGGGGGCTGGGGTCGGTCTCCCACTGTTCAAGCAAAACCCCCTGGAACGAGCTGCACACGGGATGGCACCCAGAGCGTCCTGAACGCACCAGCTTCTTCCATTGCCGCGAGAAGCCGCCTCGCGCAGCGCGCGGAGCGAAGAAACCCAGGACACCCCGACGAAAAACATAGTTGGTTTCTTGCTGCGCGCCCCCACTGTAAGGCACACGCTGAGTCAACACGTCACTCAGCGTCCTCTGCCAGAGCCCAGGGTACACGCTGGGCGGCGCCTCCTGGGGGTCCCAAAACCGTGTGGTGACAGACCCGACAATGACGTCGAAGTCCCCAAAGACCTCACCGCAGGGTCCGTCACCACACAGCTTGGGACCCTGGAGGCCCCAGTCGCCCGAGACATCCTCGGAGAACGACCCGAGCCCCAAAACCGTGCGGTGACCCCGAATCCCCGTTCGGGGACCCCCGAAGGGTGCACGCTTAGACAAGCGCGTTCCACTACTCGCAAAGGAACTACGCGCAAATGGCCTGGATCCGCCTCGGGGGATCTGCGATAAGTTACATCGCAGCAGACATGTGTTTTTCGGACGTTTGCGAGCAGGCACTTTGCGAGTAGTGGGACGCGCTCGGTGAGACGCTGGGCGACAACTCCAGACCGCGCTCCCCGAACCGCTCCCTGGGCGCGCTCTGGACGGGACTCCGAGGCGTGCGAGGGCCGAGGGGACCGAGGATCACCGCCCACCCACCCACCCCCAAGGAGGCCCACAGAGGGCGAGTGCGAGGGGCGGGCAGCGGCATCGGCATCGTTTCCTCCTCCCTCCTCCCTCCTCCCTCCTCCCTCCT
>CAUYUJ010020594.1:20000-71138 GCA_963575745.1 Prorocentrum cordatum | reverse complement strand
GCCTTGTTTCCGCACCAGTCTCCGCTCGTATCCACCTGCCCCCACGCTTCAACGTTCTGTCCCAGTGTTCTCTACTCTTTCCATGTTTATATTATTTTTCATTTCGTTCGTACTCCATTGTGCTATTCCTCAGTTCTTCGCATTCCGCCCACTCCTCCCCAGGCCACCCCATCCCACAACAACAATATCCACCCCTTCCCGCTCGCATTCCGCAGCTCTCCCAAATTATTCCCAGTCCCTCCTCCAGATTCCTCCGCGCGCCCCCCGCTCCTCCGCACTCCTCCCCGCTTCTCCACTCCTTGCCGCTCGTCCTCCTGAGACCCTACTCTTGACCACTCCATCCCAATCCACTCCACACCCCCGCGTTTCTCTCGACACGGTTGCAATTTTCACGATCCTTCCGCCCCACTCTCCAAACACCCCGCTTTTTTTCAGGGTTCCACGAAATTTGTTTCTGACACCAGTTCGCAGCTGTGCGTCCCCCCGTGAGGGTATCCACGATCTGTTTTTTGTTTTCAAGGGGGTGGTACGTGGCGCTGTTGACGGCGCGACCCATGGCGAAACTTACTGTTACCCTGTGTTGGAGTGGCTGGCGCAAGCCATGGCGCAAGCTGAATCGCCACTCGCAGCGCAAATCGTCGTCCTCCCTCCTTCTTGCACCTCCCACTCATTCCTCCGATCCCTTCGTCCTCACTCTGCCCCGTTATGTGTTACCCTTCGTGTTCAAAGGCTTCACCAATCACACGTGGCAGGGAACGAATATACCCCCCCAAAGGGGGCACGATCGAAGACGAAGAACGCGGGTATCCAGGGTTTGGGACATGCATATTGAATGACACGCGAGCAAATAGGAGCGAACAATATTAAAGTGATTGGTGTTGTTGTTGTTGCTGGTGTTGTTTTTGTTGTTGTTGAGATTGTTGTTGTTGTTGTTTTTGTTGTTGTTTTGATGTTTGGAGCCGTCCACCCTGCGACTCGTTCCGCGACCCACCCGCGACCCACCCCGCGACCCACCCGCGACCCACCCCGCGACCCACCCCGCGACCCACCCCCGACCCACCCGCGACCCACCCCGACCCACTCGCGACGCCACCCCGCGACCCACCCGCGACTCACCCGCGACCACCCGCGACCCATCCCGCGACCCACCCCGCGACCCACCCGCGACCCACCCCGCGACCCACCCGCGACCCACCCGCGACCCACCCGCGACCCACCTTCGACACACCCGCGACCCACCCGCGACCCACCTTTCGACACACCCCGCGACCACCTCATTGCGTGAGTGCACGATTTCGGCCCCTGCGCGGGGCTCGTGGTAGAAATTTAAAAGAGGCGCGTGTTTCGGGCTTTGTAAGGCTCAGCAGACTGCTGACCGCCGCTCCTGCCCCCTCACTCTTGCCCGCGAAATGCGGGGTAGAAAAATCTCATATATATATATATATATATATATATATATATAATGTGGATTATTATCTTATATATCTATCATTAATATTTATATATACACATATATATACATATATATATAACCATATACGCAGCGCCCCCGCAATTGGGGATAAGAGTGAGGGGCGGGCGCGGGCGACGCGGGCGTCGAGCCGTTCAGCGAACGTTGTTTGACTCGTTCAGTGAACGTTCAGTGAACGTAGTTTGGGGGTTTGCGTCGCAGGCGCCGAAGTATTGGCTTGTTCAGTGAACGTAGTTTGGGTCGCGGGTGATTCGCGGGCTTTCACCACCTGGAAGGAATTCAAAAACAGCCCGCCGCAGGCGCCGAAAATCATGATTCCTACACTGAACGCGGTTTGGGTTGCGGGTGGGTCGCAGGTTCTCCACCTGGAGCGAGAAGCCCGCCGCAGGCGCCGAAAATTTTGGGTGGGTCGCGGGGTGGGTCGCGGGTGGGTCGCGGGGTGGGTCGCGGGTGGGTCGCGGGTGGGTCGCGGGTGGGTCGCGGGGTGGGTCGCGGGGTGGGTCGCGGGTGGGTCGCGGGGTGGGTCGCGGGTGGGTCGCGGGGGGGTCGCGGGGTGGGTCGCGGGTGGGTCGCGGGGTGGGTCGCGGGTGGGACGACGACAACAAACAACAAACAACAAACAACAAACAACAAACAACAAACAACAAGCAACAAACAACATACAACATACTACAACAACAACAACAACAACAGCAACAACAAACAACAACAACAACAACAAACAAACAAACAAACAAACAAACAAACAAACCAGCAAACCAACAACAACAACAACAACAAACAACAAACAACAAACAACAAACAACAAAAACAACAACAACAACAACAACAACAACAACAACAACAACAACAATCACTTTACCCGAACGCTCAGTGTTCTCACCAGTGCCAGGGTTTTCATGCGACGCCAGCCAATACCCCCACTTTGTGGGGGGGCAGTGCAAGCTCTACCACATATCCACACGACTCTTCGCCACCACCCACACCCAGCTTCCCGCCCTATGACGTTCGGACACTTCACTTCGTGGCCTGCGGACGACCGTGGCTACTACACTGGCGTGGAGTCGTGCAGGTGTTTTTCGAGGACCTACGGTGCGATTCGTGTGATTTTATGATGCGCGGTGCTAAAATTCTTAAGAAGCCCAATGGTTTTTGGAGATTTCGGCGTGCGCGCGCGAAGAAAAAACGAATGTGTCCGCATGGTATTATTTGACAGGGATGATGGCCCTGGCAGGTGCGCAACCGTTGTCGCAGAAGTTCGAAAAAGTTGCTCGCAAAAGCCCGTTTGACAGAAATGTTTAAAATGTGTTGGTTTTCCTACGAATCCGCAAGAGCGCGCGGGATGAGATTTTGACTTTTTTTTGTTGAAAAACCATTGGTTTTTTGATGTTTTTATGGTAAAATCGCTCCGAACACTAAGCTTTTGGAAGGATTTCGTCTTGCGCGCGCGAATGTCCACTTTACCTTATTTTTTGCAAGGGATTCTTGAAAATTGATTATATTAGAACAAGAAATGTCATTTTATAGTGTTTTTTGCAAGGGAAAGCGGGGGGGAACAAAACAACCGGATCTTGATCACATCGAATTACCTGAGGCTTTCGCGAAAAAATGATGAAAATGTAGCTGCGGCCTAGGCGCGGCGGGGGGGCCGTGCACCAGGGGTCCCAACAATAATTATTCTTTAGAATTAATAATGTTCAACAACAACAACAACAAAGCAAGGGCGGCCAGCGCCGACCCGTCGGGACCCCCCCCGGCAACAACCACAACAACGACCCCCCCCCACACAACACCACAACAACGCCATTGAATTCCATTTGTGTGAACATCTGCGGACCTCCTCTCTGGCACCAACGAATCCCTGCCGGCAAAGAGCTTGTGTGCACCGGCGAAGCGAGGAAATTCCAAGGAATCCTTAGGAAATCCTAGGACTCCGTTCGAATCCCTAGGAATCCTTAAGCGGAATCCTTACGAATTCCTAGGTATCCTTAGGCATCCTTAGGAATCCTTACGAATTCCTAGGAATCCTTAGGCATTCCTAGGAATCCTTAGGCATTCCCAGGAATCCTTACGAATTCCTAGGAATCCTTAGGCATTCCTAGGAATCCTTACGAATTCCTAGGAATCCTTTGGCATTCCTAAGAATCCTTTCGAATTCCTCCTTCTCGAATTCCTAGGAATCCTTTTCGAATTCCTAGGATTCCTTACGAATTCCTAGGAATCCTTCGGCATTCCTAGGAATCCTGTCGAATTCCTAGGAATCCTTAGGCATTCCTAGGAATCCTTAGACATTCCTAGGAGTCCTTTCGAATTCCTAGGAATCCTTAGGCATTCCTAGGAATCCTTACGAATTCCTAGGAATCCTTAGGCATTCCTAGGAATCCTTACGAATTCCTAGGAATCCTTAGGCATTCCTAGGAATCCTTACGAATTCCTAGGAATCCTTAGGCATTCCTAGAAATCCTTGGAATTTCTCCGGAATCCTCAGGATTTTTCCGGAATCCTTCGGCATTCCTAGAATCCTTCGGAATACCTAGGAATCCTTAGGAATTCCTAGGAATCCTTAGGAATTCCTAAGAATTCGTAAGAATTCCTAGGAATCTTGAGGAATTCCTAAGAATCTTTCGGAATTGCTAGGAATCCTTAGGAATTCCTAGGAATCCTTCGGAATTCCTGGGAATCCTTCGGAATTCCGGTTGTTGTGAAGGTTGTGGGCGGGGGGGGGGTGTTGTGGGACACGGGTCGGGGCGCCCCGCACGTACTAACAACTACAACGACAACAACAACAACAACAACAACAACAACAACAACAACAACAAGAACAACAAGAACAACAACAACAACAACAACAACAACAACAACAACAACAACAACAACAACAACAACAACAACAACAACAACAACAACAACAACAACAACAACAACAATCTTTTACCCTACGCGTGTTTCTCCCCGGTGCCCGGGTTTTCATACACCCCAGGCAATACCCCCACTTCGTGGGGGGGCAGTACAAGCTCTACCAAATATCCCAACGACTCTTCGCGACCACCCAAACCCAGCTTCCCGCCCTATGACGTTGGGACACTTCACTTCGTGGCGTGCGGACGACCGTGGCTACTACACTGGCGTGGGGTACACACCCACAGAAACCAATGGTTTTTGGAGATTTCGGCGTGCGCGCGCGAAGAAAAAACGAATGTGTCCCGCATGGTATTATTTGACAGGGATGATGGCCCTGGCATGTGCGCAACCGTTGTCGCAGAAGTTCGAAAAAGTTGCTCGCAAAAGCCCGTTTGACAGAAATGTTGAAAAAATGTTGGGTTTCCTACGAATCCGCAAGAGCGCGCGGGATGAGATTTTGACATTTTTTTTGTTGAAAAACCATTGGTTTTTTGATGTTTTTATGTTAAAATCGCTCCGAACACTAAGCTTTTTGAAGGATTTCGTCCCCCCCCCCCCCCCCCCCCCCCCCCCCCCCCCACCCCCCCCCCCCCCCTTTTGTTTTGGGCCCTGGGGGCCAAAAAAAAAAAACAACGCGCTCGAATGTCCACTTTACCTTATTTTTTGCAAGGGATTCTTGCAATTTGATCAAGTAAGAACAAGAATTTTCATTTTATAATGTTTTTTTGCAAGGGAAAACGGATTACAACAAAACAACCGGATCCGGACACAATCCACTTTTCTGAAGCTTTCGCGAAAAAATGATGAAAATGTAGCTGCGGCCTAGGCGCGGCGCAGAGGTCGCGCACCAGGGGTCCCAACAATAATAATTCTTTAGAATTAATATAATTCTTTAGAATTAAAAAAATAATGTTCACAACAACAACACCAACAACAACACAACGACGACGACGACGACGACGACGACGACGACGACGACGACGACAACACAACAAACAACAAGATCCGCATCGACGGATCGACACTTCAGCGCACGCACCCAGGGACAGTGAATGACGTTCGGTTCAATCAGCCTCCTCAGTCTGGTATATAATATATATAATATAATAAGATATATTATATATATATATATTATATCAGTTTATACATACATACATACATACATACATACATTCATGCATGCATGCGTGCGTGCGTGCATGCATGCATGCATGCATACATACATACATACGTACATACATACATACATACATACATACATACATCAAAGAGAGAGAGAGGGGGGGTGAAAAAAAAAAAAAAAAAAAAAAAAAAAAAAAAAAAAAAAAAAAAAAAAAAAAAAAAAAAAAAAAAAAAAAAAAAAAAAAAACGTGACCCACCGCCGCTCTTCTGTGAAAAAATCCCCCACACCTCTTCCCCTGGATCTGGGGTCCCCCCCCCTTAACGAAAACACCCCTCCCTGCGGCCCCCCCCCTTCCCCGGCAAAACCCCCACCCCTCCCCCCCCCTCACATACCCCACCCCTCCCCTCCAGAAAACGGGGGGTCCTACCCGTTGCGCAACCCCCCCCCTTCGAAACCCGAACCGAGGGTGGTCACTACCGTTCGAACCCCCCCCGCCTCCCCCTCGAAAACCGGGGGGGGGGTCACTACCGGTTTCGACCCCCCCCCGTCGAAAAACCTATAAACCCTAAAACCCGAGAGGGGGTCACTACCGGTTCGAACCCCTCCCCCCCCCCATCACCGCCAGCAAACGACTCCCGGTCCCTACCACCGTCCGCACCACATCCCCCACTGCTGTTCCCAGCACCACTGTCCTCACCAACACTGTCCCCGCTGGTTCCACCACCGTCCCTACTGTCCCCACCAGTGCCCCCACCACTGTCGCACTGCCCCCACTGTCCCCACCACTGTTCCCACCACGGCTCCACTCCCCCCACTTTCTCCACGGCCCCAACCACTGCCCGACTGTCCCCACTGTCCCCACTGTCCCACTGTCTCCTCCGCTGTCCCACTGAGCTGTCCCACTGTTCCCACCACTGTCCCCACTGTACCTCTGTCCCATTGTCCCACCGCCAGCCATCCTCGCCACCGCCCTCACCACTGTCCCTACCACCACTGTACCCTCCACTGTCCCACTGTTTCCACCACATTCCCATTATCCCCACACCACTGTCCCCACCACCACCGTCCCCACCACTGTCCCACTGTCCCCACTGTTCCAAACCATTGTCCCCGCTGTCCCCACCAGTGCCCCCACCAGTGTGTCAATGCCCCCACTCTCCCCACCATTGTCCCACCACGGTCCCACTCTCCCCACTTTCCCCACGGTCCCCACCACTGCCCCACTGTCCCCACTGTACCCACTACTGCCCCACTGCCCCCGCCGCTGTCCCACTGTGCTGCCCCAGCGTCCCCACTGTCCCCATCACTGTCCCACTGTCCCCACTGTCCCCACCACTTTCCCCACTGTGCTACTACCCCACCACTGTCCTCACCACCGCCTTCACCACTGTCCCCACCACTACCGTCCCCACCACTGTCCCGCTGTTCCCACCACTGTCCCGCTGTCCCCTCACCACTGTCCCCACCACCACCGTCCCCACCACTGTCCGCACCCCCTCCCCCGGGTTTCGGGGGGGGTCGAACCGGTTGTTTTCCCCGGTTTTCGAGGGGGGGGGTCCAACAGGTAATAACCCCCCCTTTTCATGATGGACTGGGGGGGGGTGGGGGGAGGGGTTCGAACCGGTAGTGACCCCCACCGGTTTTCCGGAGGGGGGGGGTTCGAACCGGTAGTGACCCCCCCCCGGTTTTCCGCCA
Source organism: Prorocentrum cordatum (assembly GCA_963575745.1). Taxonomy (NCBI): domain Eukaryota; class Dinophyceae; order Prorocentrales; family Prorocentraceae; genus Prorocentrum; species Prorocentrum cordatum. Next base: position 63,948 of record CAUYUJ010020594.1, on the reverse strand, counting down.
GCAGCGGTAGAACACGCTCTTTCATATATATATATATATATATAGAACGATGGTTTAACACTATCCAAGTGTACCTCCTGCATGTTTTATTCTACATCAGGTCGAGCCAAATGACTGCAGCCTGCAGCCCCTGACTCCGACTGGGGGTGGAACACGCGTATTGATGCATCGGCGCCGCGGGCAACGCACCTCAGCACCTCAGAGGCAGCGGGATGCAGAGCCAGGCGGCAGACTCGTGGCACGACGCTGCCACCGGTCCCAGCCCCCAGGAAGGATGTCATCGCAACACACAGGCGCATCTGACAACACGGGCAGCCTCCTTATGTGAAGTAGACGCTGCGTTAGCTGCAGGGCTGCAGGCACCCGAGGCGAACAAACACTGAAAGACTCTCCCCGCACACGGGGTCCCCCTTCAGCCCTGACCACGCGCAGCAAGTTGACTTGGGCCAGAATTTGCCACGGATGTATCCTACCCTTCCTCCCTCCAAGACCCTCCCCTGTCATCCTCTCTTCCTCTTCCGCCTCTCCTCCACCTCCTCATATTCCTCGTACCTTCACTGCTCATACTGGTCCCCCTCTTCCTCCTGCGAGAGGCCCCACCAAGGGGAAGATTGCCGCGCTCGTCGAACCACTCGCTCAGCCTCGGGCGGGCGCGCAGGAAGAAGCGACGGAAGCGCGATACCTGGTTCACACACCTCGCCCCTCCCTCCTCCTCCGCCTCCTCCTCGTTCTCCTCCTCCGCCTCCTCCTCGTCCTCCTCCTCCTCCTCCTCCTCCTCCTCCTCCTCCTCCTCCTCCTCCTCCTCCTCATCATCATCATCATCATCATCATCATCATCATCATCATCATCTCATCATCATCATCATCCTCAGCATCATCAGCATCATCAGGATCATCGCATCATCATCATCATCAGAACTAAGCATCATCAGCATCAATCTCATCATCATCATCCTCCTCATCATCAATCATCATCATCATCATCATCATCATCATCACCACCACCACCACCACCATCATCATCATCATCATCAACAGCATCATGAGCAGCGTCATCATCATCATCATCAGCAGCATCATCATCATCAGCATCATCATCATCAGCATCATCATCAGCATCATCAACATCATCAGAATCATCATCATCAGCATCATCATCGCCATCATCATCGTCACCATCAGCAGTCATCATCAGCACCACCAGCATCAACAGCAAAATCATCAGCATCATCATCAGCAGCAGCATCACCATCATCAGCACCATCACCATCATCATCATCTGCCACCTCCTCCTCCACTACCACATCCTCTTTCTCTTCCTCCTCCTCCTCCTCCTCCTCCTCCTCCTCCTCCTCGTCCGCCTCATCCTCTCCCTCGTCCCACAGCCTCCCCCATTCCTCCTCCCTATTCTCTCCCCTCCCGCCTCCATCGACCCCCTCTCCCCCTCATCCCTCCTGCTGCCTTCGTGATCCGAGGGCCCCTCTCCCACTCCTCCTCGCATCCAGCTGCGTGCGCCCTCTCCCCGGGGGGCTTCCAACGTTCCCCCTCCTCGCCAGTCCCCTGCGCCGAAGGAACTCTTCCCGGAAGGGCTTCCACAGCGGCTGGGAGAGCACACTGTCCGATGGCGTGGCAGAGCTCTTGCCACAGTGCTCGGCCACAGGTGCGATCCCAAAAGGCAGGGGGGCGGCGGCGATCCGACATGGGCGTCTTCGAAGATGCAGATACGCCGTATGTTTCAGGGCCCAGGCTCTGGCCTCCCGGGATGCCTGGAGGCTCCCAGGCGCTCGTCGGGCCTGGGCTGATGATACTCTCCAAAAGACCTTTTCGAGCGCGGGTGGTGGCCCATCCTTCCAACATCCCTTGGACTTTCCACATTCTGGGGCTCTCCTGAGGGGCCTCTTGTGAAGGGGCCCTGGGACACACAAAAGAATACACACAAACAACAGGATTCCCCATATTGTCCCATATTGTCTGGGTTTTTGTCTTCCCCCCACTTCCCATATTTTCCCATATGTTCTGGGGAATCGAGGATTAATTGTGTCTGTATGCTTTTTCCCTCCTGATCTTGGGCCATCACCAAGGCCCTCGCGGCCGGCCCACGACGAAGAGACAACGAGATCTTAACAAGGGATCGGCGACTGCATGGTCTGCACGTGCTCGCTCTCCGTCGGCCTCGGGAAGGACCAACATGGCACAGCGGGGCCCCGAGGGAGCCCTCCCCCTCGGCCCTCCTGGGAGCGCCGCCCCTCCTCCTGACTGCCCGAGGCCCCTTCCAAGGGTGTCGGCCTTCGGGGGCTCCATCGACGTCCCCTCCTGAGGGGGTCGGCGGCCTTCGAGCCCTCCGCCCTCCCCCCGTCGCCCCCCCCCCCCCCCCCACTTGCGGTGTGCTGACCTTCCCGGGCGTCGCTGTATGGGGGGGGGGGGGGGGATGCACAGAGCGGGAGGAAGGTGCACTTCTCGGGCCCGTGTGGCCCCCCAAAGGCCCAAATTGGGGCCCGAAAGGGCTCCTTTGGGGGCCCTCACCGGGGCCTCTTTTCTGCAGCCCTCGCTGCCCCCCATTCTCGCCCGACCAGATCGCGACGCCTGAGGTGTTTCAACACGAGGTCCCCAGAAGTCCCGGCCCTTTCCCAAGGACCACCTCTTCGTCCCGAACCCTTTCTTGACGGCCCAGGGGCCACGCGAGGGCCCCAAGAGGCCGAAAGTGGCCAAAAACCTCCCGTCGTGACTTTTGTGTTACGACGCGAAGGAAATCCAAAATCCGCTCAAACTGGGTCCCCCGACCCCTGCCAGCGTCCAACCGCACCAATTTTAACGCTGCGTGCAGCCGCGGCGACGAGGAGGGCACCCGAGGGCCAAACAGCCTCGAACCTCGATCCTCGAGGTTCGAACCCAGACATGCGACGTCCTGATTTTTCCAGGACGGCGTCCCTGGAAGTCCCGACCCTTTCCCTGGGACCGATTTTGCGTCCTGTGTCGCTTTCTGACGGTCCCGAGGCCCGGCGAGAGCTCCAAACCTCGATCCCCGAGGCTCGAACCTCGATCCTCGAGGCTCGAACCTTGCTCCCCGAGGAGGGGCCTGTTCCTCCTCATCCTCCTTCTCCTCCTTATGCTCGCATCTTCCCTCCCTCTCACCCTCCCTCCCTCCCACCCATCCATCTTCTTCTCCTCCTCCTCCTCCTCCTCCTCCTCCTCCTCCTCCTCCTCCTCCTCCTCCTCCTCCTTTTCCTCCTTCGCCCCCTCCTCCTCCTTCTCCTCCTCCTCCTCCTCCTCCTCCTCCTCCTCCTCCCCCTCCGTAGCCATTTTGGCTCAAGATGCCTAGTTCCACAGGGGAACAAGTGGATACCGCTAGTCCGCGGCCTGTGCCAGGGCTCTTGAGCCCGACAGCCCCTTCTCGATCCCAAGTGCAGACTGCAGCACCATGGCTGGCGCCGGCCGCAAGGAACGCCAGGACTGGGCTTGCAGGAGCTGTACGACGAAGCGCGGCAAGCCGCTCATCAACTTCGGGACCTCGCTCAAGTGCCAAGGGTGCAGGCTCCACAAGAAGGACGTGTACGGCGGGCCTGTGCCGCCGAAGGAGCCCTCGATGCGGGCCCCAGCCAAGGGCAAGAAGCGGGCCCCGTGGACGGCCGAGGGCAAGCTTGAGGGCGAGCTCGCGGCCATGCGGGCGGAGCTCGACGCTGCCAGGAAGAAGCTTCGTACGCAGGAGTCCGACCAGGGCGGGGCCGCGGCCATGCACGTGGACGACGGCAAGTCAGGCGAGGACGCCTCGGCTGCGAGCGAGATCAAGGTTTGCGAGGCAGGCCTGGCCACGCTCAAGGACGTGCAGCACGACTGGGCCACGGGCCCGCGGGAGGATCTCAAGCGCAGGCTCGCCGCCGCCAAGGACAGGCTCTTCGCCGCCAAGCCGCTCCACGCGCGGGTGCAGGCGCTGGCCCACAGGCAGAAGAATCTGGCGGACAAACTCAGCAAGATGGAGCTGGCCGAGCGCGAGGCGGAGGACCGTGTCAAGAAGGCGCAAGACGAGCTGGAGCTCAAGCGGCATGGTGTCAGAGAGCTCAAGGCGCAGCAGGTGGCCCTCCAGGCGGAGCAGTCGGCACTCCAGCAGCAGGTCCCAGTCGCGCCAGAGGATCGTCCGCCTGGGCAGTCCATGGAGCACGACGTCATCAAGAACACGGGCGGCCTCACCCTCGGCGACCTGGCGCAGGCTCTCAGCGGCGCGCTGGCCGCTCACCCCGACGACACCATGCCGACCGCGGGCGATTTGCCGCAGCGGCTGGCCTCGGCGCTTGGCGGGCCCCTCCAGGAGCTCATGCTGCGGCGGCAGCGCGAGCGGGCCGCCGCCACGGAGGCAGCGAGCGCCCCTCGCACCCCTGCAGCGTCCGTCGAGGGAGACGACGCCGCCGCCGCCGCGCATGACGCAGGCACTGCAGGCGGCGCCGCCCCTGCAGCCGCAGCGCCGCGCTGGGATCCCGCCGCGATGGAGCCCGAGAAGCTGCGGCAGACCATGGCGGCGTTCTCACCAGGGCCAGCAGAGGAGACCAGCGACGCCATGCTGGCGCGCGCCACGGAGCTGGCCGTCAGGGGCTTCAATCCTTACTAAGCTCATCATCGCGATGTCCTGCACACTTGCGATGGCGAAAGGCACTATCACTACCAGCAACGTGACTTCCTGGGGTTCATTGGCGCCGTGCCTAGAGACCCTCGACTCGCACGTCGTTCTCGTCCAGGAGCATCACCGACGGGACGAGGCGAAGCTCGCCGACCTGCAGCACGAGGTGCTGGATCACGGGTTCGCGGGCATCTGGGCGCCAGCAGTGGCAGGCCCCACCTCCGCGGAGGGCACTACGGGCGGCGTCGCGGTCTTGGCCCGCAAGAACATCCCCGTCACGGCCCCGCCGCTGCTGCCCTCGGCGACACTGTGGCCAGGGCGACTGGTGGCCGCCCACGTGCACTGGGGAGTCCGTGGCGGCATTGTCTTCGTGTCGGCCTACCTGGTCGACAGCGTTGGCATGAACGACGTGAACCGAAGCATCTTCGGCGCGCTCACTCGCTACCTCACGAAGCTCACGGCCTCGGGCATCGATTGGATCGTCGGCGGCGACTTCAATGGGCCTCCCAGCTGCCTGCCCCTGGCGCAGTTGGAAAAGGCGGGGGGCCTCTGGCTAGCGCCGTCGGCCGACACCTGCCGCCCACAGGCGGGCAGCGGCTCGGTGCTGGACTACTTTCTGGTCGGTGCAAACCTGGCCAGCCGCATCTCGGCTCCGAGAGTGGATGAGTTGGGCATCACCTCCCCGCACCTCCCTGTCAACATGGAGCTGCGTGCCGCCGACCTGGACATGCGCGTGAGGATCCCGATCGCCCCCAGGGCGATTCCAGCGGTGCCGCCCATCGGCTGCAGCCGCGGTGTCGAGGACTGGGCGCCCACTTTGGCCCAGGTGCGCGCCACAACCAGCGCCGAGGAGCTGCCAGCAGCCTGGGACGCCGTCGTCAGCACCTTGGAGCAGGAGCTGTTGGACCGCTACGACCAGGTTGGCGAAGCGCGCAGGCGGTTCGAAGGACGTGCGGGGCCCATTGCGACCAAGCTGGCGCCAGTCAAGTGGAAGCCGCAAGGGCAGCGTGTCCGATTGGGGCCTGATGTCATCGCGGCCAAGGTCGCGGGCCGATGGGCGCGTCACTTCATGGGGGTCAGCGCGTTCCTCGCGAAGGCCAGCAGGAGGCTGCAAACCGCCAGCCTGCAGTGCTCCCTTGTCCCTGAGCAGTACCACGAGCTGGCGGACTTCGTCGTGAGGGCTTTGGAGTATGGGCGCGTGGTTATGGACAGCAAGAAGACGCTAGCACTGCTCCCGCATTGGGTGAGGTCCTTCTTCGAGCAGGGCTTTCGCGTGATCGGCAACACCGACTTCCTGGAGCAGGCGGGCCGCATCGTCCAGTTCGCCAAGGACGCCCACGCGGACGCGCTCAAGGTCAGGCAGCAGAGCTGGATCCAGTGGGCCAACGACAGCCTGCGGAACGGCGCTGGCAAGGCGCACCGCTTCACCAAGCTGCGGGCGATGCAGGAGGTGCTGGCGCAATGGCAGGGCACCCACACCGAGCTCACCACTGGACGGCTCGCCCAGACCTTCGTCCCGCAGCAGCAGCAGGTCGCCAGCCAGCACCTGATCTGCGACCGGGAGATGAAGGCCTGGGAGGACGTCTGGTCGTGCCACAAGCTCGAGGCGCTGGAAAGGCCAGCTGACTTCGACGAATGGGACGACCTCGAAGACCTCACCGTGGAGGCGCTGCAGCGGGCCGCCTGCAGCTTCCCCACCACCACGGCGCTCGGCCCAGCGCAGATCGGCATGCGCGCGCTCACCTTTCTCACGGACGACGGCGTTTACACCTGCGGCCAGCTCTTCATGAAGTGCGAGGCGCTGGGGGCTTGGCCCAGCGAAAGGCTGTGGCACGCTATGTGCCGCATCCCCAAGGCCTCTGGCGGCTGCAGGCTGATCACGCTGATGCACTCGCTAATCCGATGGTGGTCGAGGGCTCGTGCCTCGACGTCCAAGGCGTGGCTGACGGCGCACCCCAATGCCAGCATTTGGGGCATGGGCGGCGGCAGATCGTCCTCCGACTCCGCCTTCGACCTCAACCTTGAGACGGAGGTATCGGACTGCCTGGACGAGCACGTCGTAATCGTCATGCTGGACGCCTGGAAGTTCTTCGAGACGATTAAGCCCGAGTGGCTACTCATCGAGGCGCGGCTGCTGGGCATGCCGCTGCGGTTGGTCTGGATGTTGATTGAGCTATACAGGCAGCCGAGGCGGCTGCAAGCTTTCGGCTCGGTGTCCTACGCGGTCGTGTCACATCAGGGCGTGCTCGCAGGATGCACTCACGCCTGTGCCATGGTCACCTTGCTCATGTTCAGGCTGCTCGAGCAGGTGCGAGATGCAGGCGTCACCCCGAGGGCCCTCATCGACGACGTCACCTTGCAGTGGCGCGGGAGGCGGCTCTCGCAACTGGGCGTGCTTTGGGCGGCCACCACCAGGTTCCGAGAGGGCGCCCAAGAGCGAGGCATTGTCGTGCAGCCCACCAAGTCGGGCTACTTGGTCTCATCGGACGCGGCTGCTCGCGAGTGTGCCCGACACGCGGCGGCCCGCAAGCTGACCAAGATGCGCTGGGCCCGCAACCTGGGGCACGATCTGGGCGGGCGCAGAATCGCTAGGCTCCAGACGGCAAAGCGGGTGCGGCAGCTCAAGGAGCGGCGCGGCAAGTTGGCAGCTTTCAGAGGGGCAGTGGGCAGGCGTGCTACCTGCCTATGGAAGACGGGCCTCATGCCGAGTGCGGCCCACGGTGCTGGGGTGTCAGGGCTCACCGACGATACGCTGCAGGTGCTGAGGGCCGAGGCTGGCAGGCTTGCAGGGGCTCGGCCAGGTGCATCGAGCGTCACGGTGTATTTAGCCACGCAGAAGGCGCGCGAGTACGACCCCATCTACGGCGCCACCTGCGACATCGTTTGCCGATACGCCAGCTGGATCTGGGAACAACGCACCTCCCTGGCTAGGCTCCACAGGGCCTGGGCCAAGGTCACGGAGCGGCTCGTGGGGCGCCCGTCCTGGGCAGGGGCTCGCGGTCCCATCGCCTCCGTCACGCTGACGCTCTGGCGCATCGGATGGCACATGTACTCCAGCACGACCCTGGTCACCGACCAGGATACGGCGATCAACCTCCTCACCACGTGCCCGAAGGACGTCAGGATGCATCTGACCAGCGGCGTGCAACGCTGGCAGGCGAGGCAGATCGCGGCGCACCACCGCCAGCACGGCGAGGTCAAGCCTTGGGTGCGGGCCATGCGGCTCTGCGTGGGCGACGGGCGCGCGGCTTTGGCGGAGGGCCCGTCGGCCACCAGCCTGCGTCACCACTGGGCGACGGTGGCCTGGACGCAACAGGCCCAGCACGACCTTGGGCTGGCGGCGGCGCCGAATTGCAGGGCCTGCGGACATCCGTCCGACTCGCCTGGGCACAGATTTTTCGGCTGCGAGGTACTCGTGCAGCCGCTCACAGAGGAGGAGCAGGACGAGCAGCTGCCGCCCGAGCCGATGCAGGCCATCCGCACCTTCATGTGCGACAAAGGCCTGCAGGAGGGCGGCAGCTTCGAGAGCGCCGACTTCCAAATGTGCTTGCCCTGCATGCCGCCATTCGTGCCGCCCGCCGCGGAGCAGGCCGAGGTGAAGTTCTGGGGCTGCTGGCCTAGCCAAGGGGCGGACACGGCTTCCTGCAGCAACGCCGTCTTCACCGATGGCTCAGGCTTCGCGTCCAGCATGCCCGAGCTGAGGCGCTGCGGATGGGCCTTCGTGCAGCTTTCCCTCCAGGGACTGCCTGTTCGGGCGGCGTTCGGGGCGCTGCCAGGGCCGCTCCAGACGGTCGGGCGCGCGGAGAGGCACGCGCTGCTGCAGGCATTGCGGCTCGCGGGGCCGCAGCTCGAGTTCGTCTTCACCGACCTTCTGTCGATGGAGAAGGAATGCAGCCACTGGGGGCAGGAGCTAGAGGAGGCGCGAGCGGCACATGCCACAGTGTGGAGACGGATTCGTGCCCAGCCAGCGCGGCCTGAAGTGAGATGGATCCCCGCGCATCAGGACATGGATGCGTACTTGGACCGAGGCCTCCACCCGCTGCTGTACTCTGGCAACATGTGGGCCGACTGGTTCGCTCGGCAAGGAGCCATGCAGCACACCGTGTCGAAGGTGTACGAGGAGTTCTACAACATCGAGCTGCAACACTACAAGAGCCTGGCAAAGTACGTCGGCTGGGCGATGCAGAGGACGATGCACGCAGGCCGCTGGGATGCGCCCGAGCAGACAGCCCGCCCGCCAAAGGTGCCCAAGGTGCAGGCGGCGACGGTGATCAGCCACTCCCTGGTTCGCCTGAACGGGACGGCGGTGGTGCTGTGCCGCGCTTGCTGCAGGCAGACCAGCGGGCAGACGGGGCCCACATGGACGCAGTTCGCGCGTTCAGCTTGCGAGGCCAGCCAGTACACCGCGCTGCGGGCCGAGGCCATCATCGCGCACGTCGGCGCGCAGCCCATTGTGGTCTCGGAGGCGGGCGAGTTCGCTATGCAGGCGATCGAGCGCGCGGCGTGCCCCGAAGATGCGGGGCCCAGGCCAGCCGAGCCTGCCCCCTGGGGCTCAGGGGACGGCACCATCGAGATGCAGGGGCACAGGCTGAGGCGCGCAGGGCCCACCATCTACTGCGAGGTATGCGTGGCGTGGGCGGCGACAGGCTCCTCACTGGCCCTGGCTGCGCCCTGCGCTGGCCCGCCCAGCGCCGAGGGCAAGAACCAGCGCACCTACCTGTCCAACCTCAGGGCGCGGCTCAAGAAGCTCAGCCAAGGGCTGCACCCCAAGACAGGAAAGGTGCTCACTTGGGGAGGTGCAGGCGAGGCTCCAGACGGCCCCAGAACATGGGCCACAGCGGCGGCCAGCGCGGCCGCGGGCGACATGGCCTCTGGGGGCGACGGCGCTGCAGAGCGGCCAAGCGGCAGGCACGCGCAGAAGGAACAGGGCGAGGCGACCAGGCCTGGCCAGGACCACGAGACGCGCGAGGTGCCTGCAGGGGCTGGAGGGTCCGACGCAGTCCAGACCAAGAAGCCTGCTTGGCGGGTGCGACGGCAGGAGCTCCTGGAACGGATGCAGCAAAGGCAGCAGCATCTGCTAGCCGAACGTGGTCCAGCAGCCGCCAGCGGCGCGCAGCGTGATGAGGGAGACATGGCCGACGGCAGCTTGCCCTCGGCCTATGGAGCGCACCAATGCCCCGACGGGGGCACCACTGGACTGGTGACGCTCCAGCCGCCGCCAGCTGCCCCAGACGTGGGGGTGGTCGATGCCTGTCTGGCGGCGGGGCCGTCGCGGCTGCCTGCGCCCTTGAGGTGTGACCTGGCACACGAGGTGACGCTGACCACGGACCACCAGGAGGGCGCCGTGACCAGCCCTCAGGACATGAGCAGCCCGCCGCAGCCGTTCTCGACTACCGATATGGCCAGCACCAGGGGTGGCAGGGGACCTGCAAAGTGCGGTCGCGAGTGCGGCCCCGCCCTGAGTGCTGGCAGGTCTGACAACTCGCAGCGGGCGCTGCCAGGCATGGCCAGTGACAAGGGTGGCAGGAGGCCTGCAAGCCGCGACCCTGAGTGCGGCCCCACCTTGGGCACTGGCGGCGACGGCAGCCAGGCCCACCGCGCGCGGCGACGATTTACGGCCTGGGCCAGGGGTGGCAGGGGACCTGCAATGTGCGTGCGTGAGTGCGGCCCCGCCCTGAGCCCAGGATGCGACGAGGACCGCGACGGCAAGGGTATGGCCAGCGCCAGGGGTGGCAGGGGACCTGCAAAGTGCAGTCCTGTGTGCGGCCCCGCCCTGGGCACTGGCAGCGGGTCTCTGGAAGCGGCGTCGCCTGAGGAGGACCAGCGGCAGCCGCAGCTGGCTTCTGGGGAGGCGTGTCCACGTGCAGCTACGGCTGGTGCCAGGGGTGGCAGGGGACCTGCAGTCTGCGGTCCTGAGTGCGGCCCCGCCCTGAGCACCAGCACCCACCCCGAGCGGCGACGGATTACGGCCTGGGCCAGGGGTGGCAGGGGACCTGCAATGTGCGTGCGTGAGTGCGGCCCCGCCCTGAGCCCAGGAAGCGACGCGGACCGCGACGGCATGTGTATGGCCAGTACCAGGGGTGGCAGGGGACCTGCAAGTGCCGACCGTGTGTGCGGCCCCGCCCTGAGTGCTGGCAGAGTTGCGGTGGCTCGGCCTGAGCCAGCGCAGCCGAGGCACAGCGTCGCGCCCAGGCTGGAGCTGCAGGTCGCTGGATGGGCGCGGTACTGGACCCAGGCTCCCGAGGTCGGCGAGACGATGGAGTGCCACAGCGAGTGGCTCGACCACTGCGTCGGCTACGTCACGCAGATCCTGTCCCAGCCGCGCTTCGCCACCAGGCTGCGGGCGCGTGGGAGGACGGCTGAGGAGATGGCCGAGGAGATCTGCGAGCGGGCCTGGGGGACTGGCATGCCCGCGAGGCGGGCCTACTACAGGTGGCGCCACACGCTGACGCGGTCGCAGAGGATCGTGTCGGACTGCATGCGGCGCTACGACTACGTGTGCCTGCGGACGTGGCTGGCCGAGCTGCGGCGGGAAGGGCAGCCACCGCCCATTGGCCCGCTCAGAGCGCCTTCGGTGCCGTGGAATGCGGGACGCAGGAGGCGACGGAGAAGTGGTTGAGGGTCGGCCTCTCCTGGCACGGGCAGCCGCTGCGTGGCGTTCTGGCCCCAGCGGCTCGCCGCACGGCGCTGCGCGGCGGTCTGGCCCCAGCGCGCCGCCCTTCGCGTCCGTCGACGTGATCGGCATCACTGGCCTCCCCTGAGGCTGCGGCCCCCTGGCCGCCTGTGCTGCGTCTAGTTGGCCTGGCCGACGCGACGTCCTGCCGCTGCTCTCCGCTGCTCTCCTCCTCCTCCTCCTCCTCCTCCTCCTCCTCCTCCTCCTCCTCCTCCTCCTCCTCCTCCTCCTCCTCCTCCTCCTCCTCCTCCTTCCTCCTCCTCCTCCTCCTCCTCCTCCTCCTCCTCCTCCTCCTCCTCCTCCTCCTCCTCCTCCTCCTCCTCCTCCTCCTAGGAACTACCGTACGCCTCCCCGCCAGGGCCAGGAGGGCGCGCTCGCCGAGCCTGGGCCCAGGATTGGCCCGGCCAGCCTGGGCCCAGGATTGGCCCGGCCAGGGCCCGTGCGGGTGCGCGGCCGGCGGCCCCCTCGGCTGCTGCTCCAAGGTGCCCCCAGAATGTCCCAGGAGGCCCCATACGGCCTCCAGATGACCCCGCACGAGGCCGAGAGCGGCCGCGGGGTTTCAGAAAAGCTGGGGGCACTTGGGCCGAGGAGCACCTCTAGCAACCCCCAACCCCAGGCCTCGGGGCTGAGGCTCCTCATCTGCAGGACCAGCGCGCGGAGCTCCTCCTCGCTGGGAGCGGCGTCCTCCGCCTCGGCGGCACTGCGGCGCGCACGGGAGCAGGAGAAGGAGGAGGAGGAGGAGGAGGAGGAGGAGGAGGAGGAGAAGGAGGAAAAGGAGGAGGAGGAGGAGGAGAGGAGGCGGAGGAGGAGGAGGAGGAGGAGAGGAGGAGGAGGAGGAGAGGGAGGGAGGGAGCAGGGAGGAACAGGGAGGGGAACGGGGAGGATGAGGATGATGTCGGCTGAGGAGAGATGGAGGAGGAGGACAGGAGGAGGCCCAGGAGGAGGAGAGGAGGAGGAGAGGAGGAGGAGGAGAGGAGGAGGAGGAGGAGGAGGAGGAGGAGGAGGGGGGGAGGAGGGAGGGGAGGAGGAGGAGGAGGAGGAGGAGGAGGAGGAGGAGGAGGAGGAGGAGGAGGAGAAAGACGAGGAGGAGGAGGAAGAGGAGGTGACTTGGGACTGGAGGCAGGGAGCAGCAGCGAGGAGCAGGAAGGCCAGGGAGGGAGCGTGTGGAAGGGGGAAGGCGGGGAGGGCACGGAGCGCAGGGGCGAGGAGACCCGGGAGGAGAGCTGCCGCCTGGCCCGGCGGCTGGGCCGCGGGCCGGGACTGGGCCGCGGCCCCCCCGCGCGCCGCCTCGACCGCCGCCGCCGCGGCCCGCACGGCGTCCAGGGCGGACACCGGGGGCACGCCTTGGGCCGCACGCGGAAGGGGGGAGGCACCAGACCGCGTCGAGGGCCGGGGGCCGCCTGGCGGAAAGACCCGCTCCTGAGGAGCGGTCTTTGTGCAAGCGCTGATTGGGGCAGCGGTGATCCGTCTCTGATGTCGTGCTGGGCGGGGGCGGAGGGGTAGAAGTTGGCCACAGCAGACGGTCGATCGACGCTTTCGGGCTGCGGCGGGGGGGGGGGGGGGTCCCCCAGCACATATCGCTAAACCAGGTTCTACTAAACCTAGTCCTGCCAATACCCTATCCTCGCGTAGGGGATCGTCTACAGAATTGGCTTAGTGACCCCAAGGCTCCCTTTCCGCCCCATCGGATCTGCGACGAGTGCGTCGAAGTTTCGCAAGTCCACTGCGGACTCTGGGCCGTTTCTCCGCAGACTCGGCGAGATGATGGATCTGGGGGTACATCAGCCCTGTAGCCGATCCCCTGCTCGAGCTCCGCGGGTGGGGCCGCCGCTGCGGCCGCCTGGACGGGGAGCCGCCCTGCCAGCGGGCCGCTTCCCTGCAGATGGTCTGCGGGGGAGCCCCTTTGCAGAGACATCCCGGATGGGGTCCAAGCGGATGGGGGTCGGAGGATCGCGCCGCATCGTCGACGCATCGACGACGCGTCGGCGGCGTCGGCGTGGAGGAGGCCGGGCTCCACATCGAGCCGCGCCGGCGACACGTCGGCGATGCGGCGCGATGCTCCAGCCCGTTCTACTCGGACCCCATCTGGGAGGCCTACCCATCAGTCGGAAAAGGTGGGTAGAAAGATGAAGTAGAAAGGCGTTGAAAATAGATTGGGCTCCATCCGCCCCCTAAGGAGGACGGAAAAGGTGAAGCCACTCGATCATTGAAGTAGGAAGGCGCTTAAAGTAGATTGGAACCTGGGAATCCAAAAACACTTAGTTTCGACGACCAATGAGTATAGATCGACAGGACCGCTCCACCGGGGAGGCCCCCCAAGAGGCCCCAAGAGGCCCCCAAGAGACCCCCAGGAAGCCCCAAGAGACCCCCACACGAGACTCCTAAGCAGCTCCCAGGAGCTTCCCAAGAGGCCCCCGAACTCCCCCAAGAGGCCCCCGAGAGCGCTCGTCGTCGCCGTCGTCATTCAGGGTCGGCGGCACCGACCGTAAGGCCTTCGCAATACCAAGGTAGGTATTGCGAAGGTCTTCGAAATACCTTCGAGAAGCCTTCGCAATACCTACGTAAGGCCTTCGCAATACCCTCGAAAGTAGGCCTACTTTCGACGACCGATGGGTATATCGGGCCGGGCGAAAGGGTGGGATAGCAAAGGGGGGGTTTGAGAATCAGCTCACCTAGCTGATTTTCCCGTAGCTGATTTTCCCGGCGCCTCCTGGCGCCAGAGGCGGCTACGTATCGAGGAATGGGCCCCTCGGTGGGGCCAAAACCAGCTGCGTGCAGCAGATTTCGTAGCCCCCCTCTCCCCATCCCCCCTCTCGCCCAGCCCGAGTGTGGATCCACAGCACCGCTCCCACCGGGGCGCCGCCTCGCCTGGGGAGCCGCCCCGCTGGGGCCGTCGCCCCCGCCCGCTGCCGCGTCGCGGGGGGCGGGGCGAGCGGGCGGACCTCACAGCGGGCGGGCGGGCGGGCACCGGGGCGGGCCGGCGAGCGCTTACAGGCAGATCTTGGAAGAAAAATTGACAATAACATGAAGAACGTCCCCAACTAATGTTCAATAACACTCAAAAGCCATAGCGAGATCGTCCCCAGACTATGTCTTGTCATTGTTGAAGACTCCTTCTGCAGAGGGCCATGCCCGACTGAAAGGCGAGCGTTTACAGGCGGATGTTGGAGCGGGAAAAAAAACGTCCACAAAAAATGTTCAATCAGATTCAAAAATCATAGCGAGATCGTCCCCAGATAATTTTTGGTCGCTGTTGAATATTCCTCATGTAGAGGGACTGCCCGCCTTACGGCGAGCATTTACAGGGGGACTTTGGACGAAAAATGGAAGAACCCCCCCAAAAGAACAACTCCACAAAAAATGCTCAATCATATTCAAAATTCATAGCAAGATAGTCCCCAGACTATGTATTGTAATTGTTGAAGCCTCCTTCTGCAGAGGGACATGCCTGACTTACGGCGCGCGTTTACAGGCGGATTTTGGAGGAACGAAAAAACAACGTCCACAAAAAAATGCTCCACAAGACTCAAAAAAACATAGCAAGATCGTCCCCAGATCATGTCCTGTCCTTGCTGGAGACTCCTTCTGCGGAGGGACAGGCCCGACTTCAAGGCGAGCGGTGCGGAGCGGTCCGCGGACGAAAATCGCACGAGGGCGGAGGCGGTCTTGAAGGGGCACTGGGACACACAAACAAATGGACACGAATGACACAAATGGGACACACAAACGAGGCCTGGGGCGCGGAAGGGAAGAACGAGGGCGAGGGGAGCAGGATGCCCAGAGCTCCTCGCGTTCATATATGTATATATATATATATATGTATATGTATGTGTGCACATATATAGGTGCGTGCAAGTGTGTGTATATATGTATATATATGCACATAGGTATAGTTGTATACATATATATATATATATATATATATAACATACACATGTATATATGTACACATGTATATATGTATAATTAAAAATGATATATATATATATATATATATATATATACATACATACATACATACATACATACATACATACATACATACATACATACATACATAAATACATACATACATACATACATACATGCATACATACATACACACACACACACATAGATAAAGAAAGCGAGAGAGAGAGAGAAAGAGAGAGAGAGAGAGAGAACACAAAAAAAATGTTTCACGGGTTTGTTTGCTGTACTTTCTGCCTCCAGGGACCCTCGCTGGGCCTCGGGACTGTCAAAAAACGACTCAGGATGAAAAGCTGGTCCCCGGGAAGGGGTCCAGGCTCCTGGGGGTCACATCATGAAAAAATCACGACGTCGGGGGTCTGGGGGCGTGGGGGCGGGACCGGGAGGAGAAAAAGGAACATTGCAAACGAGCTCCTGGTCTCTGCCAGTCGGTTCGAGGCTCCATCTGTTGTGTCTCGTTTGCGCTTGGCGCTTTGTCATATGAGCTCAAGGCGCGCGCAAGTATAATCATACACAGTACGAGCGGGAAGAGGAGGAAGAGAAGGCGGAGGACGACGACAACCACGACCACGACGAGGACGACAAAAGAAACCTGATACCTATCGCGCCCTAGAAGATTGCGAGATGCGCAGTCCGATCTAAAACGGAAAGCACTCGAACAAATTACGTACGCATGACACAAACAGCGGTACGACTTCATGATCTGGCAAGGACCGCTGGACGGAAGGTCTCAGAGCAGTAAAACAGGATCCTGCACGAGAGTCCCCACCTCGGCTGAAGTTGACTCGACGTTCCTCTGACAACCTGCCAAGAAACCCTCATGCCATTCTTCCGCATCGGGACTGCAAACTGACAGAACACTCCAGGTCCAGGTGCTTCTGGCATCACGACTGCCTCGGCAGGGCCACCCCCAGGTGCACCCTGGCCCCCCGGAACCGAGCGGAAGCATCATGAGCCGCACGCGGGAGGCGGAGACGGCGGCGGTTCTCCCGCGGCGCCGGCAGGGTTGGCCGGGTTCGGCGTCTGGCAGCGCCTGCAGTGGTCGTTCTTCCCGAACACGAGGTCGCCGCACGAGGGGCAGGTCCAGTCGCCCGGCTTCACCACGCCCACCGGGGCGATGAGCCCCGAGGGCGCCGCGCCGGGGCGCGGCGTGCCGCAGCGCCTGCACGTCGGGTTCCGCGCGAACTGCAGGTCGTTGCAGTTGGGGCAGTTCCAGTCGCCCGGAAGGCCGTTGGATAGGGGAACAAAAAGTGGCACGAGCATAAAAACTCGGAGGTCCGCGCGGGTTTCTCGGATCGGCGCTGGACCCCCTCCCTGGCGCGCGGAGCGCGCCGGGGGCGGCGCCAGAGGCGCCGCCAGGGGCCCCAGCGCCGATCCGAGAAATCCGCGCGGACCTCCGAGTTTTTATGTTTATGTCATTGTTCGTTCCTCTAGTTGAAGCCGCCGCAGCCGCCCGGCGTGATGACGCCGCCAAAGCCAAACGTGGGGGTGCCCTGCGGCTTCGTCGTGCCACACCTCCGGCAGCACGGGTTCTTCGCGAAGACCAGGTCTCCGCAGTCTGGGCAGTGCCAGTCGCCTGGGGGGGGGAGGTGGAAGAGCTGCGGATGCCATGGCAATGGACACCCTGGCAGTCCTATCGTTGGATTACAAAATGTTTGAGACATGATCGAGAAATGTTTAAAACGTGCTGTTACATGTTTAAGACATGTTTAAAACATTTGTAGACAGATGCCGACCCGCAACTCCCTCGAACTCTCCAGGGGCGCGCTCGGTCCGCGAACCCAGCCGTGGCGACGAGGCTCCCCTGGGAGGCCGAACAGAAAAGGAATGGTGCTGCTATGCTCAGCGGCCGATATCCGATTCCAGAATGCGAGGCAGGGATTTATCCATATCCACCGCCTGGGAACCGACGTCCTAGTGCACCAGCGGGCGGTGGATAAGGATATATTTTGGCCCCCGAGGGTCCGAATATATCCATATCCACCGCCTGTGGAGGTCCGCGAGGATCGATCCCCCAGGCGGTGGATATGGATAAATCCCAGCCTCGGACAGGAAGTCCCCGGACGGCCCCTCGGACCACACGGAAGACCCATGCCGAGCGTGACGGCACAAGACGACCTATACTCAGGACAACGCCTCGGACAACCCGGACAACTCGTGCGGTCTGTGACGACGGAAGCCGACCTGCCCCTTGGACAACCCCTCGTACAACCCGGCGGGGATATGGACAACCCCTCCAGACAACCTCCCTTGGAGAAGCCTCCCCAGGATTCTCTTCCAAAAGATGTTGGGGAAATCAAAAGGTACCGATACCGCTACTCCCCGGACCTCTCCCGGGGTGCGCTATGACCAGGATTTCGAGGCGCATGCAGCGGTGGCGACGAGGGCCACCCGGGAGACGGCCCAACAAGGGGAGCACGAGGGAAGGGTAGAGGCATGGGTACCTCCTCCTCCTCCGAGATATATATGGCCTGGGCATCGACGCCGTTCCGAACTCCGCTCGCCGGGCTTCGCCCCCGGGTTGACGAAGCCCGCCACGGGCGCGACGGTCGGCGGCAGCAGCACGGCCAGGGTGGCGCCCTGCTTGGGCGTGCCGCACCTGCGGCAGGCCGTGTTGCGGGCGAACTGGAGGTCCCCACAGGCGGGGCAGCTCCAGTCCTGAGGGGCACGCAGAGACCTCCTCGCAGTGCGAAGAAAAATCGCGACGGGAGGCTCTTCTCTCGACTCTCTGCCTCCACGGGGGGCCTCGCCGGGCCTCGGGGCCGTCAAAAAACGACTCGGGATGGAAAGCTGGTCCCCGGGAAGGGGTCCAGGCTCCTGGGGGTCACATCATGAAAAAATCACGACGTCGGGGGTCTGGGCAATGATACTTCGGTGGCAACTCGTGAGAGCCTCGTATACCATCTTGTCGGCTCTTGCGAATCGACGCGAATCGACGCTAAATCGACGCTAATCGACTTTAAATCGACCCTGGTCGACGCTGCCCGACGCTAAATCGGCGCAATCTCATCGACTACCAAACGCTATTCGACGCTAATCGACGTTAATCGATGCTAAAGACAGAAGTGGAAGGGTACACAAGGCTCCCGTGATTTGCTACCGAACATTCCTGAGGGGCATCGACACGGCAGGTTCATGCGGCGTCGACGCGTGCAAAGGTTTTTGACAGCGCGTCGATCGTTCCACCCTGAACCGATCGCAGCCCCGATCGTTCAAGGTTGCATTCCGTCGGGTCCTGCGGCGGTACCGTGCCCCTCGGTGCTTCCGCGTCGTTCCATCATGAGCGGGTAGAAGGAAGGCGGACAAAGTAGATTGGGCTCAGGCCCTACCAGAGAATAACAGAACACAGCAAAAGCTCTTGAAGTAGGAAGGCGCCTGAAGTAGACTGGGCCCTGGGGACCCAAAAATAGACCTGCTTTCAACGACTGGCGTGTGGGGGAGGGAGGCGACAGGCCCAAAGCGGGAAACGTCGATCCGGAATCGGCGATACACCGCCGATGGATCGGCGATGGGCCCCCGATGGCAGTGCCGCACGCTCCTGGGCGGGCTCTGCCATCGGGCCCCCACCGCCCAGGAAAGGGCGGCTGGGGGCCGAGACGTCACTTCCTGAGCTTGTGAGAGGGGCCCAAGAGCACACAAACAACTGGCACGCGTGCCATGGCTCTTGCACAAAACGGAGGGGGAAGGAGGAAGAGGAAGAGGAAGACGAGGAGTAGGAGGAGGAAGAGGAGGAGGAAGAAGACAAGGAGAAGGAGGAGGAGGAGGAGGAAAGGGGGGAGAGAGGGGACGAGAAATCGGAGAAGTCTCGGAGGGAGCGGGACGGCGGGGGCGGTGCGACGCAGAAATAAAATGGTCGGAGCGGAGGGGGGGCGGGGTGCACTGGGCGGGCGGGGAGGGGAGAACGATCGTGGAGGCGGGACGGTGGGGGCCGTGCGAAGCAGAAGAAAACGTTCGTGGCGGAGGGGGCTGTGGGCGGGGTTCCCGATGGGGCGCTGGGGACGCGGGGGGGCTCAGGGTGACTGGGCTGGGCTCCTACCGGGGCGCTGGGGACGCGGGGGGGGGAGGGTGGGGGAGGTGGTGTGCGTCGCGACGCGGAATAAAATGGTCGGGGCGGAGGGTGCACTGGGCGGGGCTTGGGGCAGAGGGCCACGGGGCGGGGGTCCAACTGGGGCGCTGGGGACGGGGGGGGAGGGGGAGGTGGTGGGCGGGGCACCCGCTGGGGCGCTGGGGACGCGGGGGGCTCGGGGCAGAGAGCCACAGCGCGGGGTCCCACTCTGGCGCTGGGGACGCGGAGGGGGCGGGGGGGGGGCGACGCGGAATAAAGCGTTCGTGGCGGAGGGGGCAGTGGGCGGGGCCCCGCTGGGGCGCTGGGGACGCGGGGGGGCTCGGGGCAGAGAGCCACGGCGCGGGTGTCCCACTCTGGCGCTGGCTACGCGGGGGGGGGGTGCGACGCGGAATGAAACGGTCGCGGCGGAGGGGGCAGTGGGCGGGGCTCCCGCTGGGGCACTGGGGACGCGGGGGGGCTCGGGGCAGAGAGCCACAGCGCGGGGGTCCCACTCTGGCGCTGGGGACGCGGGGGGGGGGTGCGACGCGGAATAAAGTGGTCGGAGCTCTAGACACCCTGTGCAAGAGAACAAACACACACACACACACACACACACACACACACACATATCAGGATCCCCCATGTCTTCCCACATGTTCTGAGTTTCTGTCTTCCCCCCCACTTCCCATATTTTCCCACATGTTCTGTGGAATCGACGATGAGCTGTGCCTGCGTGTGTGTGTTCCCCTGCCGACTTCCTTCCTGAGCCTGTCCCCCAGGTGGCTCGCAGGTCATCCCTCGGCCCTCGGGCGGCCGCTTGGGGCGATCAGGGCGCACCCCGAACGCTCTCGGCGATGAGCGGCGCCCTGTCTGAGCCGATCGGTGCGCTTCTCAAATGGGGAAACGAACTCCGTACACCGACGTTTTTTTCCGAGCCTCATACCCTCATAAAATCAATGATTTTGGCTTCCTCGCCGAGGCCGTTTTGGACGCCCTGACACCTCCCCTCCCGCTCCTCACCACACGGAGAGGGGGTAGGGGGAGGGGTAAACCCCTCCCCGAAGGGGAAGAGGGAGGGGTGGAAGAGGAAACGCCCTAAACCACCGACGCCCAGAGGGCTGGTGGGACTCTATACACCAACGTTTTTTCCCGAGCCTGCGCTGAAATTCGCACAGGAACGCGGATCCTGTTGTATACGGGATCCTGGTGCATACATCTGTCGTCGTTTCCCTGGGAAAACGGGGGAAGAGTATACACCACACCACCCCGACGTCGTCCCCGACCCTCAAAAAGTCTTGGGATTGAAAAAACAACCCGCCACTGGTGATGTATATGTTCCAGTTTCCCATTCAAGGGACGCCAGCGAAAGGGACTTCTGAGACCGCGGCGTGGCATCACAGACTGACTTCGAGAAGCGCGAGGGACAGCGTCGTGTGGCGACCCGCTGGGCGAAGCCGAGCGGGCTCGAGAAAGCGGCACCGCCGGTCTCGAAAATCCCCTTGCCCGGGGGCCCCTTTGGGAACGGCACGACCCGTGCTCCCCCACGGAGCGTTGCCCCCGGAAGTCCCCCGGCATCGGCGCCGCCATCATCGCAGACGCCCGGGCGCGCCGCGGAGGGGAGGCGAAGCGGGAGCGAGCGCGGGAGCGAGCGCGGGAGCGAGCGCGGGAGCCGCGCGCGCTCCCCCGAGAGCTCGCCCGTGCCCCCCCCTCGGGCCTGGCGTGGAGGCCGTCGCCTCGGCACGGAAGAGCTTCTGTTCAGGCTTGCGAGGCGCCTGCCCGCTCAGGTGGTGACCACCACCGTGTACCGTCGGACGTCAGACGGAAGAGCATCCTTCGAGAGTCTGTTAGCCTCCGCCGGCCAAAACACGCAGCGAGCACCCGAGGGTACCCTCCGCAGAATGCACGAGAACATCGACCAAGCACGAAGAGCATCGGGACACCCTCCCCGAGCCGACCTCGACCGTAGGCCTCGGTCCGACGGTACACCGAGCGGCCTGGGTCCGCTGCACCGCCGCGAAGTCGGGAGCGGCCAAGACGGGGGTGTCCAAGAGGGGGGGGTGCAAATCATGACCGGCGGCACGTGCGCGGCCCAGCGGGGGGGCCAGGGACGTAATGAAATAAGCAGGGGCGCCATGAAATCTGGGGAAACATCGTGGCCCCCGCCATGATATCCACCCCCCCTAGTCATCACCCCCCTCTTTTCCGCCCCCGAGGAAGGCACAACGGGGGAGCAAGAAAACGGAGCCACCCAGCCCGGCACAGTCGCGGCCCGCGCTGCGCGGCCAGCGGCGGCCCTCGCGCCCGCGCGCCGCCGCCCGGGGGGGGGCGCGCCCTGGCGGCCGGCGCCGCGGGGCGCGAGAAGCGCGAGCACCTCTTCGGCAGGGGGGGGGGGCAGCGGGTCCCGAGGGAACGGGCCCCGGACCCGGCGGCCGTCCCCGGGGCCCGCTCTTCGTCCCCCCGGGCCCGCGGGGGCCCGCGAGGGCCCCGGAAGCGGGGGAGAAATCTCAGGGCGGCGGGGCCCAAGAGCACACACCACCACACCACCACCACACCACCACCACGTCGATTCCTCCGCCCTCTGCCCTCCTCTTCCTTTTTCTCCTTTCCTGGGAGAGGGACGGGGCGAGGGAGGTGGAGGTGGTGCACACGTCTGGGCCCCGCACAGGACCCGCTTCCTTCAGAACCCGCTTCCCCCGCGGCGAACCCGCGGCGAACCCCCGTGCGCGGCCCGGGGAAGGAGGGGCCGGGCGCGGGAGGCACGAGGGAGGGGAGAGGAGCCGGCAGCGAGCCCGGGGAGCGCCCGCACGACGAAGCGCAGGGACGTGCGGGAGGTGGCGAAGAGGGGGAACCGGAGGGAGAGGGAGCGGGAGGGGAGAGGGAGCGGGAGAGGGAGCGGGAGGGGGAGAGGGCGCGGGAGGGGCGGCCTCGGGAAGGAGGGGCTGGGAGAGAGGCACGAGGGAGGGAGGGGAGCCGGCAGCGGGCCAGGGGAGCGCTCGCACGGAAAAAAGGCAACGATGTGCGGGAGGTGGCGAGGAGAGGGAGCGGGGGGGGAAGGGAGTGCGAGAGCGCACCACTCCAGACTGAGTCAATGTCCGGGCCCCCGAGCCACACGTGCTCCCAGCGGACCCGCCTCACACTGCAGGAGGCGCCGCACGCTAAACAGGGGCGGCGGGATAATCTGCCCCCCTGGCGCGGATTACTAGGGGTCCCCGACGGGGGAAAAGAGAAGGTCGGCGGTGATCAGGCCGCTGCGGGGCCAGTCTGCACCACCGTACGGAATGAGGCGCCAGCTTCAAGCGCGGGTTGGCGCGCACGCCTCGGCACCCTCCGACGAGGGGCGCCGCCGCGGGGCATCCCCCGCAGCGGCCCTGAAGAGGCAGACAACGGAACAAGCGCCAACTGCTGACGGGGTCCACGTGGGAGGGGCGGCTAGCAGTGGTGTGTCGCCCTCTGGGATTGGAAGAGGGTCTGGAGGTAACCCTGGAGGGTGTCCCTGTAGTCGCATCAAGGCGGCAACCCCGTTGGGTGAGAGCCCATGCCTCCTGCGCACGATGGAACCTGTCTAACGGCGGTGCTGACCGATCCTTCATCTGTTGAGGGGAAGTCACCGGCTGGTTGGCGCGCTGGCTGAGCGCTTGCATGCTGGCGGAGAGGAGGGCCTCGCGGTCCTATCGTCGTTGGTGACTGGTCGCGGCGAGGTGCTGAGCGAGAGCGTTCGTCCGATCAGCGCGATGCTCCGCGGTCAGATGGTTTCCAGCCCCTAGTTAGAGGGCCCACAAGGGACGCACGCACCGAACCACGCACACGAACACGGCCCCCGTGTCCGCGAGACCAGCCGCGTGATACGAACGTTCGCGCAATGCGCAGTCTCGAAACCACCGTGGAGTCATGTCCGTGCAAATCTTTAGCCCGATCCTGATTAGCGGGTGGCATTAAGGACCACGGTCACTGCCCCCTGGCGGGGCTGGGGGTTTACCCCTCGGCAGGGATCACTGCGCTGGGGGGGGCGCGCAGAAGCACTGGCCAGCCCAGTGGGCTGGGGCGGCGGAACTGGCCCCTGGCGGGGCGCAGTCCACGACCCCACACCTACGACGCGCAGGTCCTCTCCCAGATTGGGCAGGGCGGCACCACTTTCATCGGCGCGTCCATCGGGGGCGCAGACATTTTCACGGCGGGGGCTCAGCGCTGAGCGGCCGCAGTCACCTTCACAGTTGAGGGAGGCCCCGAGCCCGAGGTCCAAGGGCATCAGCGGCGAAGTCGTCCGCGCGCTGCAGCCAGGGGTCGTCAAGGTCGTCGAAGACAGTGGGGCCCGGCGGCGCCGCCGCTGGAGGTGGTCACCCGCATGCGCCGTTACATTGTCCACCATTGCTGGCGGCGAACGGGTTGGTTCCCATTTTGGAGAGCTCCGTCCTAGAATATCCCGCCCGGCGGCGAGGATGAGGAAGCACGCGGCGCCATTTATCGCAGATGGCAACGGCCGCGGCGCGCAAGACCGCGGCGAACTCGAGGCGCCATCTGGCGGCGCCGGTGCCGCCCAGCGGGATGGTGCGAAACGCGGCCCCGCAACGGCGAGCCGGAACGTCGACCTAAAGGCCCCCGCAGTGGGCGCCACGCGGCAGCCGATGCCGCTGCGCTCCCCGAGGTGGCCCCCCGAGACGTCGGACGCGCGCGGCCCGACACGCTGGGGCGGTTTACCTCGGAGGTCTTCGAACACGCCCACCACGGCTTGGTTGTCCACGAAGACGTGGACGGGCCGTTCGGCAGCGGCCACCAGGTGAAGCACGGCGAAAGTCTCGGCGCGCTCCGCAGACTGAGCGAAGCCGCACACTCGCGCAGAGCAGTTAAGCCAGCGGCCTGGCCCGCGGCACACCCCGAAGCCCGTCCTGGCCAGGAGGGCTGAGCCTGGTTAACGCATGCCCCGTCAGTGGCGGCGTTGACCCACCCAGCGCCGACTTCGTCGGCGCATACCTGGCGGTCGTCGCCATCGGCGTTCTCCTGGGGGCTGCCCGTCGCAGGGGCGCGCCGAGCACGTGGGTGGATAGACCGGCGGGGATGCGCAGCCAGGATAGGCGCGTCCCCGAGTCTTCACGCACGATGCCAAATTCGGTCCGCGCCCACTCGAAGTGGGAAATAGGTCGTCAAGCTCTGCCAACGCGACCACCCCCTTTTATAAAGGTTTGCGCGACGCTGTACAGCGACTCGGCTTTGGCGTTGAGACGGGTGTCTCTCCGCACCTGCCTGCGAGGCCCCAGCAGCGCTTCTCCTCGAGCGATAGAGCCTAGCGCGATCGCGCGACCAGGGACCGCCAGGACGTCGAGGGCCTCTTGAAAGGTCCTGGAGCGCCCATTGCGTCGAATGGCAACGAAAGCCGCGCTATTGCAGAGGTTGCGCGCTCTGTCACGGGGGCTCAGACGCCCGCACCTGCGGCGCACATGCCTGCGGCCAGGGGTCGGACGGGCCGGGCCCTGAGTTTGCTGCATTTCGGGAGACGCACGACGCGGGGAAGGCATTTGATGGCCTTTCTGATGCTGGCGTCGGCGGCGGCTTCCAAGTTGATTCCCAGTCCCTCGGTTTCGGGCGCCACGTTGGTGCAATTTCCGACCAGCATCACACGGCTGTTAGATTTGCAGCGTTCCCCGTGGAGGTGGACGTCTGCGACCTGCCAGTTGAGTTCGCCCCCGATGGCCCCATTCCACCACTTTGCCTGCATGGATTGTCTGATTCGGCATAGCGTCAGATGTGGCCGGTCTGGTCGAGCGACGTCCAAAGCCCCTCGGCGGCCGGGGCAGCGGAGTTGCTCTCGTCAACAGAAACGGTGCTGAGAGACCACGGAATAGACCTGCGCTGCCGCTTATAAGGAACCAAACTCTACACACCGACGCCTTTGTCTGACCTCACACTGAATCTCGCACAGAAAACAGGATCCTGGTGTACACGGGATCCTGGTGTATACATTCTTCGTCGTTTCCCTGGGAAAACGAGGAAAAAACAATTATACACCACACCACCCCGACGTCGTCCCCGACCCTCAAAAGAGTCCTGGGATTGACCAACCGCCCGCCACTGGTAGTGTATATGCTCCAGCTTCCGAGTTTAGTCCAGACGCGCACGAACGCTCGACGTCGTCGAAAAAAAAGGATCTGCCCTGCAGGCGCCAGCTGGCGCGCCACGGAGGCGGGGACCGGCGCGGCCCCCCCGCGGACGCAGCGGCCGCGGCCATCACACAAGCGACGCCTCACCCGCGCGACGTCGCGAGGGCAACCGGCATGGAGGGCCAGGTCAAGGCAGATGTCAGTGACAGGGTAGTCAAAGAACTTCTGTCGATCCAATGTTGTGGATGCCATGACAATGGACTCTGACAGTCCTATCATTGAATTAGAGATGTGTTTAAAATGTGTACAATAGATTATTTAATGTTTTAAACATGCTTCTAGCAGATCTAAAACATATGTGACACATTTTTAAGACATCTGGAAATTATTTGGCAGCACGCTTCCTCTCCATTAATCGGCTTCCACAAATCCAATGCAACTCCCGACGGCGGTTCCTTGCCATGCCGCGCTCGTTCGCCTAGAAGGGCGGGCGTCGCGCTGGCGTGCGGGACAGCCCCGAAGCAGGCGGGGCAAGTCCAGTGGGCTCTTCGGCTCTTTGGGATGTTCGGCCGCGGTAAGCTGGTGCCTCCCGGGCGTGCACCCACATGGACATCACCGAGAGGAGCCTCTGGTCCGCGGGAGGCTCCACCGCCCCATTCCGCAGGCAAGGGTTGGGGGCGCGCAGCAGAAGTTTAGGAACCGCCCCCGCGCGTTGCACGGCTCTGATGAAGGGGCCCCAGGACACACAAATAAATACACACAAATAAAAATATTCCCCATATGTTCATATATATTTGCTGGGTTTGTGTCTTCCCCCCCACTTCCCATATTTTCCCATATTTTCTGGGAAATCGACGATTAATTGTGTCTGTGTGTTTTTGTTCCCTCCTGATCTGAGTGCTCTGACGAAGATACGCAAGATGCCGACAGGGAGCGTTTGAGCTTCTTCGGCGGTCCATGCGTCCAGCCCGCCTGCTCCAGCAGCGGGTCTCGTCCGAATGAGACATTGGGCCGTCATCGCCAAGGGCGAAGGGCTCGGCTGGCGCGGGCTCGGGAAGCTCGAGGTGGCACTCAGCTCTGAAGTCCTCCCAGGCAGGTGCGATCCCGTGGGCCCGGCCCTCAGCGGCACGGCACCCGCGGAGGATAGGTCACCTGGCGTCGGTCATGAGCTTGATCATGGCGCTGGCGCCGGCGAGGATGGTGTTAGACGCACCGTGGGCCTGTCCGTTGTCGCTTTCGTTAGAAAAACGGCACGCCCTCTTGAAACTGAAAACGACTGAGCACGAGGCTGCAACGACTGCAAGAGTTTGAAAACAGCGGCCCGCACTGCATGGGTGCAGCTGGTGGAGCCCGCAAGCCTCAAGGTCACAACGGCGGGAATGTCTCGGGCGGAACACACCGCCAGCCCTACCAGTCAGCCTTACACATCCGAGCCAATCGGCGGTGAGACACAGAGCAGCTGCTCATACAAGGAATGGGAACGAGGACAGGGAAGGAAAACAACGACGACGACGACGACGACGACGACGACGACGACGACGACGACGACGACGACGACGACGACGACGACAACGGCGCCGGCGACGGCGCTGGCGACGACGACGACGACGACGACGGCATGGCGACGGCCACGGCGACGGCGACGGCGACGGCGACGGCGACGGCGGCGGCGACGGAGACGGCGACGGCGGCGGCGGCGACGACGACAGGGTAGACGACGGGGAAGGGGGAGGAAGCACGGAGAAAAGGCGAGGGGCCGAAGCACGGAAGCCACGGCCCGTCGAGGCCCGGCTGGCCCCCCCCTGGGCGCCCCGCCGCCCGCGCGGCTGCGGGGTGGCGGCCTCGAGCCAGCTGCGGGTGCAGGGCCGGCAATGGGAGTTCGCGCGAGGAGGAGGAGAAGGAGGAGGAGGAGGAGGAGGAGGAGGAGGAGGCGGAGGAGGAGGAGGAGGAGGAGGAGGAGGCGGAGGAGGAGGAGGCGGAGGAAGAGGAGGAGGAGGAGGAGGAGGAGGAGGAGGCGGAGGAGGGGCACCCGGGGGCAGAGAGGGAGGAATGCCAGTGCGGCAGGCCCGCGTCGTGACTCAAGGGAGGAGAGGTACCGATACGGCTACAATGCCACAAGCCTCCTGGATGGGGTCCTAGCAGATGGGGTCGGAGGATCGCGCCGCAGCGCCGATGCATCGCCAATGCATCGCCGATGCAGCGGCAACGTCCGCGATGCACCGGCGACGCCAGCGTGGAGAGAATCGGGTTCCGCATCGAGCCGCATCGCCGATGCCACAGGAGTGTGGGCCGTCGAATAGCCGCGCGACAACTGGCAAGGGAACCGATAACCGCACTTTTTGACATAACTACTGTTGCGCACCCAGGCCTCAGCAATCAGATAAGACCAGGTAGCGCATCAAAAAAGATCACCAATACCAGATCAGCACAATAGTGGGACCGCGCAACGCCTTTCATCACAGAGAGCACGCGCACACGCGTGGACTTCAATTTCGGGTACAGCTTGTACGAGGTGGTGGTAGCGTCACATGCGGGGAGTGCTCCGCGACGCCCAGTGCAGTATTGCCGTGCTGTCAAGCCCCACAGCTGTCAAAAGTGTGTGGTATCAACTCTAAACGACTGTCACTCTAGATCTGCGCATACCTATGCCAGCCTGCGTGGATCCCGAACAGTGTGGCTTTAGCAGTATATGTTGTGAAGACTAGGTGTCGCAAGCGATTTGGTGAAAAAACTACGTGGTGCTATATGTGGTGCACAAGTATGGTGTGCAGCCTTTGATGTGCAACCCATGTTGTGGTATCGACGTGGAGCAATATATGTCGTGGTGGCGCAGTTTGTGTAGTGCTAGATATGTGGATCAATATACGTAACGCATATTCGGTTGTGCCATATATGTGGCGCAATAAGCTATCGGCGTGGTTTGTAATCCATGTGGTGGACGCTGCGTGATACAATATATGTAGTGCGAATTATGCGGCGTAATCGGCGTGGCGCAAGCTATGTGGTGCAGTTAGTCACTGCTCAAATTGAAATTGTCCACCCCACCACTCGCGAATGCATCCCACCCACCCACCCGCAACTTGGTTTGCAAACCTCTTGCGGCGGCGATTGCGATGAGTGCTCGGCGCTGGCTGGTGCATCTCTGCGGCCACGACAGCCCGCGCACGCACGCGCGCGCAGCCGACGGACACAGCCGCGGTGGCGCTGAACGCTGGGCACATACCAGCGGGCACTTCAGTGCGAGTCGCCGACTTGGGCGGGCGCGGCATCAGGGCAACGCCGACGACGGTAGACACGGTGATGATAATAGCGATGCTGGCGAAGATGCTTACACCAACGACAGCACGGCTTGTGACGGCGCGGATGCTGATCCGGCCGACGACAATGACGGCGTCCTCGCGTCGGTGATGTAGGTTTTGGGGGAGAGGAGGAACCCCCCCCCCAAAAAAAACGACATGCGCGCGCGGCCGATGCGCGAATGGCCCGCATGGTGTTATTTGACACGGATCGTGCCCCCCCAGCACGCGCGCAAGGGTGCGCGAATGATGTCGGCATGCGGCGCGAGAGGCCCGTTTGGCAACATTTTACGAAACGTTGAAAAACTTTTGGTTTCTTTCAAAATTCGCGAGAACGCGCGCACGCTTTTGTTGAAATCCGTCCGAAACCGAAAGTTGTTGAAGGATTTTGGCATGCGCGCGCGACGACGCGCGCGTGCGAAGTTCGTCCCATGTTTTGCGAGGGCCCTTGGAAACTTCTGATTTTTGACAAACGAATGCGCGCGCGTAGTATGTTTAGGCAAGGCAACCGATGGGGGGGGTCGATACCGGTTTGGCTGGGAATTCACAGGTAGGATGGACATTGGGTCAGAATCATATGCGTTTTGCTTAAGTTCTCGCGGAATCGATAAGTCCGAGGGGGGGGGGGGTAGAACCTGTCTATCTTCTAGTAACGAGAATTCACGTCCCGAACTTGAAGCTCTCAACTCCACCGCTCGCGCAACCATCCCACCCACCCACCCGCAACTTGGTTGGCAAACCCCACGCGGCGGCGATTGCGACGAGTGCTGGGTGTTGGCAGGTGCATCTCTGCGGCCGCGCTAACCCGCGCATGCTCGCGCGCGAACCGGCCAGCTAGTTTGGCGCGACCGACGCGAGCGCGGCGGCGCTGACCGCGCGGAACATCCCAGCGGGCACTTCAGTGCGAGTCGGCGACTTGGGCGGGCGCGGTATCATGGCAACGTCGACCACGGTAGACACGCTGATGATAGTAGCGATGCTGGCGACGATGCTGACAGCGACGACGGGGCAGCCAGTGACGGCACCGATGTTGATCACGCCGACGACGATGACGGCGTCTTCGCGTCGGTGATGAAGGCTTAGGAAGGAATTCGAAATGCGCGCGCGGCAGACGCGCGACAGTGCCAAAAAAATATTCATTGGCACGGATCGTGCCCCCCCCAGCACGCGCGCAAGCGTGTGCGAACGGTTTCGACATGCACGCGCGCGAAGCCTGTTTGGTAGTAAGTTCTACATGCTGGCTGCATTGTGTAATATATACACGAACCTGAAATTCGCCGGCCCAACGGGCCAGGGCGTGCTAAGATCTCCGGTAACTGGTTAACAGTATTAACAGTATTTCTAGTTCGCGCGCGCGGGGCGGCCCCTGGGGGTCCCCCGGCGAAAAGTACCCCGACCAACGCCCGGTCGCCGCCCGGTCGCCGCCCGACGCCGCCCGACCGCCGCCCGACCGCCGCCCGACCAAGTCTACTCAGAGATGGTTTTCCTTCTGGGTGCGGCCTCTCAGGCTCCCCAGAGCGCGCTCAGAGTGCCCCAAGAGGCCCCCAAGACTGCCCAAGAGGCCCCCGAGACGCCCAAAGAGCGCTCGAAGACGCCGAAGATGACCCCAAGACGGCCCAAAAGGCCCCCAAGACAGCCCAAGAGGCCTCCAAGACGCCCCAAGAGCCTTCCAAGAGGCCTCCGAAGAGAGCCCCAAGAGGCCAAAATCGTTGATTTTCATTTGTTTTTTCGATGTTTTTTGTGTTCTGGCTTTTTCGGCTTCCGGACGCTCCAAGACGGCCCAAGAGGCCCCCAAGACCGCTCCAAGACGGCCCACGAAGCTCCCAAGACGGCGCCGAAACGACCCAAGAGAGCCCTCAAGACGGCCCAAGTGCCGCCCAAGACGGACCAAGAGGCCCCAAGACGGGCCCAAGAGGGACTCAGGAGGGATACCGAGAACTCAAAAATGGAGCCCTCCGTCCCAGAAGGCGCCCAGGAGGTCCCAAAGAGGCCCCAAGAGGCCTCCAAGAGGCCCCAAGATGTCGCCAAGAGGCCCCAGGAGACTCCCAGGAGGCCCAAAAGAAGCCCCAGAAGGCTTCAAACATGTCTCCCAGGCGCCCCCGAACGGCCTCTCAACAGACCCCAAGAGGCCCCCCAAAGAAGCATCTTGACGACGACTCTATTTCGCCCCATCGAGAGACGACCCCCAGGGAACTGCTTCACCATCAAAACTCCCCACGCAACGCGTCCGAACGACACCCGCCCCCAAGAGCGCAACATGGGCAACGAACACACAGACAAAAACCAGCGATGCCATATCACGGGCCGGCGGAATGAGCGAAGCGATTCAATAACTATAGCGGGGGGGGAACAAAAAAAAACGTCGCACTAGTGGTTAAGAACCGACGTTTTGTATTCAAAAAACGATTATATATGTTGTCCAGACACTCGATTTTGAAATTCTTACAAAACCGATGGTTGTTTGACGAATTTCGGCAAGCGCGCGCGACGACGCGCGCGCGCGCGTGCACTTCGCCCCGTATTTTGCACGAGATGTTCGAAAACTTATGATTTGTGATAAACGTATGCGCGCGCATAATATTCGTTGCAGAAGATGGCGAGGGGGGGCGATACCGGCTGGGGTGGGACGGTACGAGTTCACACTTAAAATGGACGATGGGACAGAATCATATGTAGAGTGCAATACGAAGAGGGGGGTCGAGTATCACAGGGGACTAGAATCTAGTTTCCTTTTTAAAGGACAACGGATCAATGCTCACATTGAAATTGTCCACTCCACTGGTCGCGCAAACATCCCACCCACCCACCCGCGACTTGGTTTGCAAAGTCTTTTGCGGCGGCAATTGCGATGAGTGCTCGGCGTTGGCTAGTGCATCTCTGTGGCCGCGACAGTCCGCGCATGCACGCGCGCGCAGCGGCCAGCTACTTTTCCGCGACCGACGCAGCCGCGGTGGCGCTGACCGCCCGGCGCATCCCAGCGGGCACTTCCGTGCGAGTCGGCGATTCGGGCGGGCGCGGCAACGTCGACAACGGTAGAGATGACGGTGATAGTAGCGACGTTGGTGTCGATGCTGCCACCGACGACGGCACGGCCAGTGACGGCGCGGATGCTGATCACGCCGACGACGATGACGGCGTCCTCGCGTCGGTGATGAAGGGTTTGGGGAGAGTTCGACACGCGCGAGCGGCCGACTCGCGAAAGCGGCCAGCATGTTACTGTTTGACACGGATCGTGCCCCCCCCGCACGCGCGCAAGGGCGCGCAAATGATGTCGGCATGCCGCGCGACAGGCCCGTTTAGCAGAAGTTCATGAATATATTGATTCTCTCAAGCAAGAGCGCGAGCGCACGCTTTGTTGAAAACTGTTTTGAAATCCTTACGAGAACAAAAAGTATTCGACGGATTTCGTCATGCGCGCGCGACGACGCGCGCGAGTGCCCTTCGTCCCAACTGCTGCAAAGGAATCTCACGACGGCATGAGCACAACGGCTTTCGAACGACTTCGACATGCGCGCGCGAAGCCTGTTTGGTAGCATTATATGAAAATGTGTACGCGCGCACATGTATGTTTGAACATCGCGGAGCCATGTGTGTTTGTATGTTTTTTGGACACTCGATTTTGAAACCCTCACGAAACCGAAAGTTTTTGACGGTCTTCGGCATGCTCGCACGACGACGCGCGCGTGTGCAGTTCGTCCGATATGTTGCAAGGGTTTTCTGAAAACTACTGACTTTTGATAAACGCGTGTGCGCGCATATTGTTGTTGCAGAGGATGACGGGGGAGGGGGGGAGGGCGATACCCGCGTGCCTGGGCTGGTACATGTTCATATTTAGGATGGGCGATGGGCCAGAATCACAAGTAAAATGCAACACGAAAAAAAGGAACCGATAGTTCCGGGGGGGGTGATTTTACGTCTGTTAAGAAAGGAGAATCGACGTGGTGCAATAGATGCGGTGCGATCTATGTGGCGCGATGAAAGCTGCGCAATCTACGTTGTGCATTTTAGATTGTACAATCGAGGCGGCGACGGGGCGGCGACGAGGCTGCGACGAGGCGGGGACGGCAACCACGGAGCCGCCCGACCGCCAGCCAGGCCCGAACGACGGGCGGCGACGAGGCGGCGACGGGGCGGCGACGGCGACCACAGAGCCGCCAGACCGCAAGCCAGGCCCAGACGACGGGCGGCGACGAGGCGGCGACGGGGCGGCGACGGCGGCCACGGAGCCGCCAGACCGCCAGCCAGGCCCAGTTCCTTGGAAGAGATATGAGAAACCTTAAACGTAAGCACGATTTGGGGGGGGAAGTATACATCTGCACCTGTATGTACATGTATGCACATTATACATACATATGCACATCTGGGCAAGCATGTATACTCGTTACTATCACATCGATGCCAGCCAGGAAGGAACAGGGCGGCAGGCAGAGAGCCTGAGCGCGGAGTAGAAGCATGAGTCGCAGCCGCACACGGAAGGGAACATTGCTGTTGACGAACGCTACATCTTGGTTGCACACTGATGCACGTTAACGATCGCGGAGTACCAACTGCCGTCTGCACGGCTGGCACTGCTTGTCGCTCGGAGACCTTGTGACCAGACTCCATGATGGCTCTGCTGGTGCCCCCACTGTGCGAGAGGACCGTTTTCATAAACATGGCTGGTGACTCAGAGAGGAGACCCGGCCGCAACCGTAGGCAGGCGAACCGAGTCCTTCCATACGGTAACGTACGAATTGAACTTGCACTGATCCTTGGTCAGTTGCTGTGCTAAACGCGTCTCCTCCCAATCAGGTAGCATTAGCATTCCAAGCCCCGTGCTTCACAATTGTCACTTACCCCGACGCATTCCGCCTGGCCCCACAAGGTGCGCGCCCTGTACACGTCTTCTGTGGCCAATTGCCCAAGATTGGAGGGGCCCTGGGACACACTAATAAATACACACAAATGAATGGATTCCCCATATTTTCCCATATCTTCTGGGTTTTTGTCTTCCCCCCCACTTCGCATAATTTCCAATATTTTCTGGGGAATCGACGATTCATCGTGTCTGTGTGCTATTGCCCCTCCTGGAAGATGTGTGGCCCACCGATCGCCGACCACAGCCTCCGGCACACTGCTCACTGCACAACTGCATCACCTTTCAATGCCATACCCTCGGAGGGTTATGTTGCTCCCATCCCAGAAATAACGTCGAGCACCCGGAAGGGTGTCGGAACAGTGTCGAAACAGTGTCGGACGAGTGTCTCCCAGGGCCCGACACGTGAAAGCCCTCGAGATTCGGTACTTTTCTGGTGCTCGAGATTCTTTCTGGTTCTCAAGGCTAAGATAAATTGGAACATCATCATCGGAGGGGCCAGAGGGAGCCCGAAGAGCCGCAAGGATCCCCCACGACGGCCCGGGCCAGCCCCAAGAGGGGCCCTCGAGACGGCCTCCGAGCTGGGCCACGGCAGTCCCCCGTGAGCCCCAGACGGCCCAGTGGGCATCCCTGAAGACGGCCGAGGAGGACCCAGGACGCCAAGCTGGGCCACGGCAGTCCCCCGTGAGCCCCAGACGGCCCAGTGAGCATCCCTGAAAAAACGGCCGAGGCGGGCCCAGGACGGCCCACGGGAGAGGCGCGCGAGAGGCTCCCAGAACTGCCCCGCAGGAGCCCAGGACAGCACACCCGGACGGCCCCGGCAGGCCCCCACAAAAGCCCTCTCCAGAGCAGTGAGAGGCGAGGGGCGTCACGCGCTATGGAAGGGGCCCTGGGACACACAAATGAATACACACAAATAAAAGGATTCCCCACATTTTCCCATATCTTCTGGGTTTTTGTCTTCCCCCCCGCTTCGCATAATTTCCTATATTTTCTGGGGGATCGACGATTAATCGTGTCTGTGCGTTGTTTCTCCTCCTGAGCTATACGGGCTCCTGGGCAGTGCTCGCAGCGTCGTTACACGGAGGTGCTGCGCTGGCACGGTGATTGGACTCGCCGCGGGTGCGAGTTGGATATGTTGCTGTGCTTACGCGCTTACTCCGAACTTCTGAATAATAAGCGTCGGGGGGGGGGGGCGTCACCCCCGCCGACAGCCCCTCATCGACCCCCGTCGCGGGCAGCCACCGCGCGCCGAAGGCGCTCCGACCCCCGTTGCGGCGCGACGACGAGGCGAGGTTGACCCCCGTCGGGGGGGTACCCCCCCACTCTTATTACGAAACCCAGAGTACAGGTGCCCCATGCTTGATCCTCATACGTCGTCGACCTTTGCGTGGCGCGCAGTGATACGTCCAAGATGTCAGCAGGTGCCCCTGACGTCATGACGTTGTAATGCACGCGCGTCCACTTCTGCCACGCAACACAAAAATCCACTGTTGCATGTGGAAAGGCCAGAGGACTGAGTCCTCCAGAGTTCCGCTCAGCCTCGCGATCGTTCTAACGCACGCCCGAAGGACCCATCTGCACGTGTCACAGGAGGAAGAAAAGAGCTGAAGTGAGGAAGCATTGTGTTCCCGCTCCCGCTGCTGCTTCCCCCCCTCCTCCTGCTTCTGCTTCGGCGCCTACTCCCTCTCCTCCCGGTCCTCCTCCTGCTCCTCCTACTCCTCCCCGCTGGCTTCCATCGTGGGCACGCGACCCACGCCCGCCCAGGAGCACCGCGCGAAGCCCCAGCGGCGGTGCCTTCTGCTCCAGCCGGTGCGGTCGCACCACCTGCCGACGCGCCGCTGCAGCCCGCGTCGTCTCGTCACGTCTCGATGGCGACATCAGGACCCTACCCCCACCAAGCTTTGATTCTCCTGAATCAGTGGGAGGCGGGGAGAGGGTTCGGATTTCGCCACGTCTTCGACGAAATCCGAACCCTTTCCCCGCCGCCCATCGGAGTGCCCGAATCACAGATCGGTGAGGGTAGGGTTCGGATTTCGACGCCGAAGGTCGCCATCGTTGCCAGCATGCTTTGTCGCCCGGGGGTTGGCTGGAGTTTCAGCAAGTGCACGGGTGCTCATATGCAGTGGCCACCTTGGGCCCCGGCGTGGTGGTGCAAGGCCACCTCAACGGCGAGGTTGGTCAACGGCGATGTTGGGAATCTGGCTTCTGCGGCGCCGAACCGCGCAGGATAAAGGGCACGAGACCACGAGCAGCGCTTTCCTACACTCGGGCTTGCCACGAACCACCCCCACCTATGATGGGCCTGTTTTCCACCACCACCACCACCGTAAGTTGGAGGGGGGGGGGTCCTCCTCCTCCTCCTCCTCCTCCTCCTCCTCCTCCTCCTCCTCCTCCTCCTCCTCCTCCTCCTCCTCCTCCTCCTCCTCCTCCTCCTCCTCCTCCTCCTCCTCCTCCTCCTACTCCTCCTCCTTCCCCCCTCCAACTTATGGTGGTGGTGGTGGTGGAAAACACGCCCATCAACCTGCAGCACCGAAACCTACCATCGCCGCTACCCACCCCGCCGCCAGCGTGTGCACGGCCTGTGCGCACTCCTGGCCGAGACCGGGCTGGCGCACACACCATCCACCGGGCCCAGGCCCAGCGGTGGCCGTGCACTGGCGGGCGGTGTGTAGATCTGCCACCTGCGGAGCTCCGGCACGCCTCCGGCGTCCCCCATCGAGCGAACGAGCGCCTCGGAGATACGCAGTGGCGCGTGGCTCTCGACGAGGCCTCAACTGCTCAGCAGCCTCTGCCGAAGACATGTCCCTGCCGCGTGCAGACGCACTTGACAGTGCTGCGGACTCGCCGTGGACACATGCTGCATCCTCTTGGCAGACGGCGGCAGGCAATCATGCCTACGGTCGCCACGGCTCACAGGGTCTAGCCCGGGGCACGGCATACTACGACATGTTTAAACCAGTGGGCTGGCACAGCATACTACGGAGCATCCATATAGTATGTACCACGATATTTCCCCAGTGCCGTCATACTCCACTACACCTCATTGCGTTTGACCATGGTCGATCAAACAGCCAATGTCACTTCCACCGTTTCAGGGATGCGGGGCTTGCACGGCGAGCACGCCATACTTGGGGGAAAGCCGCTTGCTTCGCGGCTGCTGCCGCAGCAAAGGATACGCATGCGATGACGTGGGCCCGTAAGCGCCCCGACCCAAATAGCAACCAAATCCCGCTTGGGAGGAGACTGTTCAAGGGCGCCTGCACGGAAAAAGCTATCGTTCGGGAGGAGCCGGCACTTTCACTGCGCAGGCAATCCAGGCGCTGGTATGGTCTTGTCTTGTATCGCCCAGGGGCCCGCCCAATCTTCCATGTTCCATGCACGGGCGAGGTCGCCCCCGCCCTTTCGCAGCCTCGCTGCCAGGCTGCTCCCGAAAGGGAAAGGCCACTCGTCCAGCGGCCTCGCAAGCGGCAGCGGCTGTCACCGCCAGGAGCCACGACCCGTCTCTGCACAGAGGAGGAGGAGGAGGAGGAGGAGGAGGAGGAAGAGGAAAATCACACTGCAGCCTGCTGCTGCCGCGCACGAGCTAAGAAACGGTGCCGTCTCGAGAGATGACCCGGAGATGAACTTCAAAGGGCTGGGCAGGAGTGCCAGGGATACCCCGCCGACGACAGTTGCACAACGCGACGAAAGTACCAACGCAAGCAGAAGACAAAACATTAGACGACAGCGGTGATGTTGAAAGGAGGAATGAAAGGAGGAAAACTTGAAGGAACCAGGGCGAACCCTCATCAAGCTACGACGACGACGACGAGATAAATAACGGGCCAAGCAAACATAATGTTCGACATGATCTGGATCAACATCATCTAGCGCAAGACATCTAAGAGCACAACCTGCTGGCCTCGATCTATGTCGCTTAGCAGCGAAAAGGCCAAGGTACAAAGTACACATATTAGCTGTCAACAACCTCCGAAGCAATGTCGCAAACAACATCATAAACCAGATCGTGCACATTATCAAACTCACTGTCATGAACACCCACCTGAACATCAATCATAACCATTTATCATATACGCTGGCTAACCTATCATTAGAAACAGGATCACCGACAATCACATGAACCATATGACAAACGATATCATAAGCAACCTTGTGAACAACACCCTAATCAATATCATACGCGATATCACATGCATTATCACCAACAGTACCCGTTTCAAATGCAAGATCTCCAAACATCATATACACCATAGTCTCATCAATGTCCGAACTAGAAAACTAATACATATCCAACCCAATACCCTGAGCCATATCACCAACGATAGCGTTCCCAATACCATCGCCAACAACACAAACAGCTTGCTGAAGAGTATCCCAAGCACTTTCCAAAACCAATGCAGTAAGCCATAGCATACACAGAATCCTGAACCACTAGTTGGGACGACGACGAGCTGCGACTACTGGAGGTAGCGCATGTGTGCATGCAGCGTCTGCGCCTCCAAGGTGCAAGTGCGTGTGGCGTTTGCTGCGTCTCTGGGGAAGTGCGTGTCGCGAGTGTGTGCCTGCGGGGCACGCGTGTGCAGCGCTTGCGCCCCCAGGGTTTCAAGTGCGTGCAGCCTTTGTGCCTCCAGGGTGCAAGGGCGCACTGAGTGGGCGCAGACGGCACCGGGAGCGCCGCGGGGCAGCGGCGCAGTTCACGGGGCCAGGGCCGCCGAAAAGTGGCTCGCCGTCGTGGCCAGTGGCCCACTTCACTGGGGAAGGGGTTCTGTTCCCGCCCGCGACCGTGCGGGTGTGCTGCCGGGGGGCCGTCGCCGATCTCTCGGCGATGCATCGCCGACTCCGGCGCGATGCTTCCCCCCCCCCCTGAGCCGATCCCCCCAAACGCTGCCCCTCGGCTCCTGTCCGGTGTTGCTAGACGTGACCCTGGCCCAGGGTGCCCCCAGGACTTCCAGGGAGGCCCCCGCGGCCTCCAGAGCACCCCTCACGAGGCCCAGGGGGGTCCAACAAGGAGCGAAGAGCTGGGGACACCCTACTCCAGGGGCACTTCTAGCAACACCCGATCGGGGGCCCCAGTGGCTCCAACATAGAGCGAAAAGCTGGGGACACCTCAATCCAGGGGCACTTCTAGCAACACCGGATCCTGAGGGAGGGGGGTCCCCACGGTGCGCATGTCTTGGGTCTGCGCGGACACCCCCGCCCCAGAGGGAGGCGCTGGCGGGCGGCGCGCCCGTCGGAGGTCCACCGCCGAAGCCAGGAGGCTGAGTGGCGGGCCGGGCGGGAGCGGACGCAGGGTAGGCAAAGGGCGAAGGGGTTCAAGGGGCCTCCTCCCTCCTCCTCCTCCTCCTCCTCCTCCTCCTCCTCCACCTCCTCCTCCTCCCCCTCCTCCTCTCCTCCCGATCCTCTCCTCCTCCTCCTCCTCCTCCTCTTCCCTCCCCCTCCCTCCCTCCCTCCCTCCCTTCCCTCCCTTCCTCCCTCGCTCCTCCCTCCTCCACCTCCTTGCTCCCTCCTCCCTTCCTCCTCCACCCTCCCTCCTCCCTCTCCTCCCTCCTCCTCCTGCTCCTCCCTCGTCCTCCTCTCCTCCTCCCCCCTCCCTCCTCCATTCCTCCCTCCTCCTCCGCTCCTGCCTCCCCCTCCTCCCTCCTCTTCTCCCACGTCCGCCCTCCGCCTCCGCCCTCGCCCTCCGCCCTCGTTCCTCCTCCCTCCTGCTCCTCCTTCCTCTCCTCCTCCCACCCTCCTCCCTCCCCTCCCTCCTCCCTCCTCCCACCCTCCCTCCTCCCTCTCCCTCCTACCCTCCTCCCACCTCCTCCCTCCCTCTTCCTCCCTCCTCTCCCTCGTCTCATCGCCTCCTCCCTCCTCCTCCTCCTCCTCCTCCTCCTTCCTCCTCCTCTCCTCCTCCGCCTCTCTTCCTCCTCCTCCTCTCCTCCCCTCCCTCCTCCCTCCTCCCCTCCTCCTCCTCCCTCCGACCTCCTCCTCCTCCTCCTCCTCCTCCTCATCTCCTCTCTACTCCTGCCTCCTCCTCCTCTCCTCCTCCTCCTCCTCCTCATCCTCCTCCTCCTCCTCATCTCCTCCTCCTCCTTCCTCCTCCTCCTCCTCCTACTCCTCTCCTCCTCCTCCTTCCTCCTCCTCCTCCTCCTCCTCTCCTCCTCCTCCTCCTCTCATCATCCTCCTCCTCCTCCTCCTCCTCCTCCCCTCCTCATCCTCCTCCTCCTCACCACTCCCCTCCTCCCCTCCTCCTCATCCTCATCCTCCCCTCCATCCTCCTCCTCCTCTCCTCCTCATCCTCCTCCTCCTCCTCCTCCTCCTCCTCTCCTCCTCCTCCTCCTACCCCTCCTCCTCCTCCTCCTCCTCCTCCTCCTCCTCCTGGGGGAAAGAGGGGGGAGACGGGGGAGTGTAAGGAAGGGGCGAGGGGAAGGGGGGGGGGACGGAGGCGACGGCCTCGCTCGCAGACGCGCCTCCCTGCGGCAGTCTCGGCGGCCCCCCCTCGGGGGGGGGGTCTCCTCCTCCTCCTCCTACCCCTCCTCCTCCTCCTCCTCCTCCTCCTCCTCCTCCTGGGGGAAAGAGGGGGGAGACGGGGGAGTGTAAGGAAGGGGCGAGGGGAAGGGGGGGGGGACGGAGGCGACGGCCTCGCTCGCAGACGCGCCTCCCTGCGGCAGTCTCGGCGGCCCCCCCTCGGGGGGGGGGTCCCCGCCAGGAGCCTCTGGGGCCGCGGCGGGGTCGGTCGGTCGATCGGGCCAGCGGGCTCGTCAGAAGCCACAGCGCCGTCCGACGGCGGGAGGGGAAACAGGGAATGGGGCGAGGCGAGGGGAAGGGTGGCCCTGAGATCCGGCGCTGCAATTGTTTCACAACGAGCGTGGTCGCCCAATTTCGAGGCCTGGGACCCTCACGGATCGATCTAGCCCGAAGACCGACGCAGAAAGATGGTGGGTTCCAGGGCTCCCGTCGTGATGTTTCACGACGTTGCAATTTTCCCCAACCATC
Organism: Prorocentrum cordatum; assembly: GCA_963575745.1. Classification (NCBI taxonomy): domain Eukaryota; class Dinophyceae; order Prorocentrales; family Prorocentraceae; genus Prorocentrum; species Prorocentrum cordatum. Next base: position 23,428 of record CAUYUJ010020594.1, on the reverse strand, counting down.
CTGTGGTGTTAGGTCCTCGTTTCGAAGAGACGGTTTCCGCGTTCCTCTCCTCCGCTCCTCATCCTCCTCCCCCTCCTCCTCCCTCATCCCGTCATCACCCGTTTCGACACACCCCTCACACGTTTCGTGGCCCTAAGGGAGATCCACCGAAGGCCCCAGTGCCACCGCCTGCATGCGTCACGCACACCCATCTTGGCACACCCCTCACACGTTTCGTAGCCCCATAGAAGCTCCACCGAAGGCCCTAGTGCGTCCGCCCGCATGCGTCACGCACACCCATTTCGGCACACCCCTCACACGTTTCGTGGCCCCACAGGGAGCTCCACCGAAGGCGCCAGTGCCACCGCCCGCATGCGTCACGCACACCCTTTTCAGCACACCCCTCACACGTTTCGTGGCCCCACAGGGAGCTCCACCGAAGGCCCCAGTGCCACCGCCCCCATGCGTCACCCGCGCCCCTTCCGGCACACCCCTCCACCGAAGGCACCAGTGGCTGCGTTCGCATGCGCCCACCGCACCCATTTCGGCACACCCATCACACGTTTCGCGGCACCATATGGATCTCCACCGACGGCTCCAATGGCTGCGTTCGCATGCGATCACCGCACCTATTTCGGCACACATCTCACGCGCTTCGTGGCCCCATAAAGAGTTATAAAGAGTTCTACCGACGGCCCTGGTGGCTGTTTTCGCATGCGCCCACCGGACAAATTTTGGCACACCCATCACACATTTCGTGGCCTTCTGGGGAGCTCCTCCGAATACGGTGCACACAACGACGGTACTCACAACTGCAAATGCGTGGGTCCTGCGCCAGGCTAATTTGTAACACCGTCGGATCTCGGGGAAGGTGTGGGGGGGGGAAGTGACGATGGCGAGCGCGAAGGCGATGGACAGTGAAAGGGCGGCAAGTGCAACGGTGGAGGTAAAAGGGGGGGGAATGGGCCAGGAGAGGTAGTAGGGGGGAGGGCTGGGGCGCGAAGGAGACGAGAAGGCAAAATGCGGGGGGGGGGGGGGCGCGAGGGTAGAAGGAGGAAGGGATGGAGAGGGGCGAGGGGAGGGAAGAAGGCAAGGGAGGAGGGAAGGCTGGGGCGCAAGAGGTGAGACTGGAAAAAGCAAGGGGGCAGGAGGGTAGAAAGAGCGAACGAAGGGAGGAAGGAGGAAGGGCGGGGAGGCCAGAGGGAGGAGAAGTAGAGGGGGCGGAGAGGCCCGTGGATCAAGGCGAGGGCACTCATCCCACTCCCCTTCTCCTCCTCGTTCTCCCTCGAGCTGGCCAACCGTCCAGGGGGTGCTTGGAACCTTGGATCAGCTGCCATGGCGCGCCTTCTGGTATACCCGACCCAACCTTAACAATGCTGGAAGCCATCCTGAAGCCGAGTAAGGTCGACGATGACGACGACGCCGACGACGCCGACGACCACGACGACGACGACGACGACGACGACGACGACGACGACGACGACGACGACGACGACGACGACGACGACGACGGCGACGGCGACGACAACGACTACGACTACAACTACGGCGACGGCGACGGCGACGACGACGACGACGACGAACGACGCAGACTGCGATTTGGAGTTTCTGGTAGGTGTTTGGATGCTCTCGTCGACGCGGCCAGCTCGAAAAAACTGGGTGTGATGGACCCCAGAAGGCGTCCGAGGGCAATCCAGGAGGGCGGTAGGGGCAAGGAGGAAGGGGAATGGGGGGGGCGGGAGGATTCGCTGGAGGAGCGTGAGGAGAAAGCGAGGTAGAGAGCGGAGGCAGAGGCGGAGGGCGCAATACGGCAGAGGAGAGGCCAGATCCTGGGGAGGAGCAGAGGACCCAGAATTCGGCTACACGCAAGGGTGACCCTGGGCAAGAGTGACCTCTGGTGCGCGGCTTAACGGGGGACGCGGGGTGGCGAAACCCGGGCACGCAAGCCGCTGCTACCGCTTCGCGTTCAGCGATCAAGGGACCCCATTGGGCCCGCATCGCAGGTCACTCCGGCGAAAGGTCACTCTTACGTCTAGTCGACCGGTGGGGGTGGGGGGGGGCGGGCGTTGCGGGAGTTCAGCAGCAGCAGCAGCAGCTGTGCAGCAGGTCCAGTCTCGCGCCCTGCCGTGCCGAGGGCTGATATCATGTTCGCGGCCGTTGCCCCAGCCCCCCAGCGGCCCGATCCCGATCGATATCCTAATCCGCTGCTCATACGACACACTGCCAAGTTCAACAAGAAGGTGCCCACGAGGGGAAGTACTGTAGGGCTGCTGGGTTTAGATGAAGCTTGTACCAAACATCAGATAGCACAACGCCACTGCCACACCACATGTCGTGCGTTGCGTCGAGCCGAACACATCAAATACCATCGAGACGAAATGCACCGCATGAGGAGCAACGTCGCAGCGACGCTTGGCTCGCCACCACAGGGCAAAGGAGCGGCTGCACGCTGGAACTAAGCCCAGCGCTGGACTGGACTGCCAGAGTCCAGGAGGGGTCGGAGTTGGCCCCATGCCCTGGAGAGCGGAAACCAGGGGCGCAAATGGACGGAGCAGGAGTAGAAGAACGATAATAATTACGGGAAAGAAGAGGAGATGGAAGGAATAGCCAAAGTCAACGCGCTGACTGGCCGTTGCTGTTCACAGCAAATGGCGATTGGGAAGCTTCCGCAAGAGATCGATATGAAACAGCATTGGCTGGGATAAGTCAGGTGGCTTTGCTATGACATGCGGCATCGGTTATCCTACAGGCTACCTGCTGCACGTCGTTTTACCCCATGTCCTGATGAAAACACGACGCGGGGCAGCTTACAAACGCTACATGGCAAGACGGATGGGAGAAGGAGCGCAAAGAACGAAGAAGTGTAACGATTGGAAACGGAAAAGATGAGGGGCGGAGCGAGGGCGAGGGAAGTGGGAGGAGGAAGGGAAGGAGGGAGGATGGGAGACAGAAGAGGAAGAGAGGAGAAGGGAGGGAGGCAAGCTGAGCGCGCTCGCGCCGTGTCTGACATCTTACCCCTCCCTTCCAAGTGCCTTACATTGCGCTGACTTGTTCTCTATCCCCGGACGCATGTCGTAGCCGAGCTGGAACGTCAATGAAGATCCCATCGTGTTATGAGAAATCGGAAAAGGGGAGCCGTGTACATAGGAAGACGAGGTGGCGGGTGAGCAGCAGGATGAGCACGGGGGAAAAAAAGAGGATGAGGAAGGAGGAGAATGCGGACAAACACCAGCCGCAGGACCTGGAGCGGAAAGAGCGGGAGGAGCAAAAGGACCAGGGACGGGCGGAGGAGCTGAGCAGGAGGAAAGAGAGAGGATGAGGATGAGGAGCGGGAGGAGGACGACGATGACGACGAGGACGAACAGCACCAGCAACATCGTCTGGGCGAGGTGCAAGCTGAGATGGCCCTAATCAAGGGGAGCAAAAATAGCACATAGTAGTTCGTACCA
>CAUYUJ010020594.1:0-15000 GCA_963575745.1 Prorocentrum cordatum | reverse complement strand
ACATAAACATAGACATATACCTACCTATACGACCACCCTTCGGGTGATAAGGAGGTTCGGGGGGGGGATGAACCAACGTCTCACTCGATCGGTCTCACTATCGATCCCACAATCGATCTCACTATCGGTCTCGCTCGATCCATCTCACTCGATCGATCTCACAATCGATCTCACTCGATCAATATCATTCGATCGATCTCACAATCCATCTGACTATCGATCTCACAATCGATCTCACTATCGATCTCACTATCGATGTCACAATCGATCTCACATTCGGTCTCACTATCGATCTCACTATCGCTATCACAATCGATCTCACCATCAACGGCATCATTATCATCAACAACAGCATCGTCATCAACGTCATCAACATCATCAACATCATCATAACCATCATCGGGACACCATCATCATCGTCACCTCATCACCATCATAATCAACATCATCATCACCATCATCATCATCGGGACACCATCATCATCATCGGAACACTACCATCATCATCATCATCATTATCATCATCATCATCACCTCATCACCATCGTCATGAACAGCATGATAAACATCATCATCATCGGGACACCATCATCATCAGCAACATCATCAGCATCAACATCATCATCATCATCATCGGGACACCATCATCATCGGGACATCATCATCATCATCACCATCATCATCATCATCATCGGGACACCATCGTCATTAACATCAGCATCATCATCACCATCATCGGGCCACCACCATCAAAATCATCATCATCACCTCATCATCATCCTGATCATCAACATCATCATCAACAAGACACCATCATCGTCATCAGCATCGATCATCAACATCCTCATCATTGGGACACCATCATCATCACCATCATCATCAACAGCATCATGATCAACCTCATCACCATCATCGGGACACCATCATCATCATCATCATCATCATCATCATCATCATCATCATCATCATCTTCATCATCATGATATCATCATCATCTCATCATCATCAACATCATCATCATCATCATCATCGGGACACCATCATCATCATCAGCAACATCATCATCATCGGGACACCATCGTCATCACCACCATCACCATCATAATCATCATCATCATCATCATCATCATCATCATCATCATCATCATCAACATCGTCAACATCATCATCATCATCACCAGGACGCCATCATCATCATCATCTTCATCATCATGATATCATCATCATCATCTCATCATCATCAACATCATCATCGGGACACCATCATCATCATCAGCAACATCATCATCATCATCATCATCATCATCATCATCATCATCATCATCATCATCATCATCATCGGGACACCATCATCATCACCACCATCACCATCATCATCATCATCAACATCAACATCATCATCATCATCATCATCATCATCATCATCATCATCATCATCATCATCATCATCATCATCATCATCGGGACACCGACGGGACACCAGCGGGACACCGCGCGGCAACGGACGCCGGAAGGGAGTCATTTGGTCCGGCCGCGCCTCAGCCGGAGGTGGGACACCAGCGGGACACCCCGCGGCACCGATTGCCGGAAGGGAGTCATTTGGTCCGGCCGCGCCTCAGCCGGAGGAGACTTTCTTCTCGCCCGCCCACGCAGCTTCGCCTCGCCCGCACGCACGGCACGCACGAACACGAAACCGAAACCGATTTCCCGGTAGGGGGGCTCTCCGTTCCACTTCGATCTCACCCCCTCACCTCCGATATGTATATATACAAGCAAATACACATGTGCATAAACCTGTACAAGCTCAAATTCATATGCATGTACATGTGTGTATACGTATATATGATGTGTATACGTTTGCATGTGCATGTACAAATACATCCACCTATACATATATATATATATATACATATATACATACATACATACATACATACATGTATACATACATACATACATACATACATACATACATACATACATACATACATACATACATACATACGAATATAGACGTATAAAATTGTAATTGACATATACGTGTACATATACGACCACCCTTCGGGTGATAAGATGGTTCGGGGGTGGGGGAGGAACCAACGTCTCAATCGATCCGTCTCACTATCGATCTCACTATCGATTTCACTATCGGTCTCGCTCGATCGATCTCACTCGATCGATCTCACAATCGATCTCACTCGATCTATTTCATTCGATCGATCCCACAATCCATCTGACTATCGATCTCACAATCGATCTCACTATCGATCTCACTAGCGATCTCACAATCGATCTCACACTCGGTCTCACTATCGATCTCACTATCGATATCACAATCAATCGAACAATCAACGTCATCATCATCATCATCATCATCATCATCATCATCATCATCAACAACATCATCGTCATCAACGTCATCAACATCATCAAAATCATCAGAATCATCATCGGGACACCATCATCATCACCTCATCACCATCACCATCAACATCATAATCACCACCACTATCATCATCATCATCATCATCATCATCATCATCATCATCATCATCATCATCATCATCATCATCATCATCATCATCATCATCATCGGGACACCATCATCGTCACCATCATCATCATCATCATCATCGGGACACCATCATCATCATCATCATCAGAACACCACCATCATTATCATCATCATCATCATCAACATCATCATCACCATCACCATCATCACCATCATCATCATCATCATCATCATCTCATCATCATCATGAACAACATGATAAACATCATCACCATCGGGACACCATCATGATCAGCAACATTGTCATCATCAACATCATCATCATCATCGGGACACCATCAGCATCGGGACACCATCAGCAACATCACCATCATCATCGGGACACCATCATCATCATCAACATCAGCATCATCATCACCATCATCGGGCCACAATCATCAAAACCATCATAATCACCTCATCATCATCCTCATGATCAACATCATCATATTCATCATCATCGGGACACCATCATCACCATCATCATCATCATCAACATCATCATCATCGGGACAACATCATCATCATCACCATCATCAACAACACAATCATCATCAACCTCATCATCATCATCATCATCATCATCATCATCGGGACACCCTCAACATAATCTTGATCATCATGATCTCCTCATCATCTCATCATCATCAACATCATCATAATTATCAACATCATCATCATCATCATCGGGACACCATCATCATCTTCGTCAGCAACATCATCATCAACATCATCACCATCGGGACACCATCATCATCACCATCATCACCATCATCATCAACAACATCGTCAACATCATCATCATCATCATCGGGTCACCATCATCATCACCACCATCATCATTATCATCGACATCTTCTTCATCATCATCATCATCATCATCATCATCATCATCATCATCATCATCATCATCATCATCATCATCATCATCATCATCATCGGGACACCGACGGGACACCAGCGGGACACCAGCGGGACACCGCGCGGCACCGGACACTGGAAGGGAGTCGTTTGGTGGGGCCGCGCCTCAGCTGGAGGCGGGACACCGGCGGGACACCGCGCGGCACTGGTTGCCGAAGGGAGTCATTTGGTCCGGCCGCGCCTCAGCCGGAGGAGACTTTCTTCTCGCCCGCCCACGCAGCTTCGCCTCGCCCGCACGCACGGCACGCACGAACACAAAACCGAAACCGATTTCCCGGTAGGGAGCTCTCCGTTCCACTTCGATCTCACCCCCTCACCTCCGACATAAACACATACGTGTACATACTCATCTACCCGTGCATATATGAATGTATGTCTACATTATGTATGTATGAAAGCGATACACACACATACACTATTGTGTAATGACGTACATAAACATATACACTTAAACCACCATATACATAGTTATGTCCAGAATCACATGCATTCAACATAGTACACATGTTTTGTATGTACGTATCTACAGATGACATACACATCAGTATGTGCATATGCGTACGCATGTAAGTTAACATACATGTACAAATAGTGTACACACATACATATGCATTAACATGCGCAACAAACAAAACCTATACATATACATAGTCCCTACCATGCACAGATACATTGCTGTATACATATACATCTACACAAACATGTGCATTTACATGTGCACATACATAAACACTTGGATAGACACATACGTACACGTATGGATACATATAGGTGTGAATGTGTGCCCATGAACACGCATGTACGGAACCCCATGAAATCGTTATATCTATATGTATAAACATATTCTTATGCAAACACATATACCTATGCATATGCACAAACAAATGTCAGAGTATAAACTTGTACACATACAGCTACATATATATATCGTTACATATGGTGAATAGCTGCACACAAACATATCCATATATATATCTATATGTGCTATTACATATGCATATACATATACATAGATGTGCGTAAAACTAAACGTACACAAATACATGACGAAACAAAATATGCAAATACCCACATGCATAGAACATGACATGGACACGAATTACATACATATAGACACCTGACACAGCGACTATCGCTATACACACACGAACAAACAAACAGCCCAGCAAAAAAAAAAAAACGACGCACAACGAACAGAAATAAACAGACGCCAGGCGTTGCACGCAACACCGCGGACAGGCGGGCACGCGCGCAACTGCCGGGCGCGGCGGGGGCGGGCGCGGCCGCGCGGGTCCGAGGGGACACCCCTGATGCCACATCGAAAGGCGTGGTGCGTTTGCGCCATCGCAGGGGGGAATTCGTGAACGTATCCGTATCCATCTCGGTTCCGACCACGCAAGCACCACTAAAATTCGATCGAAAACAGTGGCGTGCTCAAAGAAAAAAACGCCGGTTCGAGCCACAATGGCGGCCAGTGGCTACGGAATCCTGCTCTCAGATGCTGTCGAGATTCCCAGCAGATGGGGGCTGCGCCTTCGGTTCGCCGCGCGCTGCTGTGGTGGAGCCCAGGCGACAGTGAGCCCGCAGGATCGCGTGGAGGGTAACGGCAGGTACACCGCGCAGGAAGGGGGCGGTTCGGGCGGCGGCGCCGTGGCGCCAAGGAGGCGCGGGTGCCCGCTGGTTCCTGGGCGGGGCTCCGGGGAGGGAGCCTGCAGGCTTAGGACATCAACGTTTTACCCATGCCACTGGTCACGCTCCGACCCTCCGCGGGCGACGCCACCGGGCGGGAGGCCACCCCAGACCAGCGCGCACGGAGCCAGTCGTGCCCCCCCCCCCCGCGTGGGCGACCGCGCCGTGTCGGTGCGGACGGCAGGGGCCGCGGGATCGGCGGCCGTCAGATTCGGAAGGCCAGCTCCAGCCGCGAGCCCGCCGCCGTGGCCCAGGATTGCGTATCTCAGTTTGTCCTTCCATGGCAGGTCGTGTGCGGCCGCGGCGCTGGTCTCTGCCGTGGCGGCGGCGACCCACTGGGCGAACTCCTCGAGGCTGGCCACCTGGGACACAGCCGCGGCCACTCCCGACGAGGGGGGGGGGCGACGCCGTGGTGCCCCCAGGGAGGCCACAAGCCAACCCGGGGATCCAGCTCCGAGGAGGCAGCTGAACCTCCCTGTTCACCACGGGGCACCCCGGCCCTGCCCTCCCGTGGCCGCGCGCCGCGCCTGCCCAGCGGGCGACGCCGTGGCCTCGCATAAGAAACTTCGCGCGCCGGGCGCCTGCAAAAAGGAGGTGCACAGCTCACGAGTGTGTTCCAGCTGTTGCCGTTCCTCTCTGTTGTGGCCGCGTGGTGTCGTTGAGGTCACAACTCCTTTGCTGCGTCTGGCGTCGACTATCTGCGGCGTGAGAGCGGCGAAAAACTCGCGGACACGATCACCTGCGGGCGACACGGTGGGTCGCCCACCTCTCCGCGCGGCCTTCCCCCGACCAGGGACGGCAGAGCCGCGCGAAAAACAGCACCTGCACGAACGAGCCTGGGCGCAGCGGCCGCGGGGAGGGATCCCCCAGGCCCGGAAGGCTGGGTCCCCACCCGGCCCCCCGCGGTCCGAGGCCAGCAGGGGGCACGACCAGGGGCCCCACCACCGCACGGGCCCGCGGGCCAGGCGGCCGAGCACCCCGGCCCCCAGGGAGCGCCCACCGCCAGGACACAGCTCGGTCGGGTGCCCACGGCCATGAGCGAAAGGGCCGCAGCCCTCAGGTGATGCCGAGGTTCATGTCAGCCTCATTCACCGTCTTCTGCATGCTCCAGGTGATGTTTGTGATCTCATCGATGCGAGACAATCGCGTCTTGTTCGGATCGTCTGAACCACTCCAGTGCAGCCTCTGCCGCTTTCTCCTTCACGTCCTCTGCCGGCGACGACAGGGGCGAGAGGGAAAGACACAGCTCGTTGGGTTTCCGCGCCCATGCGCCCCCAAAGGCCAGCCAGGATGAGGCTGGCGACAGGCACACAGCACTGCGGAGGGAGAAGCAGAGGTCCGAGGAGCGGAACCTGCCGCCAAGAGGGGGCACCCGCAACTGGAAGCACTGAAGCACGGCGTTTGTGTTGTCGCCCCGTGCTTCTGCTTCCTCTAACGCGGACACCGACCAGGAGGGAGGGGGGGAGGAGGGCGGAGGATGGGGGGGAGGAAGAAAAACGAGCAGCAGCACCAGCAGCAGCCGCAGCAGTGGAAGCATTGAAACACGGTTTTGTGCTCAGTCGCCCCGTGGTTTTGTTTCCTATAATGCGGACGCAGACCAGGGGAGAAGGAGGAAGGGAGAGGACCAACGCCAGGAGCCCCAGTGCAATTCAGCATCTTGTATATATCACCGATTGATCTGGTGCCTTTCAGAATGTTTACCGCTTGGGTATAGTTTGTACGTTGTCAATGCTTCACATGCCCTGAGGTTCGTTTTTCTCGAAATATGGGTTCCTGTAGCTTCCTCCCCGAAGTCGTTGTGATCCATTCACCCCTGATGTACCGCTGTATGGGAACCGACTCACACAAGCATCTCTGTGTTTCAACGCCTCTGCTGCAACTTTGGTATGCACAGGAGAACGGTGTCGTGGTCTGGAAGGCATTCTCGACACCATATGCGGCGCAAAAGCGAAACTACCATCCCTGATTAGGTGCAGTTCGTGGCCGCCAGCCCAGATAGCGCTGGACAGTCCAGAGAACCCTGGCATCAGAAAACTTCTGCGGCACTGTGTTCAATCGTACCAGCACGAAGCGCACATTGCCACTCACAGAATCATGAGCACTTGGATCACAACCAATAGATCAGGATCGTGGTTCTGGAGGAAGCCCCCTGTGTCCACAAATATCAATACGCCTCGCGGTCTAAGTCGGAAAGAAACTGCGAAAACAAGAAAACATACTCATATTGTCCAACTCGAAATACAAAGTCTTATTCGTTGCCGTGGCTTTGACATTGGCGTACAAGTTTTTCTGCTGCATTCCCTCGCCGTGCCTGTTACACGTGTCCTGGATACTGTAGAGCTCTCCATTACATAACAAGAATGCAGCCCGCGCTGTTCATACTTCTCGCGGCACCGCTTCCCCATACTCTCGCGGTACGGCTGCAGTGATCCCCTGGTCCCAGATCAAAAAGAATGTGAGAAAGTGATGCGTTCTGGCGACAATTCGTGTTGACGAGACCTGCGCTGGACAAAAAGCCGTTGACTGCACAGCGGAAGGAGGGTAACACACCCCACTCTACCGCACAAGGCCTGGGTACGAGAACTTGAACACAAACAACATCCTCTCTGAACAAAAGTGGCTCGAGCCGACGTGGCTTGAGCCCGAAACACTCTTGAGCCAAGATGGCTACGGAATACCTATCGCTAAGCACGTTGACAAATAGTAACGAGGAGCAGCGTAAGGGAAACGAAGAAAAGAGAGGCTGTGCTCGCTACATCCCCAGGGGGCTCTGCCTGTGTAAACCGCCCCCTCCGTTTCCCGCGCCGTCCCGACCGACCAGCGGCTTCGATCGAAGGCCAGACGGGGCGGTGGCAGACATGCTGGGCGAACTCAGAGGGGAAAAAAAGAGCACGAGACCGGCCAGCGCGACCGAGAAGTCAAGCAAAGCGCGAGCGCCGAACCACCCACGGTCACAACCATTTGGAGTGAGCAGCCAGTCACGCTCCTCGACCCCTGACGTCGGCCCCAAGCAAGGTGGTCATCTCCTTCCCCCCAGTGAAATGAAAGAATATATATATATGTATATACACAACAAAAACAAACAGAAATAAGCACCAAAAAAAACAAAACACACAAACAACAAAAAAAACGTCTGTAACTGTGGTCGTGTCTGGTAGTGCCAGGGGGGCGCTCCCAGGGCCCCACGAGAGCCCCTGCGAAGCTGCCGCGAGAGACATGGTAAGAAAGCCCAAGCTAGATCTGGATCGAAGCCAACACCTAAGGGTCCGCAACTCCTGTCCTGCACTCAAGTCGACAGCAGAATAATCACAAGATAACAAAGCAGAGTAGCCATGGATCTAGCAGCATATTGGTGACTTCAGAAAGGCACACACACAGAGGCAAGAGGCGGAGGCAAGCAAGCGCCTGGGATGGGTGTGTAGCCATCCTGTCCGCCTGCCAACGAAAATGAACTATACCAAATGCAAAGTTCATGAACCATTTCTGCCATGGAATAAACGACGAGTGGCCCCCTGAATTGAAAACATGAAGAACCTGCTTGGCCTAGGTAGCCTGCCTGAGACGGTGGCGTTCGAGGGCAAATCGACCATATAAAGACCACGTGACTGCGAGGAATCATCCACCCGATGCACAAGTGCATACGAGCATAGGCGAGAATCTAACCAAAAAGCCGATAAATCTACAAAATAGACACCGATAAAAATAAATGATATATAACTATATTGATGGTATACATACACATTCACCACACCTGTACATACATACACGCATATATGCATGAAAACAAACGATTATAAATAAGCAAATGCAGACCTACATACACATACATACATACATATAGGCAGGCAGGCAGGCAGGCAGGCAGGCAGGCAGACAGACATACATACATGTATAATACGTGTATGCAGACATGCAGGCATACATACATACATACCTATATAAATACATACATACATGCATGCATGCATACATACATAAATACATGTACATATGTGAGTACATGCATGCATGAACATAGAAATACATACCTACATACATATATAAATATATATACATACATACATACATACATAAATACATACATGCATGCATATATACATACATAAGACAGACAGGCAGACAGGAATATACAATCAAACAAACACACCGGTAGCACACACATGCACACGTACATACAGGCAGACAGACAGACGGACAGACAGAAAGACAGACTGACAGACAGAGTGACTGACAGACACGCAGACATGCACTACGTACAGATATACATACATATTTAATTACATACATTCATACATAAGACAGACAGACAGGCATATACAATCAAACAAACAAACAGATAAACCCACAGACGTACAAACAGAAAGACAGACATACAGACGGACAGACAGACAGACAGACAGACTGACAGGCACACTGACAGACATGCATGCATGCATGCATACGTATATATATATACATACTTACGGACATACATACATAAGACGGAAGGACAGACAGACTGACTGACTGACAGACAGACTGATAGACATGCACGCATGCATGCATTACATACATATATGCATACATACAAACATACAGACCTACAAAAGACAGACGGACAGACAGACAGGCAGACAGATACATTCAAACAAACAAACAGATCAACAAACACATGCATACATACAGACAGACAGAAAGACAGACGAAGGACAGACTGATAGACAGACCGGCAGACTGACAGACATGAATGCATGCATGCATTACATACTATTTACGTACACACTTACTTACATACATACATGCATGTATACATACATATATAAATACAGGAGCCAGGCGGACAGACAGACAGACAGACATGCATATACAATCAAACAAACAAACAGACAAAGACACATGCATACATACATACATAGAGACAGACAGACCGCCAGACAGGCAGACATGCATGCATTAATACATAAATACATACACACAAACTTACTTGTACAAGCATACAAACCTATAAATAAATGTATGTATATATGTATACATATATATATACACATACAAACAAACATGCATACATGAGACAGACAGACAGACAGACAGACATATACTATCAAACAAACAAACAGACAACACACATGCATACATACGTACATACAGACAGACAGAGAGACAGACTGGCAGACAGACAGACTGAGAGACATGCATGCATTTCATATCTATACATACAACTATACAGACCTACGTACATACATACATACATGCATAAGACAGACAGACGACACACAGACATATACAATCAAACAAACAAACCGACAAACACACATGCATACATGCAAACAGACAGACAGGCATACAGACAAAGAGACAGGCAGACTGACAGACAGACAGACTGACAGACATGCATACATGTATTCATTACATACATACATATATACATACATACATACATACATACAGACAGACAGACAGACAGACAGACAGACAGAGAGACAGACATACATACATACATTCGTATATACATCCATACATACCTTACATACAGAAATAGAAATATAAACAAATCTGTATATATATATATATATATATATATATATATTCAATTGGCTCCCTGATTCATAGAAGACTGGCCTGGGACAACTCCGGGTGCGGCTGGGGAGCCTGGTTCCAGAGCGCCCAACAAGGGCCCAAGATGGCCCGAGATGGTCCGAAGATGACCCCAGAGGGCCCCAGGAGGCCTCAGGAAGGCCCGACGAGCGGCCCCAAACGGCCACAATGGGTCATAGATGGCCACTCGACGACCACACGGGCTGCCCAAATGGCCCAAGAGGCCCAACATCGACTCTCAAGAGACCCCGGGGAGGCAAAAACTAGAGGATTCCTGAGGTCCCGGAGCCATCTTCGCACATTCGGCTCCTCGGTCTCCAGAGCGCTCGACACGGCCGACGAGGCCTCCAAGATCTCTCCAGGATGGCCCAACAAGCGCCCAAAAGGGCCACACGAAGGGCCCAGGACGGCCCAAAGGGGGCCGAGGCCGGTCCCAAGACGCCTCAAGGCGGCCCCGAAGGCCGCAAGAAGGCCCAAAGAGGGCCACAAGAAGACCTCCGAGACGGCCCCGTAGACCTCCGAGACGACCCCAAGGCACCCAAAGAGAGTCCCAAAACGACACAGAGGGGCTCCCGAACCAGCCTCCGCAGGCCAGAGGCCCCAAGAGGCTCTCAGGAAGCCCCAACAGGACCCCAAGAAGGCCCCCAAAGGCCCTCAGACGCCCCCAAGAGGCCTCCTTTCTCTCCTCCTCCTCCTCCTCCTCCTCCTCCTCCTCCTCCTCCTCCTCCCCTCCTCCTCCTCCTCCTCCTCCTCCTCCTCCTCCTCCTCCTCCTCCTCCTCCTCCTCCTCCTCCTCCTCCTCCTCCTGGGGGGAAAGGGGGGGGAGACAGGGGAGTGGAAGGAAGGGGGAGTGACCACCACCCACCACCCACCACCACCTGCCTCCTCATCCACCTCCTCCCCTCCTCCTCCTCTTCTGCCTCCTCCTCATCCTCATCCTCCTCCTGTCTTCCTTCCACAATTGTTCCTCGAAGGGTTTCCACAACGGCTTGGGGAACACGTAGTCGAATAGCTTGCCAAGACTGCGGCCCAACGTTTGGCCACTCAGGCGTTTCCAAAAGGCAAGGGTCAGCGGTCCTTCGCCGTAAGAGTCTTCGATCCGCCACCCCGACGTGGCTTGCCACAGAGGTGCACGGCGTGCTAAGCGTCTGGGTGCTCACGCCGATCCCGCCGGCCGCGTGGAGAAGGTGTACCCCGTTAAACTGTCCTCCCAAGACGGCCACAAGAAGGCCTCCGAAGCGGCTACGATGGCCTCCAAGACGGCCAAGATGGCTCCAATAGAGCCCCAGGTGGCCACAAGATGCCTCCCAGACGGACCCAGATGGCCCCAAGGGAAGGAACCCCAAGACGCCCTCCAGACGGCCCAAGAGGCTCCCGAGACGCACCAACCTTCAACGCGGCCTCCAGGAGGCCAAACTCACGGATGTCCCGAAAGTTTTCAATGATGTTAGCGTTCTCGACGTTTCGCCCCATGAGCCCCCAAGATGGCCCCAAGACGGTCCACGGTCCCCACGAGGCCCGTCAGACAGCCCAAGAGGGTCCCAAGACGGCCTCCAGAGGAGCCCCCCAAAACGGCCTCCCAAGGCCAAGAGTCGCGTGTCCCTTGGAGGCCCCCAGAGGCCCCCGAGAGGCCCTCAAAAGGGGCCCCTCAACGGCCCCAAAGAGGCCCCTCAGATACCCCAAGAGGCTCCCAAAGCCCCCAAGACGGCCTCAACAAGCCTCCATTTCCTTGTCCTCCTCCTCCTCCTCATCATACTCCTCCTCCTTCCTCCTCATCCTCGTCATCCTTCTCCTCCGTCTCCTCCTCCACCTCATGTCTTTATCTCCCGAGTGATACCCCAAGGGGTTCCACAACGGCTGGGGGTACACATAGTCAAATAGCTTGGCCAGACGTTGACCCAACGTTTGGCTGCATTGGCGTTTCCGAAGGCAGGGGGCGGCGGTGGTTCGCCGTATACGTCTTCGACTGAAAGGTTGGATGGCGGGATGGCGGGAGCTGAAGTTAAACCCATGGCTAGATGCGGAGCACTCGCAGCACGTTGATTTGGCAGGATGGAAGGTTTCTCAAGCAGAGTTACATACTGCTCTTGGGAAGGATGAGCTGTGCGTCGCACGGTTTCCCCTGCGTGCCACCTGGCCATTAAAGCTGCTGGGCAGAAGAGAAATCGCGCCAACGATACGACACGGCAGCAGAGGGAACAGCTGAAGAAGGCAGAGCAGGGCGAGGCGACCACGTGTTACAGCTGATGGGCCCTGCGAGAAGGAAGCGGCTCTCAAAGTACAGCCTAGCCGACACTGCGGAAGATCACATCACATGATTGAAGGGGCACCAGGACACACAAATAAATACACACAAATAAAAAGATTCCCCATATTTTCCCATATTTTCTGGATTTCTGTCTTCCCCCCACTTCCCATATTTTCCCATATTTTCTAGGGAATCGGGGATTAATTGTGTCTGTGTTTTTTTCACCTCCTGAACAGCCTGGTCGACACTGCGGAAGATCACGTCACATGATACAGCTGCTGAAGCCCAGTGACGACATGTGCCACATGCTTCGGCCTTCCGGAACTGGCACGGTGGGGCAGGTCGCTGCAAGCACCCTGTCACTGCGCACACGACTACATCTCTGGTCCTGCATCCAACAGGACTGTGCCTCGTAATATGGAATGTGCTTCAGTGCTGGCGGTTGTGGATCGTTGGCCGCATCGCTCGAAAACTTGGGAGACGCCCCACGCAAGCGGACTGATCGCGAGTTCTCTCGTGCCATCGGAAGCGGAGATGCCGTGGAAGGCGTGGAATGCAGAAACTATAGGTCAATGATGATCGATCACTCACAGGGGACGAGAAGAACTCCAGTCTGGCACGCAGCCACTACATGGAACCGCCGCGCAACTGAAGACCTGGGCGTGTGCGCCCATGTGTCACTCCGCAGTAGGGGCTCAACCACAAGAAACTTTCCACAAGAAACCCAACCCTGGAACCCCAAGACGTCCATTGATTTTTGGCGTGGGGACATCACGCTTTCCATAGCAAAGCCATCGAAACCCAAGAAACCCAGGGCACCCTGGAGGCCAGCAGGGTGTTTCTTGGCATGAGCCTCCACTGCAATCGTCCTATATGCCATAAACAAACGGAGTCGAGAGACGCCACCTCCCACCACATCCCCTCCTTCGCCCCACATCCTTCGGATGACCCTCCGAACGACGACGAGGAAGCACCCACGAAGGCAGCAAGCTACAGCTAAGGGTAAACAAACACCGCTGCTCCACAACCTCCGCTTCATCATCCTCATCGCCGAGGGGGAACGTAAGGAGGAGCCCGCGGGGGGGGGGGGCGAGGGAGCACCCACGAAGGCAGCAAGCTACAGCTAAGGGTAAACAAACACCGCTGCTCCACAACCTCCGCTTCATCATCCTCATCGCCGAGGGGGAACGTAAGGAGGAGCCCGCGGGGGGGGGGGGCGAGGGAGCACCCACGAAGGCAGCAAGCTACAGCTAAGGGTAAACAAACACCGCTGCTCCACAACCTCCGCTTCATCATCCTCATCGCCGAGGGGGAACGTAAGGAGGAGCCCGCGGGGGGGGGGGGGCTGGAATCGGCGAGACATCGCCGATGGATCGGCGATGGGCCCCCGATAGCGAAATCTGCACGGCCCTGGGCGGGGCGGGCTATCGGGCCCCACCCCCGTCGGCGATCGGCGGGCGAGTCGGGGTCGATGCCTCCCGCCTATCCCCCGTGTCGTCGCCCCTTCTTCTCCTGACCACTCGGCGACTCCGACGGGCGTGGTCTGCACAGGGGGTGTGCTCCGCAACCCGCGCCCGAGGGGGGGGGGGGGCGGGCGAGGACCCCCACGGAGGCCTCTGCCGCGCCCCGCCGAGGCCTCGTCAAGCTCTTGTTGGCGCAGCATGGTGACTTCCTCCTCCTCTTCCTCCTCCTCCTCCTCCTCCTCCTCCTCCTCCTCCTCCTCCTCCTCCTCCTCCTCCTCCTCCTCCTCCCCCCCTACGGCTCCTCCTCCTCCTCCTCCTCCTCCTAATCATCATCCTCCTCATCCTCATCCTCATCCTCATCTTCATCCTCATCCTCATCCTCATCCTCATCCTCACCCTCATCCTCATCCTCATCCTCATCCTCATCCTCATCCTCATCCTCATCCTCATCCTCATCCTCATCCTCATCCTCATCCTCATCCTCATCCTCATCTCTCCTCATCCTCATCCTCATCCTCCTCCTCCTCCTCCTCTTCCTCCTCCTCATCATCA
>CAUYUJ010020593.1:732383-742719 GCA_963575745.1 Prorocentrum cordatum | reverse complement strand
CCCAACGCCCGCGGAGGGCGAGCGTCCCCCCCCCCGGGCGGCCGGCCGTCGCCGCGCCGAGCGCGGGGCCCATGGCGCAGGGGGGGGTGGCCGCGGCGGAGCCCCGCATGCCCCCGTCGGCGGTCCCGCCCCCGTCGGCCGATCTGGGCGGGGGGGGTGGCCATTCTAGGCCTCCCTGTATGGGGTCGGAGCAGGTGGGGTCGGAGGATCGCGCCGCATCGCCGATGCATCGGCGACGCGGCTCGATGCGGAGCCCGATTTTCCTCACGCCGACGCCGACGTCGCCGATGCGTCGCCGACGTCGACGATGCATCGCCGATGCGGCGCGATTCTCCGACCCCATCTGCTCGGACCCCATCTAGGAGGCTTCTAGCCATGGTCTCAGGTCGGACATGTCCCCCTACAGGTGGACTTTTCAGGATTGAAACTAGTCAACAGATGAACAGAGCTAGTCAAAAGAGCATGAAACGTCGTTACCATATTACGTGATACTGTTCTTGAGTATTCCTCCTCATGCCCGACTTAACCGAGGTCGGGGGTAGCGTCAGGGAGGGGATAGGCTCAGGGGCAGCATCACATATGGGGGAACGTTAGGGGAGGCACGCTAGGGGCAGTTTGTAGTGGGGCAACGTTAGGAAGAAGCAACGGCATAAACATAAACTTTCGGCGCCCCGCGCGGATTTCTTGCATCCGCGCTGGGCCCCCCCCGCGGCGCCAAAAGTTTATTCCCAGCCCTCCTTTGTTGGGTTATCTTTGTGACTGGAGCACTGAAGGAAGGAGCATCGTTTGGTCGTCCCAGTGTTGCTGCCACCAGCAACTGCGAGCCTCTGTCTGGACTCACTAGTGTTGGGTGCCGCGGTGCCGCCATTGCTCGGTCGCTGCCACCAGCCCGCGCCAGTTTCGGACGAACCCCACCAGTCCTGGGGTGCAGTTGGGCTTACTGCATGGGCTGGATCAATATCGCGGCCAGGACGGATCGTAGAAAAAACGACAGGCAGATCGATTCAATTGGCCATGTAGGTTCGCTCTTGCTAAGCGCCAAATCAACACAGACAACGACACCGTTCGCGGCTTTACTGATTCCCTTCAGGGCCATTTTCCTCTTTACGTTTGTTCTGTTTGTTTGCCTTCGGGCACCGCTACAAATAGGAAACCCAGCGCCTCAATGGCACCCCTCGACGAGACAAGATATGTAGTTTCAAGGACACGGGCGAATCCGAATGCAACTGCGCGTCTTGGATCGGCAGTGTGCTGAGGTCTTTAGACCCCCGTCTCTGAAGAGGGAGCAGTCTGTCGGAGGGATACCGATCTACACTGGCGACGATATCATAATCAAGCAGCAGACTAAGAGCCCAAACAGGAGCCATTGGTTCGGACCCGCCGAGTTCCAGATTCAAGGCATCACGTGGACGCTGGATGAGTTTGCAGGCGGTGGGGCGGACGGTCAGGCGTATCTGACGACGCACAAGTCAAGCGGAGACAGATTCGTCGCAAAGTTCTGCCGGAAGAAGGATTCGACGGAGGTGAAGTTTGTAATGGACATGCCCCACGAGTTAGTCGTACACGAGAATTTCGTCAGGCGAGTGTTGGCGGGAAAAGTGGCCAGTGAGGGGCACCATCGTCGACGATAGTATTGTATTGACATGCTTTGTGCTACAGGTTTGGTGCGAAAGCGTATGTATGCAGTGAAAGGTAACGTGTCCAATTATATGCGCCTGATTTTGCAAGGTGGGCGGCCGTGCCAGGAGCATCTACGTAAGTCCTGTGATGACAGTTGTTAAGCACGGCACGATTTGTTGACAACCACAGGTACGAAATGATTGTCGTCGGCGTCCGCGAACACTTCGAGCCAGCCCATGACAGCTTGGCAAGACTTAGGGTTTCGCACAGACCGTCCTCAGAGATCGCCCTGGCTGGAGCAGAACCCGGGGTGCGCGGAGCGCCCCCAGGAGGCACCGCCGCAGGCGGTGCGGGGGTGCATTGGAACGAGCAGACTGGCTCTGGGAGTCTGTTGAGGCCATCTTGGGCTACTCCCGAGGGCTGCCGGTGCGCGACCACAAGCCTTGCCATGACATCCTGTTTATGGAGCACATCCCGAACGGCGAGCTGTTCGACCTCCTGGCCTCGGAGGAGCCGTCGGTGAAGGGCAAGCCCGTGAGCGCGGGCACGTCCAGGCGGTTCCTGCGAGACGTCATCAGCGGCATGGCGGAGTGCTACCGCTCGGGGGCGCCCACCTCCTCCCCTGTCCTCCACTCCCCGCTCGTCGCGGGCGGGGAGCACCGTCCACACACCCATGGCCTCGCGGTGTTGGCTCCCTGGCCGCGGCCCCGCAGAGTGCGGCACAGGGCGGCGCCGCGCGGATGCAGCGTGCGGAGCTTTTGTCCGTGGGGTTAGGTCGCGTCTCGGCATCAAGACCGCGACGGCGTGGGTATGGGCATGTTCGTCGCCCGTTGCTTCCTCCACCTCGCCCCTCCTCCTCCATTTTCCTCACTCCACCATGATCATCCTCTTTTCCCTCTCCCTCATCCGATAACGTAGCGCCCCGCAATTGCTGATAAGAGTGAGGGGTCGGCGGGGTAGTCGGCAGTCTGCGCAAGGCTCTGGAGAAGCCCGCCGCAGGCGCCGAGATTTTGTCAGAGCAGTGTGGGTGGGTCGCGGGCGGGTCTCGGGCGAGGACGGCGACAACAACAAGATTCAGCTAAAGACTGGTCGCTCTTATCTGGTCACGTGCCACTCAACACTTATATCCCTAACCTTAGATACCCACCCCCTTCGTCTTCGATCGTACCCCCTTCTCAGGGGGTAGATCTTCCCTACCTGCCGCATGTAGTTGGCGCAGTCCCTAAAACAGGGGAAGGAGGGGAGGATGGAAGCGACAAGGGGGAGGGAGAAGGATGGAGCACGAGAGAAATTTGCAGGAGGAGGGTTAAAGACAGGAGCGCAAGCGGCAGAACCAGCCTGGCGTGTCGAGCGGGCGAACCCTAACGGGCACGTCGGGCGGGCGGGCCCAGACGGCCAGGTCGAGCGGGTGGGTCGCTAAAGCGTCATCCAATCATGAAAGAAGTTTCGAGCGATAACGCGATTCCCAAGTATATCTTCAGGAAATCCAAGGCGAGATCGTGCTTTGTGAGTCTTGGGTGCACGGCGTCGCAAGACATCTGTAAGGAAGTACCACGCGAGAGCGCGATTCGCCAAGAAGCACCCTGCTTGCCTCCAGGGTGCCCTGGGTTTCTTGGGTGCCGATGGTTTTGCGAGGGAAGACGCGACGCTCCCGCACAATAAATCAATGGACGTCCTGGGGTCTCAGGGTTGAGTTTCTTGTGGCAGGTTTCCTGTGGACTAGCCTCCACGGTAGACCGAGGAGGGGAGGGAGGCCCGGTGTCCCACGTTCGGTGGCGTTCGGGGTCTGTGCCTCTCCTCGGCCCCCGCCAAGCATGTTCCCGGAAGCTCCTCCAGGAGCGTGATCCGGGAGCCTTGATACGGGGGTCAATGCAAACGAGGGTCCGCCAGAGCGCCCTATCTTGCAGGATCCTGCAGGGCCAGGGTCGCATTGACCGGGCTTGGGCGCAGGATCCTGCAGGATCTTGCAGGATATTTCGCATTGACCCGGGCTTGGGTGCAGCAGGATCTTACAGGATGTTGCAAGGCCTGACTGACCCGGGTCTGGATTGAATCGGGCCAGAAGATCCCCGAGTGATTTGGCGGTGTCCCCCGGAAGTTTTCCGGGAAAATCGTTTCGCCAGCAGGGGCGATTGGGCACGTTCCGTCCCGCGGCAGTGGTCTGGCTTTCCGTGGCCGTGCGGGCTCGGATATGCAAGCCCGTGGCTTGCCTGCCCATCTTCAATTTATGCCATCCTCGCCCAACCCACGCGAGGAGGGGACCGCCGAATGTATTGGCCAGCATATTCGGTGGGCAGGTTGGCACCAGGGCAATGTGGCAACCCAACTTGCTGGGCCCAAACCCCGGGGGGGCATCCATCATACCAACGTGCGCTGTACATCGGCCTCAAAGCAGCATTTGTTACAATAGGGAGCGAGGAAAATGCATGCTGCAATCGATCACTCCTTCTGCTAAGGAGCAGTGATATCGCAGTTTTCGTGGGGGGTAAGGACCCAAGGAAGTCATGAGAAAAAGCCAGGGCGAGAGCGTGATTTCAAAGTATCGAGGGCGCGGCGTCTGAATTATTTGCGAGGAGTTCCCACGCGAGAGCACGATTCTTGCATACAAGGTGAGGAAGTCCCGCGCGAGAGCGCGATGTTGGAATACGTTGTGAAAAGTATCAGGTGGGAGCCGCTGTTGTTGTAAACCGGGGGCATGGGCCCAGTCTTAGCCTTCAGATTTTCCGTTGTACGAAACAGGGTGCGAGCCCCGGGAGCAGCACTTCAATTGAAAACGCATTTGGGCATTGGGGAAGGGGATCGACAATTACATATTATCCGTAAGGGCTTCGCCCCCTGCCGCCGGCCCCCTCTCTTGGAGAATGGGCCATGGAAGAGCTAAGTCATGAGGCCTTGGCGCTGTCGTGAAGCAGTATCGAAACTTCATGCGAAGCCGATTCGCAATCAGCAAAACCAACTGATCACAAGAGGGGTTACCACACCTGGCGATTGGTAAGACGTGTATGGTTTACGGGCTTGGTTACCACACCTTGCGATTAAAGGGCCGAGGGAGTTCTCGCAGTTTGGGTTACCACGCCTTGCGATGGATGTGCGTGAAGGGTGGCACCGAATTTCAGAAATGTGGCAAATCCCCTGTGTTTTTGGACCCTGACCCCGCGGATCTGCGTAAGGGGTGGCGCCGAATTTCAGAAATGTGGCAAATCCCTGTGTTTTTGGACCCTGACCCCGCGGATCTGCGTGAGGGGTGGCACCGAATTTCAGAAATGTGGCAAATCCCCTGTGTTTTTGACCCTGACCCCGCGGATCTGCGTGAGGGGTGGCACCGAATTTCAGAAATGTGGCAAATCCCATGTGTTTTTGGACCCTGACCCCGCGGATCTGCGTGAGGGGTGGCACCGAATTTCAGAAATGTGGCAAATCCCATGTGTTTTTGGACCCTGACCCCGCGGATCTGCGTGAGGGGTGGCACCGAATTTCAGAAATGTGGCAAATCCCATGTGTTTTTGGACCCTGACCCCGCGGATCTGCGTGAGGGGTGGCACCGAATTTCAGAAATGTGGCAAATCCCATGTGTTTTTGGACCCTGACCCCGCGGATCTGCGTGAGGGGTGGCACCGAATTTCAGAAATGTGGCAAATCCCATGTGTTTTTGGACCCTGACCCCGCGGATCTGCGTGAGGGGTGGCACCGAATTTCAGAAATGTGGCAAATCCCATGTGTTTTTGGACCCTGACCCCGCGGATCTGCGTGAGGGGTGTCGATTTCGAGCCCCCCCAGCAATTCAGACAACGCGCCCAGGGGACGCTAAAAATCCCGTTTGGGCCTCCCCCCCCCTCGCGCGGTCAATCAACTAGTTAAAGTAACCAGCAAGAAGCAGAACTGTAACACTGGAAACTACAAACTACAACTGGTACAGGAAACTGCGAATCACGGGCCTACAGCCTGGTGGCCCCACAAGGGGGCCGGCGGATTCTCTAGAACAAGAATGCAACGATCACCTAAGACTGTAAGTTAAGAGTGTTCGTTCCTATCTGCTCGCGTGCCATTCACCACGTACATCCAAAACCCTCGGTACCCGCCCTCTCCAGGTTCGATCGTATCACCATTGCGGGTGTATATTTGTTATCTGTTACGAGGGTTTAACGCACTCGTAAAACAGGGAAAAGAGGACGGATGGAAGAGGAAGGAAGGGAGAAGGATGAGCACGACAAAGATTTGCAGGAGGGGTGCTAGGACCAGAACAGACGTGGCAGAACCAGACGGGCAGATCCTAACGGGCCGGTCGGGGAGGCGGACCCAGGCGGCCAGTTGTGGAGCAGGCACGTTGCTCAAGCGTGAGCAGTGCATGAATCGCGAGGACGTTTCGAGCGATAGCGCGATTCCAGAGGAAATCGTGAGAAATGCCAGATCGAGAGCGTGATTCCTGAGTGCCGAAGGCGCGGCAAGTCAAGCAAATTGGAATGAAAACCCACGCGGGAGCGCGATTCCTGCATACGTATGAGGAAGTCCCACGCGGAGCGCGAGTTTGGCATACGTTCTGATAAAGTATCAGGTGGGAGCCGCTGTTGTTGTAAACCGTGGGCCAGGGGCACAATCTGAGCTTTAAGATTTTCCTTTGTGGAAGAAACAGGGTGCGAGCTCCGGGGGAGAGCACTTTGAAGTGCATTGGGAGGGAGGATCAGCAGTATTTCCCAACCGTCCTGTGGTGATGGGTTCTCGTTCTGAAGACGGTCCCCGCGTCTCTCCTCTCCTCTCCGCTCCTCTCCTCTCCTCTCCTCCCCTCCTCCTCCTACTCCTCCTCTTCCTCTTCCTCCTCCTCCTCCTCCTCCTTCTCTTCCTCCTCTTCCTCCTCCTCCTCCTCCTCCTGGTCCTCCTCCTTCCGTAGCCATTTTGGCTCAAGTCTATCCCCTCCGTGGGATCTCGGGCTTGGGCCGAAATGAGTTCCACAGCTATTTCGCCCAAGGCCCCCTGGCCGTGCGCCGCGCCGCCAGCGTTTGTGGCCGTCGGATCCGTATGTCCACGCGATGGCGCCTGCTGCCTCTGCTGCTGACGCTGTTCGTCATGCCGCACCGCAGGAGTGCTGACGCTCTGCATCGCCGCGCATGCCAAGCTCTGCAAGGCGGTCGCGGCCCAGCACGCGTTGGCAAGCGCCAGACTCTTCAACTACACGTTCTCCTTCCACACGTTGCTGCGCCTCCAGCCGCCTCGCGGGTGATTACTCCGCTGGGCACTTGCAGGGGCTTGCAGCTGATTCGCGGGCGTCCTCCTGACGTTGCCCATGGTCCTGAAGTTCGGCCTCACCGACGCGAAGAGGCAGATGACGCACCAGCCCATGATGACCCTGCTCGTGCTGCTGCCGCCGAGGGCCGCCATCCTCCGCGACACCATTCCGTTCTTCTGCATGTGCAACCCGTTTATGAATCCGAAGTCCGCCGCCCGGAGGGTGGCCTTCCTGACCTCCTGCAAGCTGTTCCCGCTCCTGACGCTCGCGCTGACACTACCGCCGGCGCTGATGGTGTTCTGCATTCCCGACCCGTTCAACGATCCGAAATCCGCCGACCTGCTAGTGGCCTGCATGACCTACTTCTCGACGCTCTCCCTGCTGGTGCTGGAGACGCTCCTGCTGACGTCGCTGGAGACGGCGCCCCTGATAGCGCTCTGCATGAAGCTGCCGCTGCTGAATCCCGTCCCCGTGCTGTCGGTGTGGCTCTTGCTGCCCTACGCCCCCTTGTACGCGAATGGCAGCGCGTAGCACGGCGTAAGACGCTCCTCCAGAACAGGCCCTTCGTCCGCTGCTTCGGCGCGTGGTACGACCTCGTGTTCGAGACTACCCTGTCCACGGAGAGCGACCAGTCCGTCGGGGCGCCGTCCACAGGCCCAGAGTGCAACACGGAATGCCCTATGACGGGCCCTCCGAGTCCAAGGTTGCTGGGACTGGAGAGCCTGACTATCCAGAGGAGACTCTGCATGATGTTGCTCGTGCCGCCCCACAGCCAGGAGTGGTTGTCGCTGCTCGTCCCGTCCGTCCCCCAGAAGAGCTGCATGATGTGGCTCGTGCCGTCCTGCCGCCTGGAGTGGCTGACGTGGCTCGTCTCGACCATCCCGAAGCAGCTCTGCTTCCTGCTCGTGCCGTTCCGCCGCCTGGAGTGGCTAGCGCTGCACACCACGACGACCACGAAGAAGCTCTGCATGTTGCTGCACGTGCCGTCCCGCCGCCTGGAGTGGCTGCTGCGGCTCGCCCCGACCATCCCCACGGAGTGGCGCATGATGATGCTCGTGCCGCTTTGCCGCCTCGTGTGGCTTTTGCTGCTCGCCAAGCCATTCCCGAAGAAGCTCTGCATGCTGATGCGCGTGCCGTCCCGCCGCTTGGAGTGGCCGACGCGGATCGTCGTGACCATCCCGACGACGCCCTGCATGACAGGCCAGCTCCTGGCATGCCGTTCCTTCGCCGCTCGGACCTTCTGCAACTACGTGGCTGCAGTACGAATCTTGCGTGCTGTGTCGATGTTCTGTTGCAACGTGCTGCTGAGCGCCAGCATGGTGATCGTGGATTCTCGCCGCTCGGAGTGGCGTCTGAGGCCCCCGCCCGCTTTTGTAGCAATGTGCCCCCTGCCCCGCTCGCCTCTTCCCGCTTGTCGCCCTTGTCTCTGCCTCCCATCCCCGCGTTTCCTGCATTTCAGAGCACGCACGAATACACATCCGCTCTCCGCGTGTCTGGCCCCGCGCTCCCCGCAGCGCGTGAGTTGCCTGTGCGCCTGAGCACCACCACAGCTCACGTATGGAAGTAGAGGGCGGCGGACTCGGGCGGGACATCTTTCCTCTTCTCGCGTCGTGCCCGCTTGCCCTCGCCTCTTCCTCCTTTTTCAGGGTACTTTAACTCCTGGTCCTCCTCCTCCTCCTTACCCTCCTCCTCTTCCTCTTCCCGTCCCCCCCGCACTTGAGCACACCCCTCACACGTTTCGCGGCCCCATGGGGAGCTCCACCGAAGGCCACAGTGGGGGTGCCCGCACGCGTCCATCACACTAAGTACAGCGCTTCGTGGCCCCGACGGCCCCAGTGGCACCGCCCGCATGCGTCCGCAACACAGAGTACAGCGCTTCGTGCCACATGAGGAGCTCCACCGAAGACCCGACTGGGGGTGCCCACGTGCGTCCGCCACACCCAGTACAGCGCTTCGTGGCCCCATAGGAGCTCCACCGACGGCCCCAGTGGCACCGCCTGCGTGCGCCCGCCACACCCAGAGAAGCGTTTCGTGGCCCCATTGGGAGCCCCACCGAAGGCCCCAGTGGGGGTGCCCGCTTGCGTGTCACCCGCAGTACAGCGCTTCGTGGCCCCATAGGGAGGTACACCGAAGGCCCCAGTGGGGGTGCCCGATTCCATCCGCCACACCAAGTACAGCACTTCGTGGCCCCACTTCGTGGCCCCACAGAGAGGTCCACCGACGGCCCCAGTGGGGGTGCCCGCATGCGTCCGCCACGCTCAGTACAGCGTTTTGTGGCCGCACAGGGAGGTCCACCGACGGCCCCAGTGGCACCGCCTGCGTGCGCCCGCCACACCCAGAGAAGCGCTTCGTGGCCCCATGGGGAGCTCCACCGAAGGCCCCAGTGGGGGTGCCCGCTTGCGTGTCACCCGCAGTACAGCGCTTCGTGGCCCCATAGGGAGGTACACCGAAGGCCCCAGTGGGGGTGCCTGATTCCATCCGCCACACCAAGTACAGCACTTCGTGGCCCCACTTCGTGGCCCCACAGAGAGGTCCACCGACGGCCCCAGTGGGGGTGCCCGCATGCGTCCGCCACGTTCAGTACAGCGTTTTGTGGCCGCACAGGGAGGTCCACCGAAGGTCCCAGTGGTGGTGCCCGCATGTGCCCGCCACACCCTGTGCAGCGCTTCGTGGCCCCATGGGGAGCTCCACCGAAGGCCCCAGTGGGGTTGCCCGCTTGCGTCCGCCACACCCAGTGCAGTGTTTCGTGGCCCCACAGGGAGCTCCACCGAAGGCCCCAGTGGGGGTGCCCGCATGCGTCCCCCACAACCCGTACAGCGCTCCGGCGCCCCATAGGGAGCTCAACCGAGGGCCCCAGTGGGACCACCTGCATGTGCCCGCCACACCCATTGCAGCACTTCGTGGCCCCATAGGGAGCTCCACCGAATGCCCCAGGTGGACCGCCCGCATCCGTCCGCCACACCAAGTATATAAGGACGCGCGGTAAGGACGCAAGAACTTTGGAAACCGAAGTGGGGATTTTTGGGGCGGCGGACGACGAAAACCCCTAGGACGCAAGAGCAAGGAAGAGCAAGGACGCAAGGGTACCCTGAGCAAAGTCGCGCGTCCTTATTAGGGTGTTTGACTGTACTTGCGAGATCGCCCAAGGTACGGCAACCCCAAGTCAAGGAAAGCGTTCCCCCTTAACGTTGCCCTTTACGTTAACCCTTATCTGCCAAGGAGGAGCCTTAACTCCGGATCCGCCATACGTTGGATAAGTTCGGAATTCGGGCGGAACTTTCTGCCTACGTTTAAATCTCCTTTGGCGTCGAATTTCGTCTTGCTTTGCCGTCGATGTTTCCGCCAGACCTCAGCGAAAACATCCGCGCCCCACCCCCCTGAGGCGGAGACCCCAGTCCTAATGCCTCGCATGTTTTGGGGCGCATTTCCTATATAATGTTTGTTCGGTCGGAAAATCCACCCAAAGTACGGCGGATCCGGAGTCGGGGTATTCCC
>CAUYUJ010020593.1:707383-727383 GCA_963575745.1 Prorocentrum cordatum | reverse complement strand
TATTGGTCCTTTCCCAGCACAGTGCCTAATCGATACGCCCAAACGTTTACGGATGAATTCAGGATGTACAAAAGTCACACACTCGTGTAACGCATGCATGCAAGTCGTGAGACGTGAGAATCGGAACACACATATCCTACATACGTCAAGTCTCTGCACTCCTCCCAAGACGAGTCGGCATGACCTGCTGACGAGTCTTCCAAACGAATTCGAACTTACACGATGCGAATTCCTCATGGCTTCCTGCGAAGGCTACTCCAGACAGTCCTGAAAACAAAGCCCATGGCCTTGAGGTGTCTAGAAGCTGTTGCAAACGAAACGCATTTAGTCAGCAAGTCAGCTTCATTCACCCTAGTGGCTACTGGAATTAGCTTCAAGAGGCCATTCAAGACTTTCTCATGGATCCACAGCAATTTAGTCATTACATGTTTCTGCTTGCCTAAACCACGCCTGTGTGCAAACGCTCGCGCCGCGGACGCATCCGAGGCAGTCGAAACGGAAAGCTTATCCTTCACCTTGCTCATCTCATGCGCTTTAAACGAGAATCCGAAATCCTCCAAGATGGCCTTGATCAAAAGGCCAGTCGCTCCACCCTTCAGGATGACGTAGCAGTTTGTTTCTCCGCTGCTTAGGGCTACTGTAGATTGTAATGTGGTCTGCGTCTTTAAGATGTGATTGCCAAACATTGCTACCATGCCGTTAGTATTCTTGCGGGTAATCGGACATCCGGCCCAGTCTGTCAACCGACATGCTGAGTTCCTTCGGCATTGGCTGAGGGGGGAATCGACAGACGATGCACGGGTACTTCTTGAGATAGTGGCACAAGTTCTTACGAGCCGCCAGGTCCGAGACACTGGGGTGCTGCATTTTCCTTGTCATACTCTTGACCGCATCACCGATGTCTGGCCGATCTTGAGCGAGATAGGCCGCTCTCATCACGCCTGAGCGGTGGGCGCGAACACCGGCAGCGTCCAAGATGGGGAGCTCAGGCTCCTCCAGGGCGTCCTCGACGCTCTTCTTACTGGACGGATCATCGACTCCCTTGGCAGAACCTTTATCCAAATCGTGGTCTCTCAAAAAGTGTTTCAACATGTCGTTGGCCACTCTCAATCTCGATACAGGCCCCAAGTCCTCGAACATACCTCAAAACTCGGCTATTGAAGACCACCCCATCTGAATCCTTCTCCCAGGCCCCAAGATACCCGGACATTGCATGTCGTACTTGGATGCCAACCTGGAATTCACATCCACCAAAGTGATGTCATCGCCAACGACCATGAGATCGTCACCGCGGACGAGGCCCCTCGCCTCGTCGCTCTCTCGAAAAAGAAGAAAGGGATCGGACATCCCTCGCCGGAACTCGCCGTCTCGCATGAGGTTCAAATAATCGCCTTGCCAAATGACTAGCATCAGGCGTGCCGCACATGCTCTTGTCCAACTTAGCTCTACGACCATCCCGCCGGCCCCCCCCCCCCCCCCCCCCCCCCCCCCCCCCCCCCCCCCCCCCCCCCCCCCCCCCCCCCCCCCCCCCCACCCCCCCCCCTACCCCCCCCCCCCCCCCCCACCTACCCCCCCCCCTCCCCCCCCCCCCACCCCCCCCCCCCCCCCCCCCCCCCCCCCCCCCCCCCCCCCCCCCCCCCCCCCCCCCCCCCCCCATGCAGATGCGCCCGAGAAACGTCCCAGAAACCAACCTTGAGAGGTAAACATCGCTTCGAAACTCTCTGCGTAATCGTCAAGCTCAACAACAATCTGAAAGCCTCCAGGGGTGGTGCACTGCTGAAAAGCTCTGCTGCTTTTGCTGCTCGGGACATCGTTTCTGCTTGCCTGCGACTTCTCTTGCGACCATTCTGCTGCGAGAACGAGGGCGACGACTATCACCCTTGTTTGTGTCCACCCAGCGGGTCCCCAGGGGGTTCTTGCCTGTCAGCCTCCTACAGGTACCTGGTCCAAACTCAGTGAAAACGTTCTGCTTAGTCATCCAAGAATCTTCTTCGGCCCTAGCTTGTTCAGTAAGTTTAGTGTCGAGCCATCCTCCGTTCACGTCGCCCTGATATTTCTCCTCCTCCTCCTGTCCTGGCTCTCCTCCTGGAACGGGCAGATAATGCTCTTCCTCAACTTCTGGGCCGGCCCTGCACCTGCGACTGCTTTGATCTCTCTAATCTCTCGAAGCTCAGAGGCGATAGCCTCCATAATGGCGCCCCTCAATTGCACGGGATACTCTCGAGTTTTGGATGCACGACCGCCCAAAAGCGGAACATGATCCTGCGAGGGGCCCGAACACGTGCGAGCAAGCAAGCTGGCCAATGCCGCATTGTTGGTCAGCCAACCGGTAGGCTTGCGAACAGGACCCTCGCTGCCATCTGACCTCTTACCGACCAGGCCAAACTGGCACGTGTCGCTCCTGACTAAAAGGGCACCTGGCTGGCCGGCTAGTCACTGCGCCCGCTCGTCTTTCCAGCTCGCAGCCGTCCAGGGGCGTTCGTGGATAAACCGGCGACCGCGACGAATCTGATTCAAACAGGTATCCACCGAATAGTGTAGCATTCCGACCCCCTCCTCCTCAAATCTAGCTCGCTCCTCGGGGTCCCTGTGCTTGCCCCCGTTAAGCTCCATTAGGTTTGTGGGCGTTCTGCAATCCGGGGGCGCTAGAAGGAAGTAGGGCTCCTGGTCCTCCAGGGTCTGCATAGATCGACGCTGATAACAACGATCCCTTAAGTCATGAGATCCCCCATTATCATAGGCGATCTGCAAATATGCAATGAGGCCCGGCCGCAAACCAAACGCTCCTGCCAGCTCCGAGAAAAAATATCCTGGCGAAGGACCCAACCATATGCAGTTGTGAGTATCGCAATTGTGAATATCTTCTTTGGTGACGCTCCCTGTGGGGCCACGAACCGCATGAGGGGTGTGCCGGAATGTGGCGGGGTGCACAACGCAAAGGAATACGATAAATCTGATTACGAGAGAAAGAACGCGGGTGAGTCAGAGCGCGAGGGAATCTGAGTATGAATGGGTCTGCGCGCGAGTGAATATATTTGCATGAATGCGATCATGGAACCGCCTAGTGTAAGTGTCGAGCATGCCTGTCCGAACACACGTGACACTGGGCGTGGCCGCCGCAGGCAGCTTCCGCGGGAACCCCGACGGCAGCGTCCGCACGTCGCGACGCCCATGTCGGCACGCCTCTTGCGAGGATCGCGCCCGCTTTCGGCTCTTCTTTTCCTTCCTCTTTGCCCGCGCACTCCAAAATCCAAGGCTGCGGGCGCAGCGCAGCGCGGAGTCCCCGCGACGCGCGCTGGTCGCCCCGGGCGGGGTCCCAGCGACGCGCGCGGGTCGTCCGCTGCGCGAAGCAGAGAGAGCTGACTAGCTAACTGGCTGGCTGATAGCGGGCAAGTCTCTGACCGCTGGGCAGAGCGACGACGGGCGAACGAGGCGCCGGGCCCCCCGCAGCACGGAGTTCCCGCGACGCGCGCTGGTCGCCCCGAGAGGGTCCCAGCGACGCGCGCGGGTCGTCCGCGGCGCGAGGCCAAACAATTAGTCGGGCAGTCGAGAGAAGGCGCGGCTCGGGGGAGACGCTCCTCAGGTCAGGCCTCGCGGATGAACTCGGTGAAGCCGAGCTCCCTGGCGAGGGCCGTCGCTTCCCTCCTGCACCGCTTCGTGCGCGCCGCAAACTGCTCCAGCTGCTTCCGCAAGCCCTGCGGCGGCCCTGCCAGGAAGAACTCGATGCGCGGCGCCCGCATGAGCAGGAGGTCCTCGTGGCGCGTGGCGCGCGAGAGCAGCGCGTAGAGCTCCAGCCACCAGTCGTCGTCCTCCTTCTTGCCGTTCCCTACCTCGTGGCGGCCGCAATCCAGGATCACGCCTGGGCGACGTCGACCGAGGGAGCAGCGCGCCGGGCAGCCGACGGCCCAGGGCGAGAGTCCACAGGACCGAGAGATGGTCTGGCCGCGGACTGCTCGCGCCCCGGAGGTCTGGCCGCCCCCGGAGCGCCGTTCCCCCGCCCCGTCGCCTTCGCGCATGGTGCGCCCCTGGCACGCCACCGTGGTGATGACCCTGCCGTGCGAGAAATGCGGGGGGTGTGCCGAAATGGGTGGGGGTGACGCATGCGGGCGGCGGGCACTGGGCCTTCGGTGGAGCTCCCTATGGAGCCACGAAGCGTGTGAGGGGTGTGCGAAATGGGTGTGGGTGACGCATTCGGCCGCGGCCACTGGGCCTTCGGTGGAGCTCCCTATGGAGACGACAGCGTGTGAGGGGCGGCCGAAATGGTGGGGTGACGATGCGGTCGCGGGCACTGGGGCCTTCGGTGGAGCTCCCTCTGGAGCCACGAAGCGTGTGAGGGGTGTGCCGAAATGGGTGTGGGGGACGCATGCGGCCGCGGGCACTGGGGCCTTCGGTGGAGCTCCCTATGGAGCCACGAAACGTGTGAGGGGTGTGCCGAAATGGGTGTGGGTGACGCATGCGGGCGCGGGCACTGGGGCCTTCGGTGGAGCTCCCTATGGAGCCACGAAACGTGGGAGGGGTGTGCCGAAAGGGGTGTGGGTGACGCATGCGGGCGCGGGCACTGGGGCCTTCGGTGGAGCTCCCTATGGAGCCACGAAACGTGTGAGGGGTGTGCCGAAATGGGTGTGGGTGAAGCATGCGGGCGCGGGCACTGGGGCCTTCGGTGGAGCTCCCTATGGAGCCACGAAACGTGTGAGGGGTGTGCCGAAATGGGTGTGGGTGACGCATGCGGCCGCGGGCACTGGGGCCTTCGGTGGAGCTCCCTATGGAGCCACGAAACGTGTGAGGGGTGTGCCGACATGGGTGTGGGTGACGCATGCGGCCGCGGGCACTGGGGCCTTCGGTGGAGCTCCCTATGGAGCCACGAAACGTGTGGGGGGTGTGCCGAAATGGGTGTGGGTGACGCATGCGGGCGCGGGCACTGGGGCCGTCGGTGGAGCTCCCTATGGAGCCACGAAACGTGTGAGGGGTGTGCCGAAATGGGTGTGGGTGACGCATGCGGGCGCGGGCACTGGGGCCTTCGGTGGAGCTCCCTATGGAGCCACGAAACGTGTGAGGGGTGTGCCGAAATGGGTGTGGGTGACGCATGCGGCCGCGGGCACTGGGGCCTTCGGTGGAGCTCCCTATGGAACCCACGAAAACGTGTGAGGGGTGTACCTGTATGCCGAAATTGGGTGTGGGGCGGGGGGCGCATGCCGGGCCGCGGGCACTGGGGCCTTCGGTTGAGCTCCCTATGGGAGCCACGAAGCGTGTGCAGGGGGTGCCGAAATGGGGTGGTGGGTTGACGGTTGCGGCCCCGCGGCACTGGGGCCTTCTTTTTTTTTTTTTTTTTCTTTTTTTTAGTTTTTTACTCTTTTTTCGGTGGAGCTTTTTTGATTTTTCTTTTTTTTTCTTTTGTTTTTGTTATTTTTTTTTTTTTTTTTTGTTTTATTTCTTTCGGTGGCGCTCCCTAGGAGCCACGAAAAAACGTGTTGAGGGAGTGTGCGAAATGGGTGTGGGTTGTGACGCATTGCCGCCCCGCGGCCACTTGGGGCTTCGGTGGAGCTCCCTATGGAGCCACGAAGCGTGTGAGGGGTGTGCCGAAATGGGTGTGGGTGACGCATGCGGCCGCGGCCACTGGGGCCTTCGGTGGAGCTCCCTATGGAGCCGCGAAACGTGTGAGGGGTGTGCCGAATTGGGCGAGGGGGGAGGAGGCAGCGGGAGGAAGGAAGGAAAGAAGGAAGGAGAACGCGGGGCACCGTCTCTTCAAAACGAGGACCCAACACCACAGGATGGTTGGGAATTATTCACTGCGTGGAGCTCCCCATATGTGCATCTACTCGCATGGACATGTCCGCCGTGAATGTCTAGGCGCAAGAGCTTTCGAATATTAATGGGCTTCAGTTGTGACGGTCTGGACATCAATCTAACTGCGAATGAATTGGAGTGTGAATGAGCCTCAGTAGTACAAGCGCGTCTCTGTGCATGAGCCTGGGGCCTCCTGGGGCCTCCTGAAACCTACTGGGGCTTCCTGGGGTCTCCAGGAGCCTCTTGGACCTCCTGGGACCTCCTAGGAAGGTTTCGTGCCCCAGGGGAGGCGCAATCTATAGCAACAGACGTACATAAAACATTGCGGATTAGAGCCACAGGAGAAGGGCAATATATAGGATCACGCGTAAAACACCAAGGACTCGTGCCCCAGGAGAGGCCCAATATATAGGAACATGAGTAAAACATTTAGGATTGTGTACACAGGAGAAGGACCATCTATAGAAACATACGTAGAACATCAAAGAATCGTGCTCCAGGTAAGGCCCAATCGATAGGAGCATACGTAAACCACATGGGATTGGAGCCACTCCTGTTGCCTTCTGAGGCCTCCTGCTCCTGGGGCCTCTCGGGGCCTCCTGTTGCCTTCCGAGGCCTCCTGGCGTTTCCTGTTGCCTCCTGGGGCCTCCTGTGGTTTCCTGAGGCCTTCTGGAGCTTCCTGGGGCCTCCTGGAGCCTCTTGGGACATCCTGTGGCCTCTTGAGTTTTTCTGTGGCCTCCTGATGCCTCCTGGGACCTCATGCGGTCTCCTGGGGCCTCCTGGGGCCTGTTGGAGCATCCTGTGGCATCCTGAGAAGAATCTGCGCCCACGAGCCTGGCCACCAAAACAAGCAAACCGATCGAGACATCCTCAAAATCTGGCCCACCTGGGGGGTGAAAATGAGCGCCTCGCTCGAGATATCCTCCAAATCTGCTCCGAAAGCGTAGGATGCCGAGCCCAGAAACAAGCAAACCGCCTGAGACATCCCCACAAAATGGCCGCGAACGAGCCCGTGCAAACACCCCTGGCGGCTCCCCTTAGGGCCACGAGCCTGGCCACGAAAACAAGCAAACCGATCGAGACATCCTCAAAATCTCGACGAGCCGAAATCCTTCACATCAGTAATTTTGGGTCTCGGAGCCCACAGGGCGGTTTTTCATGTTTTCCATTCGACGTTCCTTGAAGCCCGATGTCATTCCGAGGCCGCGCGTCGAACGTTTTCGATGGCGCGTCGCGTTATGCGATGTCACGTGCGTTGGGGTCGTCAAAGGCTTGCGTACTTGTTGCGGATCGGTTGATGTGGGCTGGGGTTTCTCAGGGTTGTACATTTGCTCTGCGCTGTGGCGGTTTCGACCCCCATCCCTGGCTGATCCACCCCGCGGGTAACGTCGCAGGAAGAGTTCGATCCTGTCGTTCGTAGTGCCAGCGATGCTTTCGCGGACATTGGCCGCGCCACGGGGGGGGGGTCGTCCAGAAATTTCCTACCATATTGCATTGTTGGTTCTTCGTTTTGAAGAGACACCGCCCCGCGTCATTCCTTCCGGCCCCCTCATTCGTCTTCCCTCTTCGCGTATCTGCCCCTGCTGTCCGCGTGTCCCCGTCGTCATCGTCCATCGTCATCGTCGCCATCACCATCATCATCGCTCCGATCAGTTTTGGGAAGGCAGGGTAGGTGCTGATGGGGATTATCATCAGATGGGAGTGTGTACCTCGTCGCAGCCCTCTCGGCCCGAGGGGTGCGCAGGCGAGGGATAATCAGCATCATCAGCGTTCTCGTCGTCTCCCTCATCAATACCACCACCATCCTCATCAACATCATTAAAACACCCCCTTTGTTCCCCCGCGTCTCTGCTTCGCCACATCCCCCGCCAGTCTCGTGGCCTCGTGAGGTGCTCCACCGAAGGCCCCATCGGCAGGGTTCTTAGTGCGCCGCCCAGCCCATGTCGGCACGCCCCATCAGACGCTTCGTGTCCCCATGAGGAGCTCATCGGAGGTCCCGGCGGCAAGGTCCACATGCCGTCGCCCAGGCCACATTGATGACACCCTCAAACATTTCGTGCCCCTATCGGCAGCTCCACCAAAAAAAAGTCCCAGCGGCAGGTTTCCCAGGCCGCCGCCCAGCATATTTCGGCATACGTTTCACACGTTTCGTGGCCCCACTACACCGACGGCCCCACAGGCAGGGCCCACAGGCCGCCGCCCAGCCCATTCCGTCATACGCTCACAAGCTTCGTGGCCCCACTGGGGAGCACCCCCGATGGCCCAAGCGACAGGGTCCACATGCCGTCGCCCAACCCATGTCGTCCACGAGTGGCGCCCAGCACGGCTCCAAGAGCGCCCCAAGAGGCGCCGAGTAAGTTGCACCCTCATGCAAATAGTTTTTGTCACTTGTGGGGGTCCTATTGGGGCCCTCTTGGAGCATTCTTGGGGCCCTCTGGGAGCGTTCTTGGGGCCTTCCCGGGGCCCCAGTGGGCCCTCGGAGGGCCCCAAGAACGTTCCCCGAGGGCCCCAAAAGGGACCCCCCAAAGTGGTACAAAGAATTCGCGCGAACGTGCAATCTGTTGTAGGCCTTTCGGGGCCCTCTGGGAGCTCTCTTGGGGCCCCCATTGGTGGCTCCTTGGGGCCTTGGGATGGCTCCAAGAGGCTTCGGGATTGCCCCATACCGCCACAAGACAGCTCGGAGACGGCCGTCGAGCACCACGGGTGAAAGCAAGTGAGGCTAGGGAACAGGGCCTCTGGTAAGCCGCCACTGCGCCCCCTGGACTACCCAGACAGCGAGGGGACCCGAAACGCCCTGGGGCTCCAGGGGCCCCAGATTAGTGAAGTGAAGGTTTTTGCCATGCAAGCACCCCGAAATTCTTCACTTCACTAAACCGGACCCAGGACGAACTCGATACGCTCCAGTCCCGCGGGAGATCCAAGACTCCCGCCGCCGCCCGGGGACGTTGCTGCATTGCGGTGCTCTGGTCACTGTTAATGGCTTCCGCGGGCTGCAGCGGCTCACTTCCATGACTACCCCGACTCACGAATACAGTGGTTGGTCTGGCTCTATGGGTTGGTTTCGTTGTGTCGGTTGATTTTATGCTTGGTTGGCGGTCGGTGGATTTCGCGTTGTTCATTGGTGTCGTGAAGTGATTTGTCGTTTGGTTGGTCAGTGCCGTTTTGTTGATTCGTGCCGTTTTGTTGGTTTGTGTCGTTTCGTTGGTTGGTGTCGTTTTGTTGCTTGGTGTCGTTTTGTTGCTTGGTGTCCTTTTGTTGGCCGGTGTCGATTTGTTGGTTTGTTGGTTGGTGTCGGTTTGTTGGTTGGTGTCGTTTTGTTGCTTGGCGTCGTCCTGGCGGCGTGGCCGATAATCGGCGGCCTGCAATGGCGACAGGATTTGTTTCGGGCCAGCCTTGATCGCCCTCATCATTCTCATATTCGTCAGCGTCAGCACTCGTCGCCCCCATCCGCGCACACATGCGGCCCTGGTACGGCTCTCACGCGGCCCTGCGAAGGCCTTCACTGTGCTCCCCAAAGCTTTCTGAGGGGCCCCCCAGAGGCCCCAAGAGGGCACTGGAAATTGTCGCTTCCAACACCGCCAGGCGGAGGTCAACAAGGGTCTCACTGGTGCACTTCCAGGAATCGTCGTTCGATCCTCTTGGGGCCCTCCTGGGGCCTTCTGGAGCCGTCTTGGAAGCTCCGAGCGGCTCCATGAAGGCGCCGGGCGATATCGCTTCCAATTCCGCCAGGTGGAGTTAGACCAGTGGCTCACTGAGGCCCCTTTTTGCGCCCTCCTCTGCCTTTGAAAAAGCCCCGATGGGGTTCTTCAGTGCCGTCTTAGGGCCCCTAAGAGGCCTCCAGCAGGGTATTGAAGTTATCGCTTCCAACTCCGCCACGCGGAGTTGAACCCAGGGCGGCTCTCTATGGCCCTTTCGGGGCCTTCTTAGAGCTTTTCTGAGGCCCTAAGTGGGCCCTGGGAGGTGTCATTTTCACGGGAGTTGAAAGTGACACCGCGGAGGGCCCTTTTGGGCCCTTCTTGGGGCCTCTCTTGGGTCCCTCTGGGGGCCCTCTTGGTGCCGCCCTGGGGCCTTCTCGGGGCCTTATTGGAGCCTTTCTGGTGCTCTTTAAGTGGGCCCTGGGAGGTGTCACTTTCAGGGGCGCTGAAAGTGACACCTCGAAGGGCCCGCTTTCCCTCGTAGCGCTGCCCGTGGCCGGGGCATTGTGCAGCGCATCCCTCGTCGAACGCATTTTGTCGGACGCGTGGTCGAATTCCGCCAGTTCGGTCGAGATGGTGGTCAAGCGGTTCGGTCGCAATGTAGCCATGCGGATCTGAGCTTACCATTTCTTGCAATTTTGGCGGGGGCTCGCAGGAGCGTTTGTGTTGTGATCAACTGTGCTCGATATATCCAGCGGCAGGGTTTCATCCCAATATATTATTTTGAAAAAGTCAGCAGGGGCCAAATTGGTGATGTGAAGCAACATAGGTCTCGTACCCGTCTTCAAACAAAAAAATAAATAAAAACATATAAAAAAGAAACAAAGAAAAACAAATAAAAAATTAAAAAATTGGCCCCGTCTTCAGACAGTCAATTGTTGAATTTTGCCGGTTCTCTGACCGGATGCCCTCGCTGAAGTCGCGCGCGTCTAGGGGCGAAGCGGCGATTTTTTCGGTTGGCGCTCCGCGCGGTGGGTTTGGATATCAAGAGCGGCAGGGGTTTTGCCGTGATCTTGGCGAATTTGTTCAGATTCAGTCTAGGCGCGGCCCGAGGTTGACCCCGTGGGACTTCGATGCTAAATTGCGCGATAGATTTGACGACGAAGCCCGGAGTTTTGGCCTGCGCGTGTTTCGACGCCCGGGGCAAATTTGTCGCGCTGACGCGAATCGGCACCCATTGGTGGAGATGCGCGCGCAGCCGGAAATGTGTTTGCCCCGCGCGCTCTTCTCCGCTTCGCATCGTGATTTGGCTGCGAACTACAACGTGGGGCGCCCTTGCGGCGAACCGCGTTGCGTGCGCAGAACTAGCTGCGCAACGTGCTCATTGTCATCGCGCGTCGGGACATGCCGCTCTCATCTCGCAATGTCTTGCTTCGGGCGCGTGTCCGCGCGAAGACGGAGAAGACGCATTCAAGCACTGGCAGTGCTGAGGTAGACGCGTCGCAGCTGGCTGACTTCGAGACCGGGCAGCGATTCGCTGACGAGCTCGTCAACGTCTCTGCGGTTTGCGCCGACGGGGCGCCGGATCGCGACGACGCAGCTTGGCGCCGGCTCGTAGACGGATCCCACGACGCCTCGGAGCAGGTCTTGCCGCGGCAGACGCGTCCCCAGACCCCCTCGAGTCATGAAAAAATCACGACGGAAGGTTTTTCTATATTTTCCGCCTCTGGGGGCCCTTACCGGCCCTCGGGACCGTCAAAAAACAACTCAGGATGAAAAACCGGTCCCGGCGAATAGGTCCGGACCTCTGGGGGTCGCGTCATGAAAAAATCATGACGTCGGGGGTCTGGGACGCTCGAGGAAACCTTGGGCGCGACCTTCAACCTTGCAGCTGAAAGACCGCCAGCAGCTCGACGCATGGGAGACACCGCAGAGGAGAAGAAGCCAACCAAACACACCAAAACAGCTGTCGTTAACGACCGGGCCGCCCGGCAGCAGGAACTTACGGCGGACAGAGACAAGGGCGAGAACAGAAAAGCTCCAGGAAGGGTTTTGCTGGCAACAGGGGGGGCTCAAAAACGGCGCGGGCCAGGTCGTGGATGGCAGCGGCCGGACAGACGCTATGGCGGCGCGCCTCGAGCGGGCGCAGCGGGCAGTGCGACCGACGGCGGCGATGCCAACCGACAGCGTGCACGACGGCGAGCTGCCGATCGTCTTCCACCCGATCGCGCGGGAAGAAGCAAGGGGAGCAGCGAGCAAACTCAAGCAAGCCAGAGCTTGAGGCATGGGCAACTTAGCCCCCGGGATTCTGGAGAGCGGACTCCGAAGGCGGCGCCGCGACGCTCGAGCGTGGATCATTCGTTTCTGCGACGCGGCATGGGGGCCGGGGCGCGACCGGGGCGGCAGTGCTTTGCGGGAATGGGGGGGCCCGGCGGGCAGCGGCAACAATCGCCCGATCTGCCTTCTGCCGATATGACGCGAGATGTTCGCACTCGTGCTGATGCAGAGAATGACGGGCGCTGGAACTGGGCGGCGCACCTGGGAGGCGCAACTTGGGTTTCGATCGAACTGCGGCACTGCGCGTGCCATATTCATCGCCCGGCGGGTGCTGGAGGAGGCGCGGGCCGCCTGTGATGGGCAGACTTTGTTTCTGGTGGTGGGCTGGGCAGTGGCATTCGATTCGTTGTCGCCAGAGGCGCTGGCCATGTCTCCGCGAAGATTTGGCTGCCACCATCGTTTTGTGAACGGGGTTGCTGCCATCTGCGATGGCCGCGTTTTCGAGGTCCCCGACTTCGGCGCTACGTCGCAAGAGAGCGAGGAAATGTGCGGTAGTTCCCAAGGATGTCCATTGCCGCCATGTATGTTTACTGTTGCTATGACGACGCTTCTACGCGATGCTCACAGAGACTTTACAGAGAGCTTCGGGAGAGTCGAGGCGATCGAGTTCCAGCAGAGCTGGTCCGAGATCTGGTCTACGCGGATGACGCGTTGCTGATCGGCGCCGGCGCAGCGGCTTCACAGGAGCTGATGACTCACGTGGATAAGTTCTGGGCACGCTACTGGCGGCAATTCACTCGGAAGAAGGTGGAGCTGATGAAGGTGCGCACAATCGACGGCGTCTCGGACGACGCTGGCGTTCCTCTCGCCAATAGGAGTCCTATTGTATATTTGGGCACGGCGATCTCAGCCGACGGAAGATGAGCGTCGGAACTGTCGCGTAGAATCGGAACAGCCATGCAAGACTTCAAGGTGCCGCGCACGATTTGGTCTCGCGCTTCATTGTCGCGGGAACAAAAAGCTCCATATCTTAAATGCGTGCGTTGTGTCCAGACTAATGCGCGCTCTCTTCGCTGCTCGCTTGAACCGGGCTGAACGTCGACGGTTGGGCGGCTTCCAAAATCGCTGTACCAGAAAAATTAGCAGAGCGCCCCCGGCATGCATCCGTAGAGTGTCGAACGCCACCGTGCTCGAGATTGCTCACCCGCCGAAGCTCAGCGACAGCCTCGCGAGACGGCATATTATATCCATGGGCCAGTTAGCGCGCCGACCCGGCCGAGACCCCGCGCGCCGCTCGGTGTTTTGGGCCGGGCGCCCTGGGGCTGCGGATGGGCGCCGGCCCGAGAGACATTGGGCCACGTAGTTTGGAATAATTTTCACGGGGTTGCTGGCTCCCGCGAACGACTCGCCGCATGCTTCTATCGAGGCGGTGGCGCTGCACGTGCGTTGGAGCGCGCGGTGAAGGCCTGGGCCGGATGCTGAGAGCATTATTCTACATCGCACGCGCATGTATATTACGTTTCACACCTGTTCACGCACCGTCTGGTGCAAGGTGTGCTGGACTTGACTTTTGGGGGCTCTTCGTCGTCGCGGCTGGACTCAGCTCGGGCAACTGGTGCGTTTGCAGCCCTGGGGTAGGTCCTGGCCCCTCCAAGTGGGACCTGCGCGGATGGGGTCGGAGGATCGCGCCGCATCGCAGATGCATCGTCGGTGCGGCTCGATTTGGATCCGGATCTTCCCCGCGCCGACGTCGCCGATGCATCGGTGGTGCGTCGACAGTGCGGCGTGATCCTCCGCCCCCATGCGCTCTGACCCCGTTTCGGAGGCCTCTGGAGGGGTTTGGGATTCGACTTTGATCAGCTGTTGTCTCAGCTCGCCCTATGTCCTGGCAAGACCGGCAAGGCTGTGAGGAGCAGCTGGGGTGAAGTCGGGCGTGTCCCTTTACAGGGGGACTCTTGAAAAACAGCGACAACCAATATGGGAACGATTTTTCGCGTATTTGTATGATCTTTTGTCCCAGCAAAAAC
The DNA here is from genome assembly GCA_963575745.1 of Prorocentrum cordatum. NCBI lineage: Eukaryota > Dinophyceae > Prorocentrales > Prorocentraceae > Prorocentrum > Prorocentrum cordatum. Next base: position 713,660 of record CAUYUJ010020593.1, on the reverse strand, counting down.
AAACCACGCCCAAAAATCGCCCCTCTAATGTAGGATGACACGCCCGACCTACAGCTGGGGCAGCAGGGCGCGGCCCGGCCCCGGCGGGCCCGCCCGCCTCGCCCAGGCCGCGCCCGCCGGCACAGGCCCATAGGCCCGGCGGCGCCCCGCGCGCGGGGGCCCCGCGCGGGCCGATGGCGGCCGGGCCGTGGCGGCACCTCGACCTGGGCGCGGCTTCGGAGCTCGAGGAGGCCCCGCTCCTCCTCCAAGCTCCTCCTCCTCCTCCTCCTCCTATCCCTCCTCCCTCCCTCCCTCCCTCCCTCCCTCCCTCCTCCCTCCTCCCTCCCTCCCCTCCTCCTCCTCCTCCTCCTCCTCCTCCTCCTCCTCCTCCTCCTCCTCCTCCTCCTCCTGGTTTGGCCAGGGAGGCATCCACACAGCTCCCGGGTCCAGGGCGGGCTCGGACCAGCGGCCGCGCACCGCTGCACGAGTCGGCCGGGCCCAACCTTGACCAGGTGAGTGTGTGTGTGTGTGTGTGTGTGTTTGCTTTCCCCCTGGGTTCTGCCTGGCCGCCTTCGGGCTGGCCCCCCCCCCCCGTTGCTGACCAGCGTCGCGGCGGGCTCCCCCCTCGGCGCCCGCCCCGCCGCGACTGGGACTTGCCGGAGCGGGCCCGGCTTCCTCCCTTTTTGTCGCGCCGGGGTCTCCTCTTTTTTTTCGCATTGCGGCCCAATTCTTCTCGTTTCGTATCCCCACCAGTCGGCTCTTGCGCGGCCCACTCGGACCTCACTCGCCGCTGGCGCCCTCGCCTGCGGTTGCGACAAAAAGTATCCCCACCGGCTCATTCGGAAACCCTGCCCTTCAGAGCTGACGGGAAAAGGGACGAAGAGACACATTTAGGGAAATAAAGCGAGCAAAGGGGTGGCCTTGGAAGGTCTCTTCGGGCCATCCCTGGGTGCCGCGTGGGGGCGAGGGGAAGAGGAGGAGGAGGAAGAGGAGGAGGAGGAGGAGGAGGAGGAGGAGGAGGAGGAGGAGGAGGAGGAGGAGGAGGAGGAGGAGGATGGGAGGAGGAGGAGGAGGAGGAGGGGGGAGGAGGAGGAGGAGGAGGAGGAGGAGGAGGAGGAGGAGGAGGAGGAGGAGGAGGAGGAGGACGAGGACACGGATGAGGACGAGGGCGAGGAGGATCTTGAACCCTCTTTGGAGCCTTTCGGGGGCCCTTGAAGGCATCTTGGGGACATGTTGGAGAGCATCGATCAAATGAGGAGGGGCTCTCGATGTCGCTCCACCCCCCGTCTGGAGCCCTCAACAATGCATCTTGGAACCATTTTCGCGTTTCTTTGGGGTGTCTTTGGGCCCTCTTGGGGCCGTCTTGGGGTCCTCTTGGGACCCTCTTGGAGCCCTCTGTGGGCTCTCTTTGTGCTCTCTTACGAGCCCTGGAGCGCCTCTTGGGGACATCTTCGAGGCTATCGATCAAAGGAGGGGGGTCCCGATCGAGGTCCCCCCCCCTGGGGCCCTCAAAACTCTCCCTTGGAGCCCTCTTGGGGCGCTTTTGGGGCGCTCTTGAGCGCTCTTGCGGCCGCCTTGGGGGCGTGTTGGGCCCTTCTTGGGGCTTTCTTCTTGGGCCACCTTGGGGCTATTTTGAGGCTTCAGAAGCACGTCGGAAGCGAAACGGCGAGAAGGCAAACATCATCAATTCTCCTTGGGTGCTTGAAGGGTGTTGGGCTCTCGGAGTGGTCCTGAGGGGTTTCCGAGAGCACCTGGAACCGTGTTGTGGCCACCTTGGGGCCTCTTGGAGGCATGTTGTTAGCTATCTTGAGCCATATTGGGATATCTTGATGATATTGCAGGCCTTGTTGGGCTCTCTGAGGCCCTCTTGGGGCCATCGTGAGTCCATCTTGGACGCTCCAACCGATCGCGGCCCCTCCCGTCCAGGCCCAGGGGTAGGGGAAGGGGTAAACCCTTCCCCGAAGGGGAAGAGGGTTTTTTGGAAGAGGAACGGAAAACATCGTTGGACCACTTGCGCCCAGAGGGCTGGTGGGATTTGCATCTAGCGCGCCCCACCGATGCCCGATCGCTGGAGCAGTCACCCTCTGCGCAGCCGCCGATACAAAAAGTGTGTGTGTGTGTGTGTGTGTGTGTGTGTGTGGGTGTGGGTGTGGGTGCGTACGTGCGTGCGTGCGTGCGTGCGTGCGTGCGTGCGTGTGTGCGTGCGTGCGTGTGTGTGTGTGTGTGTGTGTGTGTGTGTGTGTGTGCCTTGTCCCCCTCCCCACTCCCCCAGGGCCGTTTCGGCTCGGGTATTGTCAGGAGAGAAAAACACACAGACACAATTAATCGTCGATTCCCCAGAACATATAGGAAAATATGGGCAGTGGGGGGAAGACAGAAACCCAGAACATATGGGAATATATGGGGAGTCCTGTTATTTATGTGTATTTATTTGTGTGTTTGTGGGCCCCTTCATGCTCGTCATCATCGACCTCCTGCGGAACCCAGGGCGGGCTCGGCTCTGTGACCGCGCTCCCATGCCAGCCGCGCGCGCGCACGGGGGTGGGTGGAGGGCGGAAGGCTTCCCAGCTCCTCAGCAAGCGCGGGCCTAATGTATCGGGGGTGGACAGACCTCCTACCCTGACACGTCGATTAGGGAATTGGCCGTTCTCGGTTCGCGAGAGGCCGTCGCGGCCGTCATTTTGCGGGTCCAGGTCCGTCGGATTCGGTCCCAGGCCGTTTTCACTAAGGTGAGGTCTACTAAAGGGAGGTTTGTCCACCGCCGAATGTACAGATGTCAGGCCGGAGCGTTCCAAGAAGCAGCCTCCTGCTAAGAAGCCTTCCCCCTCACCCCACGTACCCCGTTGTGCGCGCTGCCAAGCCCCACGGAACCCATGCCGGATTCGGCTCTCTGTCCATGTCCCGCCTTCCGCAGCCCAGGTGCCGATGCGAGAGATCCACGCGGAGCCCTGGAAATTTCTGTTAGTGTCATTGTCTTTTCCCCTATTGTGTCCTCTCGCGTGTGCCATCGGTTCGGGAGAGTCGAGAGCTGGTGGGGATTTGGCTGGGATGTCGCCACCTGCTTGTGTCCTCTGGCTTGACCTCTCCAATCATATGCGACTGTGCGGGACTTGACGTCGCAGAGATCTTGCAACACCACCAGAGATCCCGACCGCAGCCCCGGACCAGCACACATCCTTCGCGCCATTCTTCGAGCCGCGTCGCTCTGCGAGGGCCCCGGGGCGCGAGCCCCGGGGAACACGCCCGCGGTGAAGCATGTGCGACGCCCGGATGTCGCCGCCTGCTCACAGCCCCTCTCGCTCGTGCTCTTTGATCGACCTTGCCTGTGCGGCCACTCCCTGCGTGTACAGTCAACCCGCGTACTAGAGATGGGCTCGGAGGTGGATAGACCGCCTACCCTGACACGTCGATTAGGGAATTGGCCGTTCTCGGTTCGCGAGAGGGCGTCGCGGCCGTCATTTTTGCGGGTCCAGGTCCGTCGGTTTCGGTCCCAGGCCGTTTTCATTAAGGGGAGGTTTACTAAGGGGAGGTTTGTCCACCGCCGACTTTAATCGACCTTGCCTGTGCGGCCACTCCCTGCGTGTACAGTCCACCCGCGTGCGAAGGATGGGCAGCCCTCCCAAGGGTGCCCTTGCATCCTTGCGCCTCCTCGGTCTATCCTCGGCCACTTTTTCGTTTTGGCCGCGCGCCGCTCGAGGAGCTTCGAGAGGGGCCTCCAGGGCCCTTTTAAGCATCCTCCTCGCGCACCCTCACTCTGCGGGTTGACTGCAGCTCCTCTCGCTCGTGCCCTCCACTCGACCCTGCCTCTGCGGCCCCTCCTTACCAGCCTGGAACATATCCCTATCCCAATGCTGGGCATCTCCTCATCACGGTGCCAATCCTAGGGATTCCCTCTTTTTTTTCAGGGCGCATCCCTGAGATTGTCATCGCCTTTTGGCGTGTCAGTCTTAGGGATAGGGATAAGTTCGAGGCTGGTCAACTCCCTGCGTGTAGAGCTTACCAGCCTGGAACATATCCCTATCCCTATGTTTGACATCACCTCACCTCGATGCCGATCTTAAGGATTCCCTCGGTTTTTGAGGGCCTATCCCTAAGATTGTCCTCGCCTTTTGGCGTGTCAATCTTAGGGATAGGGATACGTTCGAGGCTGGCCAACTCCCTGCGTGCAGAGCCGGGCGCCGCGGGGCCGCCGCCGCGGCAGCGGCCGCCCTCCGCCCTCGATGCCGATCTTGAGGATTACCCCAGTTTTTGAGGGCCTATCCCCAAGATTGTCCTCGCTTTTTGCTCGCCCATCTTAGGGATAGGGATACGTTCGAGGCTTGTCAAGAGCCGAGCGCCGCCTGGCCGCCGCCGCGGCCGCGGCGCCGCCCTCCGCCAGGCGGCCCCGGCGCCCGGGCGCGGCGCCCCCGCCCCGCCGGGCCCGGCGCGGTGCCGCTGCGGCGGCCGCGCGGCGCGGGCCGGGCTCGCCGCGGCAGCCCTGGCGGCCACGGGGGAGCTCGTCAGTGAAGGGGCCCTGGGACACACAAGCAGATACACACAGATAAGAGGATTCCCCAGATTTTCCTATATATTTTCTGGGTTTTTGTCTTCCCGCCCAGTTCCCATGTTTTCCCATCTTTTCCTGGGACTCGACGATCAATTGTGTCTGTGTGTTTCTTTCCCTCCTGAGTCCAGCAGCGGCGAAGCGCCCAGTCACTAACTCAAAACAGACGCGCAATCCCAAAAACGCGGGGGCCAAGACAGAACGCAGACACCTCGGGACTTCGGGGAGGGAGATTTTGGGGTAGGATTTTACCAGGGTGACGACGACGAACGCAAAGCATACCCCGAAATCTTTGGCCGATCTTCGAATCCTCGGCGAATCCGCGATTTTGGGATTGGGGATGTGTTTTTTCGTGGTCATCAAGCAGCGGCGAAGCGCCCTGGCGTGCCTACAGGCCGACCAAGCAGCGTTCTCAGAACCTTCTTGTGGTCTGCACGAGGTGTCTTGGAGCATTTCTGGCGGAGCCTGTCTTCTTTCAACACACGGGGTAGCTGTTCTAAGAACAGTGCTTCTGTCCTTGGAACAGTTCGGGGTTCTGAGAGCATGTCGTGGTAGGCCTTCCAGGAATGCCGGGAGACGGTCGGTCCCTGCTCAATTGGGGGGCTCGGAGAGCCGACGCCTCCCAGAGATCCGACGCCCCGAGCACAGGTCGCAGCGTCCGGTTTTGAACCGTTTTCGGCCTCTGGGGGCCCTGGCTGGGCCTCGGGGCCGTCAAACAAAAAGGGTTCGTGACGAGAGACCGGCCTCAGGGACGTGCCGCGCGTCGTAGGCGTCGGAGCGGCCGGCTGTCTGGGGGGGGGGCTCGGGACGTTCAAATCGGCCGCGAAATCCGAGCCCTGCCCTCGCCGATCAGCGATGCAGGGCTCGGAATTCGTCGAGCACGTGGCGAATTCCGAACCCCACCCCCGCCCCCCCTCGATTCAGGAAATTCGGTGGTTGGTGGGGGTAGGGTTCGGGTGTCGCCACCTGTCGAAATGGGTACTCCAGATTTCGTAATAAAAGGGAGGGGGTCTCAACCCTCCCAGACGAGAAGTTTCAGACCCCCCCCGTGGGAGAACCCTCCAAAACATCGTCCCCAGACCCCCCAGGCCCTCCAAGATAGCCTGGAAGAGACCCCCCCCCGAAATGAGACCCCCCTCCTTTTATTACGAAATCTGGAGTACGAAAACCGACATCAGGGCTCGTTGTCCACGCCTCGGCGCGACATGCTGTCCACTTGCTCACTTCCAAGCGGCAGCGTCCCGAGCTCTTTCCAGCTTGCCGTCGCGCGGAGCAGAGCGACACGCTGGCCGCTCGCAGGGCTCCGGGCAGAACGGGAACGACCACCGACCTGAGCTCCTGTCCTTTTTGCGCAGGGCTCAAACGACGCGAAGATCGGGACAAAATCGGATCGGGATAACTCGAAATCTCTGAGAATCGGCGGGTTTGGAGGATGTATTGGGCGCCGTGGCCGCTCCAGAGCGTTCCGGAACGCTCTGAGAGCGCTCCGGAACGCTCTGGAGCGATTTATCCCGATCCTAGCCCTGTTTTACGGGCTCGCTGTCGGCGTCGCCCCGGACATTGTTCGCCCAACAGCGGCCGCTGTCGGTTGGGACATCATGTGCTGCTGGGCACCAGACCTTCGATGCCCATACTCCAGGTTTCGTAAGAAAGGGAGGGGGGTCTCATTTCGGGGGGGGTCTCTTCCAGGCTATCTTGGAGGGCCTGGGGGGGTCTGGGGACGATGTTTTGGAGGGTTCTCCCACGGGGGGGGGT
>CAUYUJ010020593.1:689883-702383 GCA_963575745.1 Prorocentrum cordatum | reverse complement strand
GGGGAAGGAGGAAGTGAGTACGAGGAGCAGGAAGCAGGGAGAAGGCGGGGTGCTGAGCAGAGGATCGCAACTTAGGCTGAGGTCATGCGGGGACCGGGGGAAGGTACGCATGGGGGAGGGTCTGGGGCGGATCGGACGAGGCAGCAGGAGGTGCGAGGCCGAGACCAGGGGAAGAGCAGGGAGGAGCGCGGAGGAGGAAGGGAGGAGGAGGAGGAGGAGGGGGAGGAGGAGGAGGAGGAGCATGATGATGATGTTGCTGCTGCTGATGATGATGATGATGATGATGATGATGATGATGATGGTGGTGGTGGTGGTGGTGGTGGTGATGGTGGTGGTGGTGGTGGTGATGATGATGATGGTGGTGGTGGTGATGGTGATGATGATGCTGCTGCTGATGATGATGACGAGGAGGACGAGGAGGAGGAGGAGGTGGAGGAGGATATCGAGAGTGAGGAGGAGGAGGACGAGGAGGAGCTGCAGGAGGATGAGGATTAGGAGGAGGCAGGAGAGGAGAGCAGAGGGTGGTGGGATGGGGTAAGCTAGGTGCGCTCACGTCACACCTGACATTCCTACCCTTCCCGCCGTGACGTCGAAATGCATGCCTCCACCATGCGGTAAGCGCTAGTGTCCGTGCGAAGCCTCCGCTAGTCTGCGGTGTAACGGTTAGGCTGAAGTAGCCCGAAAACATGGCACATTCATCTACACCGCTGCCAGGTTGAAGGCAGTGTTTCGAATGTCAGACTAGCTACCGGGCAGGACGTGGCCTCTTAGTGAGGTGAGTCCCAGGGAGGGTGTTAGAATGAAGACTTGCAGTGCCTGGGGAGTTCCGACGCTCGTTGGTACGAGGGTTACATGCCGTCATCTGGCGGCTGGTGACATTCACTGTATCTTTGCTGCCATCGTTCTGGTAGAAAGGCTTCTGCTCAATTCACAGGATGAGGGGGAGGGGGCGGGGGAAGGGGAGGAGGAGGAGGAGGAGGAGGAGGAGGAGGAGGAGGAGGAGGAGAAGGAGAAGGTTGAGGAGGAGGAGGAGGAGGAGAAGGAGAAGGTGGAGGAGGAGGAGGGCTGATGATGATAATGATGATAATGCTGACACTGATGATGATGATGATGATGATGATGCTGATGATGATGATGATGATGCTGCTGCTGCTGCTGCTGATGATGATGATGATGATGATGATGGTGTTGGTGTTGGTGTTTGTGGTGGTGGCGATGATAATTACCCCAGTGCGGCCCTACCTAGAAGTTGGAGCCCCTAGGAAAGCAGCATCAGTTGCTATGCTATGCTATGCTATGCTAAGCTATGCTGCGCTATGCTATGCTATGTTTTGCTATGCTATGCTATGCTATGCTGCGCTATGCGATGCTATGCTAAGCTATGCTAAGCTATGCTATGGCATGCTGCGCTGTGCTATGCTAAGCTATGCTATGCTATGCTAAGCTGCGCCAAGCTAATGCTACGCTATGCTTTGCTTTGCTATGCTATGTTATACTATGCTGCGCTATGCTCTGCTATGCTATGCTTGGCTATGTTATGTTATGCTATGCCATGCTAATGCAGCGCTGCGCTATGCTAAGCTAAGCTAAGCTAAGCTAATCCTCTAGGCAGAGCCTACAGGCTAGCTCGGCATCTGTCGCACATTGCTTTTGCTTTGCCTTTCCTTTGCTTTGCTTTTGCTTTTAATTTGGGTTTGCTTTGCGTTGCTTGTGCTTTGCTTTGCTGTCGCTGCTGTTGCTTTGCCTTTGATTTGCTGCTATGCTCTGCTATGCTATGCTATGCTATGCTATGTTATGCTGCGCTTTGCTATGTCGTGCTGTGCTGAGCTATGCTATGCTATGCTATGCAATGCTATGCTGCGCTATGCTATGCTATGCTGGGCTATGCTATGATATGCTGTGCTGCGCTATGCTATGCTACGCTATGCTGTGCTATGCTGTGTTAAAGCTCAGCGAAGCTAAGCTGAAGGTAATCTAAGCTAAACTACACCTGAGCTAAGATGAAGCTAAGCTAAGCTAAGATGAAATAAGCCAGCTAAGATGAGATAAACAACGCTAAGCTAAGGGGACGTAACTGGGGGAACCGCGGGGCGGATCCTGGGGGAACCGCCCGGGGCGAGCCCCATTGCCCGGCCCCTTTAACATAGAGAGTAAGAACCCTTCTAGGCAGAGCCTAGGTAGGGAATGACATGAAAAATAATGATACTGGTGATGCTGATGCTGAGGATGCTGATGCCGATGCTGCGGATGATAGTGCTGATGGTGGTGATGGTGATGATGCTGACGCTGCAGCTGATGCTGACGATGATGCCGACTATACTCGTCGCGTGGCGACTCCAAGAAATCAATTTCTCAGGGACCGCTCTCTACATTCGACTGAAGATTGTGGAAAGCACGCCGCATGCAAGGGTATTCGGCACTCAACAGGCAGCGCCGCAACTCTTGTTCGGACCGCGGGGCAGGCCGACAAAGAACATAGCGGGCCAGGCACGGGCAACAAGCGCGCAGGAAAGCGGGGAGCCGAGGAGCGAGAGGGGGGAGAGGGGAGGAGGGCGACAGGGGAGGACAGACCGGGCCGGCGGACGGACGGGCGGGGGGACGGGGAGAAGAAGCCATGGTCATGATCATGCTGATCATGCTGTTGATGAGGATCGTGACGAGTATGAAGATGAGGATTATGCTGGTGCTGCTGATGATGATGGTGATGGTGATGGTGATGATAATGCGGATGACGGTGATAATGGCGATCATGATGATGATGCTGATGGGGATGATGATGCTGACGACGATGCTGCTGATGATGATGATGTTGACCATGATGGCGATGCTGATGCTGATGATGATGGTGGTGATGGTAAGTTGATCATGATGATGATGTTGATGATAGTGGTGATGGTGATGATGATGGTGGTGACGATGCTATTGATGGTGATGATGCTGATGCTGCTTCTGATGATGATGATGTTGCTGATGATGATGATGACGATGCTGATGATGCTCATGCTGCTGATGATGATGATGATGATGATGGTGATGCTGATGATGCTGATGATGATGATGGTGATGCTGATGATGCTGATGCTTATGCCGATGACAATGATTGTGCTGATGGCGATGAAAATGATGGTGATGCTGATGATGCTGAAACTGAGGCTGATGATGACGATACTGATGTTTTGATGCTGATGCTGATCATGCTGTTGATGAGGACCGTGATGAGGGTGAGGATGAGGATGATGCTGATGCTGCTGATGATGATGGTGAAGATGATGATGCTGATGATGCGGATGATGGTGATGAAGGCGATGATGATGCCGATGAGGATGATAAGGTTGATGACGGCGATGATGCTGCTGATGATGCTTATCATTATCGTGATGATTGTAATGCTGCTGATGATGACGATGATGATGGTAATGACGATGATGACGATGACAATGACGATGACGATGATCCTGATGCTGCTGCTGATGATGATGTTGATGATGATGATGATGGTACTGGTGATGATGATGACTGTGTTGCTGCTAATGATGCTGATCAAGGTGATGCTGCCGCTGCTGGCGCTGCTGCTAATGACGATGATTGTGCTGATGGCGATGATGGTGATGCTGATGATAATACTGATGATGATGGTGATGATGATGTTGATGATGCTGATGGTGATGATGACGATGGTATTGATGGTCATGATGTTGATGCTGCGTCTGATGATGCTGCTGCTGATGATGACGATGATGCTGATGATGCTGATGATGCTGCTGATGATGGTGCTGATGATGCTGATGGTGATGATGATGCTGATGACTGTGATGCTGATGATGATGATGATGATGATGATGATGATGATGATGATGATGATGATGATGCTGCTGCTGCTGCTGCTGATGATGATGATGATGATGATGATGATGATGGTGATGATGATGATGATGATGATGATGATGATGATGCAGGAGGGTGCCTGATATCCTCGAGCCCTCGAGCCTGGATGATATCCTGGAACCACGATTATCGAGGGCCCCCCCTCCTCTTCCTTTCTTCTCCATCCCTTCTCACCCTCTCCTCCTCCTCCTCCTCCTCCTCCTTCCGCCTCCTCCTCTTCTTGCTCCTTCGCGCCATGGTCTTGAGAGGGACTTGACACATTGTGCGCCTCTATGCCGCGTTACTATCATGTCTTCTCCTCCTCCACCTCCTCCACCTCCTCCTCCTCTTGCACATCCTCCTCATCCTCCTCCTGCTCCTCCTCCTCCTCCTCATCCTCCTCCCTCCTCCCCCTCCCTCTCCCTCTCCCTCCTCCCTCCTCCTCCCTCCTCCTCCCTCCTCCTCCCTCCTGGGGGCGGGGGGAGGGCGCGCCCCGCGCCAGGCGCCCCTGCAGCTCGCCCGGCGCGGCGGCCGGAGCGCGGCCGCCCCAGGCGGCGCGAGCGCGAGGCGCGGGCCGCGGGCCCGACGCCGGCCCCGCCCCCCCCCCTTGCAGGGCCAACTTGCGGGGGGGGGATGCAGGGACGTCCGCCCCCTCCTCCTCCTCCTCCTCCTCCCTCCTCCTCCCTCCCTCTCCCTCCTCCTCCTCCTCCTCCTCCTCCTCCTCCTCCTCCTCCTCCTCCTCCTCCTCCTTCGGTGGAGCGTCTTGGGTGGCGCAGGCCGTCTTTGACGACCCTTGTGGACGACATGGGGGTTGAGGTTCAGTTGACCTTGGTCTCTCCTGCCCTCCTGAAACGACTCCTCCGTTTTGCTGTTATGCGTTGTCACGAACGAGTTTACGGGGACAGCCTTGGTCTCAGCAAGAGAGCCTGCTTGGACGTGCCCTTGGCGGCTATGGCGTCCAGCAAGTTTACTCCGTGGGAAAAGGGTTGTGTCCGTGGGCTGGTTTGTCAGGCCCCCTGGACCAAGTGTCGTGCTGTGGAGCATGGGTATGTCCTCCCCGACGTGCTCTGCCCCTTGTGAGACCTGAAGTGTCAGCATGCGCAGTGTCGTGAGCTTCGCCAAGAGCTACTTGGCGGAGATTTTCAGTTCCATCCCTCGTCTTGGGATAACCTCAGCGCGCACGACAGAGTGCTGTACACGTACGGTATCATGTCTCATCCTGGCGATTTCTTCCCTGCCCCTACCCAGGCTGAGCCCACCTTTCATCATGCGTGTGACCAAAACTGCTTGAGATGGCTCGCCTCCTACTGCTGGGACTATCGTTGCTGCGGTACAGCAGAGCTGGAACTTGGTTTCGCCTAAGGCGAAGCTGCTGGCCTCCCGACCCCTTTCAAATTGCATTCTCCCAGCAGCTGTCCTCGCCGCTGCTGGGGATCAAGCTTTCAGCGGGTATGCAGCCACAGTACCCGACCAGCGCTCTTGGGGCCCTGGTGACCTTCTGGGTCGGTTTCCTGGCCCATAGTGCCTTCCGGCCCAGCGCGCTGGTTCCTGAGGGCGAGCTCTGGCTGCGTGACGGGCCAGGGCGCGAATCTTGGGGGCCTCGTGGGCCGTCTTGATCCGTCGGAATGCCGAAAAAAAACATGCCCAAATCCTTCAAAAACCTTAGGACAACCAGTGATTTTGGCCTCCGCGGGCCCTCCTGGAGGACCTCTTGGAGGCCTCGTGGGTCGTCTTTGGCCGTCTTGGAGGCCTCTCGGGCGACCTTGGAGGTATCTTGGACTATCTGGGGCCCTGGGGCCGTCCTGGAGGCCGTCTTGGATCATCTTGGGCGGACTTGGAGGCCATCTTGGACCATCTTATCTTGGAGGCCATCTTGGGCCAACGTGGCCATCTTGGAGGCCATCTTGGAGGCCATCTTGGGTCATTTTGAGCGAAAAATTGGGGAATTGAGCTCCTTGAGAGCCTTTCCGTGTGGCCTGCGGGACGCGCCGGAGCCCCAGGGGGATTTCCTTTGAAAAAGAACCAAAACCCAAACCGATAGGATCCAGCACGCCAGGCACCCTTGTGATAAATCACAAGGGGGCGGCGGACCTGATGGCCTTCGGCGCACCCCGCCACCGTGCCTGGGTGGTGGGTATGAAGCCTGTTGGATGTTCGTTGGGATCTCGTGGGCGGCCTCTCGGGGGTCTCTTGGAGGCAGTTTGGAGGCCTCGTGGGGGCCCGTTGGGGGCCTCTTGGGGCTCTTTTAGGCCTCGTGGGGGCCTCTTGGGGCTTTTTAGGGACCTCCTGGGGCCTCTTTTGGGGGGGCCTCTTGGGGCCTCTTGGGGGCGTCTTTGGGGCCTCTTGGGGGCCTTGGGGCGGAAGGCTCGGATTTTCGGTTTGTGTTCCCTCTCTTGGGCCTCCTTTGGGGTCGTCTTGGGACCTTCGTGGGCCGTCTTGGGCGCCTCTTGGCCCGTTTTGGGCCGTCTTGGGGTGGTCTCGTGGGCCTCTTCGGCCGTCTTGGAGCGTCGACGGCGAGAACGCCAGCATTCTTGAGATACCTGGGGGGAGTCCGTGATCTGGGCGCGCCAGTGAAGTCACAAAGCTTACCTCTGGGATCCAGAGTTCTGCCAAGGGGCTACAGCCAAGCGCGCCGGCTGCAGGAGAAGACTCCACGGACCAAGAGCAAGGTGGGCTGACAACCTCGGAGGGGCCAGGGCCCCGCCGCCCTCCGGAGGAGGCGCTCCGCGCGCGCGCGCGCGGAGCAGCGTCGGCGCTCGCCGGCTCGCTCGCTCGCCCTCCCCCGCGGAGGGCCATGGGCGACGGCGACGCGCGGGCCATGATAGACGGCGACGCGCGGGCCATGAACGACGGCGACGCCCGGGCCGCCCTCGTGACCGCCGCGGACTATGAGCCGCCCTCGGAGGGCGAAGGCGCCGCACGTCGTCCGTCGCCGCCCTCGTCGTTCGCCGTCGCCCGTCCCCCGTCCTCCGTCGTCATGTTGTCGTCGTCCGTCGCCGTCCATCCCCCACCTCGCGTCGTGGAAAAAACAGGCAGGGCTGGAGCCAACTCTCGGCCCCCTAGGTGGCCTTGGCAGACTCGGGGGAGTCGGCGACGGCTCGGGATGAGAAGCCGGTCCCGTGAGAGGGGTCGGGTGAAGGGGATCCACGTTGCCACAACATCGTGACGACGTCGGAGGTCCATTATCGTCGTCGTCGCCAATCGTCGCTCATCGTTGGGCGGCGGCGATGGTCAGGCGATGGCAGGCAGCACTACGATGGGCCAGCCTCGCTCTCCTCTTCGTCCTCTTCGTTCCCCTCGTCGTGGTTGTCGTCGTCCCTCTTGTCCTTGCTTCTCCCTCTACCATTTTCTCCCTCCTTCCCCATGTCCTGGTCCCTTCTGCCCTCCTCTTCCCTTCACTTCCACCTTCGCCAGAACTCCCATGGCAGGTGTATCCCTTTTCTCCTCCTCCTCTTCCTCCTCCAAGTCCTCCTCAATCTCCCCAAGCAATTACGGCTAAAGCCATTGAGCGTTGAGACATGCTGCGATTTCATCCTCACTCCAGGTTCTGCCTACAGTCCCGTCGCGTTTGCTCGGCATGGTGATCCTTGAGCTGCCCGTTGCGCAGACAGTCTTCAAAGCGGCTCCCGCTGGGATAAAGTTGGTCCTGTCGCCTATCGGTGAAGGCCATGGGCAACCTGGTAGCAGCAGCGGCGCGTGACTCCTTGCAATGCTTGTCCGTCGTCTCCCTGGTTCATGCGGATGCGTTGGAGGTATGCTCAACGCTGGACAGGCTTGAGGAGGCCACGCCGTCCGTCCCTGATGCGAAGCAACAGTTACTGGAGTTGGATCAGGCGGGGTTGGCGTCCAAGCTCGGTAAGTTCGGTTAGATTCGTATTTACGTAGGCACGTAGGCCACCCCTGGGCAGACCTCGTACGTCACATCACGAAGGCTTTCGAAGATCGTACGGAGGAGGCCACGTCATTCATTACCGTTTCCTTAGCGTTCTAGGACAAGCTGAAGGAAGGGGTAAAGTCCAAGCCCGCAAGCTGGTCGAGGCCGTAGCATCGCCGTATGGTTTCGGGGTCAATGTCGGCAAGGCGGCTGAACCGAAGCTCGACGAGACACAAGTTGAGTCCAACTCAGTAAACAAGCGGGACGTGGTCGCAGCAGCAGCCCGACACAATTGCCGACCTGCATGCGACGGCTCGCGATATGTTTGAGGCGAAGCTCGAGGCCGCAAGCGCTGCCAACACCGAGGCCGCTGAGGGTGCTGCTTTTGCCGGATTGGTGGAGGTCCTGAGTGGGCAAGTGTTCACAAGGGACGCTTCGGAGCATGCGCCGATGACGGATTTTATTAGGGGAGCGAAGAATGACATAAACATGACAAGTCGGAGGTCCGCGCGGATTTCTCGGATCCGCGCTGGACCCCCCCAGCGACAGAGGCGCCGCCAGGGGGCCCCGGCGCGGATCCGAGAAATCCGCGCGGACCTCAGAGTTGTTATGTTTATGCCATTCTTCGTTTCCCTATTTTCAGGAGGGACAGAAACACACAGACACAGTTCATCGTCGACTCCCAGGAAACTATGGGAAAATAGGGGAAGTGGGGGGGAAGGCAAGAACCCCGAAAATATGGGAAAATATGGGGAGCCCTCTTATTTGTGTGTATTTATTTGCGTGTCCCAGGGCCCCCTCCTATTCACGCCAGCTGGTGGGGCAGCAGACCTGGCCCGCACGGCGGGACGAGGCCTGATGAGCGGGCCGCTCGGCGGGGCGAACGGCGCCGTCGTGTGCACCTCTGCGCCCCGCTGCCCGCGGCTGCGAGTGCGAACGTCTGCGTCGAGTTGCTGCGACACGTTTGTCGCCGTGGCAGAACGAGCACTCCGAGTTTCTCAATATGCGTCGGGGGGGCGCCGTCCTGTGCACCTCAGCGCCCCGCTGCCTGCGGATGCGAGTGCGAACGTCTGCGCCGGGTTGCTCCGACACGTTTGCCGCCGTGGCAGAACGAGCACTCCGCGTTTCTTTATCTGCGTCGGGGGGGGCGTCGCCTCCGCCGACAGCCCCACATCGAGCCCCGTCGCGGGCAGCCACCGCGCGCCGAAGGCGCTGCGACCCCGTCGCGGCGCGACGACGAGGCGAGGTGGACCCCCGTCGGGGGGGGGTATCCCCCCGAGTTGATTGAGAAGCCCAGAGTAGGCGTACCCCGACTGGTCGCGCAGTATTCTGGCAGTTTTTTGCTGTGGGCGATTGTGCTTCCGAGGTCGTCTGCGTTCGGTTGCGCCCTCGCCGGGGGAGGGGGGAAGGCGTTTGTACACACCCCGTGCAGACGCCTGGTCCTACGTTGTGCTGGCATGCTTCAGCAACGCCGGAGACCAGCATCATGTGAAGGACACACTACAAAACCACACAGCCTGGAACAAGCGCGATGAGGGATACTGTTGGACGGTTGGAGGAGTTCTAGGTGTGGGTATTCTTTGTGGTTCGTGCAGTCCTCGCCCTTCTCCACCTCCTCCCCCCTTGTTCTTCTCGCTGTCTCCCCCATTGTACCTGTCCTCCGCCTTTCGTCCCCCATTCCCCTCTCCCCCTTCCTCCCTCTTCGTGCTGGTCAATCTTCCCCCTCGTCCTCCCCCTGGTCCTCCCTTGTGTTTCTTCCGTTCCCCTCGTCCTGCCCCTTTTCCTCCGCTCCTCCCCCATGTCTCCCCCCGCACCTGGACTTGTCGCGCGCACTGGCTTTGTGTCGCGGGCAAGAGAAGGATTTTCTCGGAAGGTGCGCGTGAGTCGCAATAGGAGTGAGTTGAATTCAAGAAGTTCTCCCGCGCGCCAGGGCGCAATAGGAACAGCAGGCAAGACGAGAGCAGTGGAAGGTGGGGCAGTTGGAATTGCGGTGCCGGCAGGAGGATGTGTTCACTCCGAGCACGCGTTGATGACGTGGGTTCCCAGAGCACGCGGTGCCTGCGACAAAATCGGGGGAGCGTAACACCCGGGTTTGCCGGGACTCGGGTTCGCCATCGTTTTTTGACGACCGCGACTCGGATTTTGACGAGGAGGCGTTTTGTGGGATGTCTGCAGCGGGAGGCCTCGTCAAAATGCAGGCTCGGCCTCGTCATTTTTTTGACGACCTCGTCGGGGATTTCCGAGTCCCCCGTACCCGGGTCTTACGTCTCCCCGAAAGAGGGGAGCCTTGCAACAACAACAGGAGAAGCGAGGGGAAGGCACAGGTGCAGAGCTCGCACGCGGGACCGCATGGCGTTCTGCTCGTTCCGCGGCGGGGGTGGTGCCCTTGAAGAAGAACGCAGCGCGCGCTCCCCCCCGAAGGGGGTGGACCTGCACGGCGTTTTGGCCATCTCGTGTGCCGTTTTTTCGTGTCGATGTCGCCTGGCGTTCAAAAGGTGGCTGGAGGCCGAAACGAGTGAAAGCGAAAACACAGCGAGAACGACGGACGGATGGAAACGAGGATGGAGGACGAAACGAGGGAAGGCGAAACGAGGGAAACCGAAAGCACAGCGAGAACGAAGGACACACCGTTGAGGCTCCGCCCCGCTCCCCCTCGGCGCTCTTTCGCCCGGGCGGGCGCCTCGGCCCCGGCCGCACAGGTGCTTCCCCTTGGCATCGCTTTTGGACGCGTGCACTTGTTCCTCGGCGAGAGACCACGAGGACCCTCCTAGGGGGCCACATGCGAACCCTGCCCCTACCCCCCACGAGTTCTGAGGGGGGTAGGGGCAGTGTTCGCATGTGGCCCCCTACATCATGGACCCTCGAGGAACAAACAAAAAACACGCACGAAACCAAACAAGCTGCACGGGAAATGGGCGTCCGAGCGACGCACTTCTCCCCGGCGAGAGACCACGAGGGCCATCTCCTGGACCCTCGAGGAAGAACAAAAGCACACGCACGACACCGACAAACGCACGGGAAATGGCCGTCCGAGCGGCGCACTTTTCCCTCGGCGAGAGACCACGAGGGCCATCTCCTGGACCCTCGAGGACCAAAAAAACACGCGCACGAAACCAAACAAACGCACGGGAGATGGCCGTCCGAGCGACGCGCTTTTCCCTGGCGAGAAGCCACGAGGACCATCATCCTGGACCCTCGAGGGAAAAAAAAACGCGCACGAAGCCAGACAAGCACGCACGGGGAATGGCCGTCCGAGCGACGCTTTTTTCCCCGGCGAGAAGCCACGAGGGCCATCATCCTGGACCCTCGAGGGAAAAAAAACACGCACGAAGCCGAAAAACATGCTTCCCCTTGGCATCGCTTGGACGTGTGCACTTTTCCTCGGCGAGAGACCACGAGGACCATCCATTTTTTCTCGGCGAGGAACCACGAGGACTATCCTGGACCCTCGAGGACAAAAACAAACACGCACGACACCGACAAAATGCACGGGGAATGGGGCCTGCCGCGGCGACGGCAGGTTCCGGGCCTGCCGCGGCCGCGGCGGGGCCGCGCGCGCTCCGCCGCCCCGCGTGCCGCCCGGGTTGCCCTCTCTGGCGGCGGCGGCGGGCCCCGGCGGCGCGGCGAGCAGGCAGGCCAGGAGAGGTATTACAGTCAAAAGCCCTAAGAAGGACGCGCGCCTTTGCTCAGGGTACCCTCCTGCCTCCTCCCTCCTCCCTCCTCCCTCCTCCCTCCTCCCTCCTCCCTCCCTCCTCCACCCTAGGCGATGCTTAAGAAAACCCAAGTTTTCGGCCAGAGTCTCGATTATTCTTAATGTTTCAATGCGAATTCCAAGATTTGAATAGACCTGCTGGGTTTCTATGCAATTTCTGAGACTATGAGTTTCTGAACCCATGATTTCTAAAGCATTTCGCAGGGTGTACAGTCAAAAACCCGAAGAAGGACGCGCCGACTTTGCGCAGGGTGCCCTGGCGTCCCTGCTCTTCCTTGCTCTGGCGCCCTTGGGGTTTTCGTCGTCCGCCGCCCCAGAAGTCCCAACTTCGGCTTCCAAGGGTCTTGCGTCCTTACCGCGCGTCCTTACTCGGGTTTTTGACTGTAGCACAACTGGTACTGCTGGGGCGGCAAAGAGAGGGGGGCGACGACCAGGGGGGGGGATATCACGGCGTGGACCATGAGGTTCGCCCAGATCTCATGGCGCCTCCTCTTTTTCATCACGTCTCTGCCCCCCCCCCCTGGGCCGCGCACGTGCCGCCGGCCTTGATCTGCGCCCCCCCCCCCCCCCTCTTGGACGCCCCCCTCGTGGCCGCCACCGAGCAATGCGAGGTGCCTCGTTTCCGGCGTTCTTCGCCGGCAGTCGCAGACGGCACCGAGTGAGAAGTGCGGGGCACTGCTCATCGATGGACAACAAACAACCACACCCAGGACTGCTCCACTGCGACCAGCACGAGTAGGAGAGGGAAGAGGGCGCTGAAGCCTTTGCTTCAGCGCTGCTCGCTGTCGGATGCGCCCGAGGGCTGAATGCCTTCCAGTAGTTTCCAGTGACGCCGCCAGACCTAGCAGCATTACGAGCAGCAGCAAACCAGAAACAACGCCACTGCAAGTGACAGTTGTCCTACTGGTGCGTGCTTCTTTATTGTTTGGGGCATGACGGGCATCGTGGCCCCTGGCCCCCCCCTACGACGTGACGCTCCCCCCCCCGGGGCGTACCGGGCACTGCCGTCGTGCGCATCGTGATCCGCATAGGTGTCCGCATAGCAGTCCG
>CAUYUJ010020593.1:682383-687383 GCA_963575745.1 Prorocentrum cordatum | reverse complement strand
GTGACTGCGAGAACGACGAGCGCGTGAATTGCGATCCGAGGCCCGAAAACCATTACTTCACAAATTTTGGGCCCCAGGGCTCATTGAGGCCCAGGGGCCTCAGATTAGTGAAGTGATGTTTTTCCCCACGTAAGGACCCCGAAATTCATCACTTCACTAAATCGAACACAGGACGAAAGTCAGGGGCCGAATTGCTGCTGTGATGCAACATCGGTCTCGTATGCGAGGCAAACTTCTGCACTCGCACTCTTGCATCTCATTTTTCAGGGTGCGCGCCACTGGGCCCGGCGCCTCTCCCCCCCTCTCTCCTCCCCATTCTCCCTCCTCCTGCCCTCCTCCCCATTCTCCCTCCCTCTCTCCTCCCCATTCTCCCTCCTCCTGCCCTCCTCTCCCCCTTCCCTGACCCTCCCCCCGTCCTCCCCCAGCCCCTTCCTCCTGTCCCCCGCTTCGGCTCCCGCTCCCCCCTCCCCCCGCGCCTCCCCCCGCGCCTCCCCTGCGAGGCGAACGGGAGACGCTGCTGGGCGAGGCCACCGAGGGCACCGAGGCGCCCCCCTGCGCCCCCTCCCCGAGGGCGAGGACGAGGCGGAAGGGAGGACGGGCAGCGCCGGGTAATGGAGGATGACGATTAATAAGTGACGGGGGGTCGTGTTCACGCGGCGGCGCCTGGGATGACGATTAGAAACAGCCGGCCGCGGGCTGGAAAACTATTTCTTTAATCGTTCTCCTCCAGTCAGAAAATGGCAGAAATAGCAGAAAACTGCTTTTTTAAACGTTCTCTTCCTTTCTTTATTCATCGTCGTCCCGCATTCGGCCTCCCGACGGCGGCCGCGTCTCGGTGCTCCTCTGGGCGGCTGCTGCGGAGGCTGTCGGTTGCCTTCGGTCCCCGTCCGGTCCGGGCCGGTCGCTGGCCGCGTCGTCGTCGTCGCGCCTGCGTGCCTCGTGTTGGCTGCCTGCGGCCTGTCGGGTTCGGTCGGTCTCGGTCTCGCTGCCAGTTGGGTTGGTGTTTTCGGTCCCGCGGCCGCCGTGGGCCGCCTCGTGGGAGGAGGAGGAGGAGGAGGAGGAGGAGGAGGAGGAGGAGGAGGAGGAGTGAGTGAGTGAGTGAGTGAGAACAGTCGCGAAGCGAAGATCGAAACAGACGCCCCCCCTGGACTTGTCGAAGAGCACGACGGACAGGAAGAGGACGCACTTCTTCTGAAAAGCTGGCAGAGAAGCCCGTGGAACCATAAGCCCGCGGATGGGTTCCTCCCAAACATAGAATGTCAGTTCACCCCTTCAACACCAGACAAATACAGAGGAAGTTGAAAGAATGCCAAAAGCCACCTTGATACAAATAAGCTGAACCGAAGCAAACTCGATACGGCCCACTACAGTGAACTGGTCATCGGGCAACCCTGACGGATCGTTCACACCGAAAACAGCCTCATTGCATTCAAGGAAAAAGCCTCCAGCCCTTGCAATAATTGACCAGCATTCGCAGCACCGCGTGAAAAAGATAACAGTAAGAGGCCCAGTCCCAGCAACGCTGAACAAATAGGCCGCCGCCCGTACCCTCCCCACGCGGCATTGGGAGATAGCAGCATTGTAGATGATGGGAACTGAGCGCCATTGCAACCAGCAAACGCCCGAGGCCAGCGAAAGAGAATACCCCCTCCGTGCGGCCCTGAGGGATGGCTGAAATGTAGATGACGAAACCAGTGCCCGCCCAGCCTGTGGGAGCTTGAAAAACACGTGCGGGACAAGGAAGAACGGGAGGACGGCCAGACGGAAAGTGGACGCGACCCGATCTGAGCCCCTCAAGTGCGTCGCTCCAGTGAACAGCGTGGGCGCCAAAAACAAATTTCCCGAGCCTGACATCAAGGACGAGACATCATGTGTGAGCACCTTCTGTTTTAGTCGTCACCAGCGGCTCTCCTGGAGAGCGTGGGTGAAGTGCCCCAAGCACCGCGCGCAGGCACAGAAGGCGGGCTCTTGCCAAAATGGTCTGAGCCCAAGTTGCTTGAGTGAGGAGGAGGAGGAGGAGGAGGGGGAGGAGGAGGAGGAGGAGGAGATTGGGCTCCTCAGGGCGTTATGCAGACTATTTTCGAGGCTGGAGTGTCCAAGATCAGTCTGGGATGGGCTACTGTGTGTGGCGCTGGGGGAGCTGTGGTTCAGACTTTGCGTCGTCTTGGGTGGCAAATCAGGTCTTTCAAGCTTTGGGTGGATCCTCAGGGGCTCGTGGTGGACCTCGAGAAGGTTAGCATCAAGACCCTCAAGGCACTTATCCACAGGGGCCTCAAACGGCTCCAGGAGCTGCAGGCGGCCAGACACATGAGCTGGAATAGGACCCCCTTGTTGGACCCGATCAAGGCAGAGCTGCAAGTTCTTCGGGCCAAAGGTCATCCTGTCCCTGCAGATCTTGTTTCAATACACATGTCAGGTGGGCTGTGGACGCAGTCCAAGCTCTACGAAGAGCGTTATTCCTTGTCGTCGGCCTGCAAGTGGTGCGGACACCCGTCAGGCTCGATATCTCACAGACTTTACGGATGCGACGGCTTAGAGGCATGGCGTCGAGATCAAGGTTATGAAGATGTCGTGTCGGTCGGTCGGGAGTTCCCAGACAACTGCCTAGTTGACTTCGGGGTCATGGACAGTATGAGAGACGCCATGCCCCCGCCCTTGCAAGAGCACGAATGCCCTCAGCGCGGTCTCCTAGGATGCGGCTACCTCAGCGAAGAGATCTTTACAGACGGCTCGGGGGTCAACCCAAATGTGGAGTGGATGACGAGGGCAGGATGGGCGGTCGTATCTCTCCAGCACGGGAGCGAGCAAGTCTCATCGGTGGCCTACGGGCCAGTGCCAGGGCCTGTGCAGAGCGCGGGCATGGCAGAGCACTACGCGTTCTACATGGCATTATGTCTCATGGGACCCAGGGCGACCATTATCACGGACCACAAGAACCTCCTGATAGGTCTCCAGAAGGGCCCCGAGAAGATGTGTAGAGCTTCGGAACCGTACTGGGAAGTCTGGAGTCTAATATTCTGGAAATTGAACGACGTGGGGGAGGATAATGTGAATTTGCAGTGGATGCCGTCTCACAAAAGCAGAGCGTGGCTCAGGAATCACAGCTTTTCGGACTGCTGGTACTCTGGGAACTGGCAGGCCGACAAGTATTCGAGGCGGGGGGCTCTAGAGCATCCAGCAGCCCCCCATTTGGATCAAAGGATCCAGGCGGCCAAGGTTTTCGGTAGGCAATTCACGAGGCTCCTGGCGGACTCCTTGAGGCGCCTGAGTACAATAGGATTTCCAGATGTGGACAAGGTCCCGAGGGCCATAAAGGTCCCCAGGCCGAACCAGATTTTAGTTGATGAACCCGTGTGCGTGCTAAAACTCACCACGGGGGATCGAGGCCACCTGCTGCGCAACGCTGATGGCAGGTGGGGTTGCAGAGTTTGCGGGGTGAACGCTGCTCGACGGAGTGCGGTCATCCAGAATGAGTGCCCTGGCAAACCGAGGGTGCTTGCGCGGGCGCACGAGTCGCACCGCACGTGGGTGCTAGGCTCGGACTTGTATTTCTGCATGCAGTGCGGTTGCCGCGCGCGGGGGCAGGTCAAGGACCTGGCCGCGCGCTGCCATCGTGTTGCAGGGACTGGGATGATAGGGGCCTTGAAGTACATGCGCCAAGGCATTGACCCCACATCCAAGGTGTTGGTGGGGCGCCCCTTCCCAGTCCACTAATTATCCCCCCACGGGCCAGTCTTTCATTGAGGGATTGTGTCCGCAGAGGCTCCAGAGGCTCCAGAGGAGGAGGAGGAGGAGGAGGAGGAGGAGGAGGAGGAGGAGGAGGAGGAGGGGGAGGGGAGGAGGAGGAGGAGGAGGAGGAGGAGGAGGAGGAGGAGGAGGAGGACACGACCAGGCGGAGGAGGGAGGAGGCAGGAGGAGGGCGGCGGAGGAGGTGATGGGCCTGTTTTCCACCACCACCATAAGTTGGGGGAAGGAGGAGGACGAAGAGGAGGAGGAGGAGGAGGAGGCGGAGGAGGAGGAGGCCCCCCCTTCCCCTCCAACTTATGGTGGTGGTGGTGGAAACAGGCCCATCAGGAGGAGGACGACGACGACCGATGGTCGAAGGCCGAGTTCGTCCAGGAGTGTTCGTCGGGGAGCGGCCTGGCCTCTTCTAAGAGGGCGGCGGTCGGTCTGGGGGGGTCGGTCCCTGCTGAAATGCCCCCTTTGCCTTCTCAGACGGCCGCTCCTTCGCCCACCTCCCAGGAAGTTATGCACCCCACGTGATTGGCCTGTTTTCCACCACCACCACTATAAGTTGGAGGGGGAGGGGGTCCTCTTCCTCCTCCTCCTCTTCCTCCTCCTCCTCCTCGTCCTCCACCTCCTTGCCCCCTCCAACTTATGGTGGTGGTGGTGGAAAGCAGGTCCATCATCACGTTCCCGCTTTGTACGGCGAACGCATCGGCACAAAATTGTTCAGCCCAGCAGGGTTTGATCAGCGCGTCGGTTCCGAAATAAAGACTTTCCATGTGTCCACTCGCATATCGTACATGATTATACCACTAGTTGTTTTCCACTCCTGAATCGGTCGTCATCGCCTTCGTCGTTGTTAGCTATCAGCACCGCTCCACGGTTCACAATCTTCCATGGCACCCTTCATCACTTGGACTGCCACATTCCTGGGAGAGCCACGCACTCTTGTGCGAGCTTCTGCGTGAGCGTTCTGTGCGAACCTCTTCTGCATAAGCCTTCCCTCGTCTCTCTCCCTTCGCATCATTGGCCCCCCTCATCCTCGTCCTCTCCTCCTCGTCCACCTTCGTCGTCCCCTCGCGTTCGCTTAGTCGTCCTCGCCCCTTTTCCTCTCTTCGCCCTCCCTCTTCGTCTCGTTTTCACCTCCCTCGTGTGCACGATTTGCTTGGTGCTCCGGAGCTCCTCCCAGCAGGTCTCGCAATGGTTCACACATCTCGCAGACTCAATGTCGCGATGGACCGCAACCGCCTCGGGGATACATGATCAAGCCCTTT
>CAUYUJ010020593.1:672383-677383 GCA_963575745.1 Prorocentrum cordatum | reverse complement strand
GAAACCAACAAAAACACAGGGAATGGACGTCCGAGCGATGGCCAGCGGGCGGGCGTGCAGTGAGTCGCTATAGGCAATGTCGGAGCAGTAGCGTAGGGTCCGGCACGAGGAAGCGCCCCCCCCCCCCCCCTCTCTGTCCGTTCCCGGGGGGGTGGGGGGGGTGGGGGGAAGGGCGCCCCCAGCGCAGAGAGTGTATGATTCTTCGCCCCCCCCTCTGTCCGTTCCAGGGGGGGGTGGGGGGTGGGGGGGGGGGAAGGGCGCCCCCAGCGCAGAGAGTGTGTGTGTGATTCTTCGTCCCCCCCCCCTCCCACCTGACCGTCACTCGATGCGGGGGGGGGAGTGCGCCGAGGCGAGGGCGCCCCCTCCAGAACGGCCGAGCACGTCCCGCAATTGCGGATAAGAGTGAGGGGGCGGGCGCGGGCGACGCGGGCGTCGTCGAGCCGGCGGACCTCGTGGCCCCCACCTTCCCTGTCGATGGCGCTCTCCTCCTCCTCCTCCTCCTCTTCCTCCTCCTCGTCCTCATCGTCATCGTCCTCCTCCTCCTCCTCCTCCTCCTCCTCTTCTTCCTCGTCCTCCCTCTCCCCCCCTCGTCCTTTCATCATCGTCCTCCCATTGTCGTCCTCCCCCTCATCGGCCTCCATCATCGTCCTCCCATTGTCGTCCATCATCATCATCCTCCCCCTCCTCCCCCTCCTCGTCCTCCTCCTCCCCCTCCTCCCCCTTCTCCCCCTCCTGCCCCTCCTCGCCCTCCTGCTCCTCCTCCTTTTCTTTCTCCACATTATCCGTACATCCTCTCTTCTTCCGCGTCCTCCTCGTCCCGTGTTTTTTCCTCCTGCCTTCCCCTCTTTTCCCGAGATAATTGCAACGTAATTATTTTTTCCACTTTATGCTCCCCGACTTCTCTGATCAAGGCAACTCGCCAGGGCAAAGTTGCTGGACGGGCTGGTGTGGATGCGCGGAACTTGAAGAGGTCCTTGCGGGCTCAGACGGCATGCAAAAATCCGCCGCCGCGCTTGTGCGGCATTGGTTTGTTCAGTGAACGTGGTTTGGGTCGCGGGTGGGTCGCTGGCTCTCCACTTCCACCTGGGAAGAATGCAAAAGCAGCCCGCCGCAGGCGCCCCCAAAAAATAGTTTGTACACTGAACGTGGTTTTGGTCGCGGGTGGGCCGCGGGTTCTCCACCGGGAAGGAATGCAAAAGATGCCCGCCGCAGGCGCCGAACATGTGGTTTGTACCCCGAACGTGGTCGCGGGTGGGCCGCGGGCTCTCCACCAGAAACGAATGCAAAAGATGCCCGCCGCAGGCGCCGACAAATGTGGTTTGTACCCTGAACGTGGTTTGGGTCGCGGGTTGGTCGCGAGTTGGTCACGGGGTGGGTCGCGGGCTCTCCACTTGGAAGGAATGCAAAAAAGCCCGCCGCAGGCGCCGAAAATTGTGGTTTGTACCTTGAACGTGGTTTGGGTCGAAGGTGGGTCGCGGGTGGGTCGCGGGGTGGGTCGTGGGTGGGTCGCGGGTGGGTCGCGGGTGGGTCGCGGGTGGGTCGCGGGGTGGGCCGCGGGCGGGTCGCGGGGTGGGTCGCGGGGTGGGTCGCGGGGTGGGTCGCGGGGTGGGTCGTGGGGTGGGTCGCGGGTGGGGCGCGGGTGGGTCGCGGGGTGGGTCGCGGGTTGGGTCGCGGGTGTGTCGCGGGGCGGGTTGCGGGTGGGGCGACGACAACAAACAACAAACAACAACGAGAACCCGCACCTCGGAATTCCACTTCAGCCACGCACCCAGGGACAGTGAATGACCGTTCGGCCCCCTCATTCTGATATTTTGAGTCTTGATTCTGGAAAATACGCGGAGAGGTAGTACACCTTACGCCCAGACTCTGGGAGGAAGAGGGGAGACGTATTCAGACTGAGTAATGAGTGGTGGAAAGGAGGAAGGGTGGGAGGGAGGGGGGGAGAAAACGGGAGGAAGGAAGGGAGACTTCCGACCTTGTGATTTTTCTAGCCCGTCGGCGCCCTGGGTTCCCGACCCCTTCCCCGGGATCGGGTTTGAGTTTCAGTTGGTTTTCCGATGGCTCGGGGCCCAGACACGGCCCCGGACATGCTTGCGCAGTGCGTTTGCCCAGCGCGCCCGCTCAGTGTTTTTGTTGTTGCGATTGCGCCGTGCGCCAGCTTAGTGCGCAAGAATTGCGTATCTCAATGTTTTGTGCGTATACTTCCGTTTAGCGCCTAATGAATATCGCTCAGAAATTGCGTTTTTTTCCCCAATCATCCTGTGGTGTAGGTTTCCCGTTTTGAAGAGACAGCGCCCCGAGTCTCCTTTCTCTTCCCGCTGCCCACTCCATCCCCCTCTCTCTCATCACCCATTTCCCTCCCCTCTCATCATCAATCCCTATGCGGCCACCGCGCCCATTTCGGTACACCCCTCACACCTTTCGCTCCCCCGTAGGGAGCTCCACCGAAGGTTCTAGTGGCTGCGTTCGCATGCGGTTCCACTTCCTTTCGGAACCCCTCTCCCACGTTTCGTGGCCCCACAGGGAGCTCAACCGAAGGCCCAAGTAGCTGCGTTCGCATGCGGTTCCATTTCCATTTCCCTTTCGGGACGCCCCTCACACGTTTCGTGGCCCCACAGGGGGCTCCACCGAAGGCCACAGTGGCTGCGTTCGCATGCGGTTCCACCTCCCATTTCGGGACGCCCCTCACACGTTTCGTGGCCCCACAGGGAGCTCCACCGAAGATTCCAGTGGCTGCGTTCGCATGCGGTTCCACCTCCATTTTGGTACACCCCTCACACGTTTCGTGGCCCCACAGGGAGCTCCACCCAAGGCCCCAGTGGCTGCGTTCGCATGCGGTTCCACCCTCCATTTTGGCACACCCCTCCCACGTTTCGCGGCCCCATAGGGAGCTCCACCGAAGGCCCCAGTGGCTGCGTTCGCATGCGGTTCCATTTCCCTTTCGGGACGCCCCTCACACGTTTCGTTGCCCTACAGGGAGCGCCACCGAAGGCCACAGTGGCTGCGTTCGCATGCGGTTCCACCCCCCATGTCGGCACACCCCTCACACGTTTCGTCTCCCCACAGGGAGCTCCACCGAAGGCCCCAATGGCTGCGTTCGCATGCGGTTCCACTCCACATTTTGGCGCACGCACCCCTCGCACTCTTCGTGGCCCCAGAGGGTGCTCCGCCTTAGGCCTCAGTGGGAGGGTCCGCATGCAGTTCCATTTCGATTTTGGCGCACCTATCGCACGCTTCGTGGCTCCATAGGGTGTTTCACGAAGGCCTCCGTGGCAGGGTCCGCATGCAGTTCCACCCCCATATCGGCGCACCCCTCACACGTTTCGTGGCCCCATAGGGTGCTCCGCCGAAGGCCCCAGTGGCAGGGTCCGCATGCAGTTCCACCCCCATCTCGGCGCACCCCTCACACGTTTCGTGGCCCCATAGGGTGCTCCGCCGAAGGCCCCAGTGGCAGGGTCCGCATGCAGTTCCACCCCCCCATCTCGGCGCACCCCTCGCACGTTCCGCAGCCCCATAGGGTGCTCCACCGACGGCTCCGGTGGCAGCGTCCGCATGGCGTACCCGTGCCATTTTTGGCACACCCGTCACACGCGTCGTGACCCCAGAGAGGTTCACCAGGGTCGATACCCACAACTGCGTTACTCACAACTGCACATGGTTGGGTCCCTCGCCCGGATCGTTTTTTTGTTGTTGTGGTTTTTCGTTTTGGGCTGTTTGTTTGCTTATAAAGCAACTCTCGTTGTTCTTCGCCCCGAGAGGTACGAGGGTCGTCGGCAACTTCGGGGCGCCACATCTTTGTTTATGATTCGCCCGAACGAAGTTGTTTAAACAACATTTCTTGATCCTGCATTCATCCGAACGCCCGATCTCCACCGCCCGAACGCAAACGCCCGAACGGTCGAGCCCCAGCACTGTGACAAAAAACAGCACCCGAATCCCGATCGCAATCTTTATCCTGACGCCACAACCTTAACGTCTTATCCTTACCACCCCAAACCCAAACCGCCAGATCCTACCCAGACACCCTATTTTTGACGGCGCAGACGTAAGTCTCTAATCTTGTAGTTCGCTACGCTGACACCCGCCTCCAGCCAGTCACCGACCGACCCCAATCAGACAACCTGCCGCGATCTTTTTGCGATCCGCTGCAAAAACGGGACGCGGTGCGCATCGGCTGATCGTAAGATCGTTTCATGGTGGGCCAAATCTGTAATCATAATGGTACGGCGTGGCAATTTTCTTATCCTCGGACTTATGCGAACTCTGGCAACAGATACCATTCGGTGCACATCAGCTGGTGCCAATACTCACCATGTCCTGCAACGAATTCCACTCGGCGCACATCTGCTGAAGCCAGTGCTCATTATTCCTTTTAGAAAAATACGCCGGGTGCACATCTGGTGATTTTCAGAACGGCAATCTGATTTGGTTGACATCGGCTGTCCCGCACAGCGACCCAACATTCACCATCTAATACAACAATTATCATTCGGTGCACATCTGCTCATCTTCACATCCATCCAACAGCAACGCTCACGATCCATCGCAATATTTAATTTAGTGGTCAGCGGGTGATCCTGCCAGCGCGCCCCCATGTCCCCAGGGTGCCCAGGCGCTCCCAAACCTACCAAACCTATACGTACCCAGTCCAGTTCCTGACGTTTGAACCTGCCAAACGCGATCCCCTGCTCCAGACGACATGGTGCACACTTGCTGATGCTAATCCTCGCGACCCTTGGCAACGGAGGTGATGCGCTGCACGTCTGCCGATCTTCGAAGCCGTCCCGCCCTCGCGATCCCTTGCACCGAATTCCAATTCTGTGTGAGGTACCACTGACCTGGGCGTGTACGCTTCCTCCTCGTTTCACGGCTTGCTGTGATGTAGTACTCAGGAGGCGAGATCGGGGCGGGCGGCTGTTTTGCGGGAAAGAAAACCTTGCGCACCGAAAGCCATCCGGTGGACGTCGGCTGACCTGCACGGCGACCCCACACCTGGTGGA
>CAUYUJ010020593.1:609883-659883 GCA_963575745.1 Prorocentrum cordatum | reverse complement strand
GTGATGATGATGATGAAGGTAATGGTGATGGTTATTGTGATAGTGATGTGAGGATGATGGAGGATGATAATGATGAGAGAAGGAGGAGGAGGAGCATGAGGAGGAGGAGGAGGAGGAGGAGGAGGAGGAGGGGAGGAGGAGGAGGATGAGTGCATGAGCAGGAGCAGGAGGCAGGAGCAGGAGCAGGAGGGAGGAGGAGGAAAAGGGAGGGGGGAGGAGGGGGAGGGCGGGAGGGTGAGGAGGAGGAGGAGGAGGAGGAGGAGGAGGATGGAGGAGCAGGAGCAGAGGAAAAGGAGGAGGAGGAGGAGACGAGGAGAGGAGGAGGAGGAGGGAGCGGGGAGGAGGAGGAGGAGGAGGAGGAGGAGGACTGTGCGGGCGGCGAACCAGACGAGGGGCCTGGAGACCCTGGAGGAGGAGAAGGCGGAGTAGTGGACATCGTTCGACTGACCTCGGCGGCGCGCTCCTGGGGGGGAAGGCAGAAGGGGGCGGGCCTTCCCGGAGGGCTCCGAAGGCCTCTGGCCTTCGGAGAGACTGCGTGAGCTCTCTCCAAAGCCTTGGAGGGCTGCCCAGGAGGCCGGCGGGCCTCTGAGTGGCCCCGCCGCCTTCCAAAAGTGGGCCTGCCGCCTCTTATTCCCCCCGCCCACCCCCGGCGTGCCGCCCAAGACAGAGTCGATGGGCAGCTCTTGCGTCCTCGGGGCCTCTTTTCTACGTGGGTGCTCTCAGTGCGGGTGCTTCTTTGCCCCGTCCTCCTCGGACGGACCCCCTCTCTCCCGGAACGAGTGTTCCCTGCCCTGCTTCCGCCAGAAGCGCAGGCCGGCGCAGTTGACGTCGACGTGGCGCTTCCTTCTTGCCAGCCCCCCGTTCCTTTCGACCCCAGATGCCCCCGCCTCGAGCATTGGCGAAGTGTCTGGCTTGCCCATGGGCCTCTTCAAGGACTTCTTTGAATAACCTTTTGTGGCTTGCACACGCTGTTCTTAGAACATTTCTGGCTGAAGCCGTCTTGTTTTGATTCCTCGGCTTTATGTTCTACGAAGGTGGTTTTTGTTCTTAGAACATTCTTCTGTTCTGAGAACATTTATTGGTGGGCCTGTCGAAATGCTGGGACGCTTGGTCCCAGCTCAACCGCCTTCTCTGCCCCCTCAGGGTTATCATTGTCTCGGCATAGCCAGGCATGCAGGAGTGTTGTCCCCTACCTCCTCCTCCGCCCCCGCCTCCCCCTCGCCCTTCCTCCCCCTCCTCCCGCCTCCACAGGTGTTGTGGTCCGAGGCGCCCCATTTTGGGCTAGCGGCCCGACAGACCACGACCCCAGCCCCGAGGGGCGCGTCAGGGACGGGCGCGCGCGCGCGATCTGTCTCGCCCGCGTGGCACCGTCGGCTGCGGCGCGCAAGAGCCTCGGCGCGGAGACGCCTGCGCCGTGAGCGCGACCTGCATCTGCTGCAGGCACATCACGGCAGCTCTCCCCCGAGTTCGATGGCGTGGCGCAGGAGTGCTCCCTGGCGTGAACGGACGAGCCGTTGGAGCTGGCAGCAGAACCAGGCCAGTCAACGGAATCAGAGGCGTTCCTACAATGTCTGCTCCCAATGCGGCCACTGTGAGTATGCTACGTGGGGCCATTCCAAGTGCAGCAAGTGCAAGGGGCCATACCAGGCTCAAAGTAAGGAGGCACATGCCGCGCCATGGGCTGCATCTCAGAGCACCCCCGCCGACGGCGGGCAAGTGCCTGGTCAGCCGATCGCCATGCCAGCTGAGTTGGTGGCGCAGCTCCAGATGTGGACGGAGCAGTTCCCAGCATTGCTTGGAGTGGTGCAGGCCGCGGTGCCCAAGCCCCAGCAGATCGTCGAGTACAGCGCGCTGGAGCTCGACCGTCTGGCGTCCCAGGAGCAGACGGAGCTTGCCCGTCAAGTTGAAGCTGCTGCAAAGGCAGAACGGTTGGCTCACCAAGATGTACAGTGGAAGCTCGACCGTGTCAACAAGACCCGTCTCCTTCTATGTGAACTGGAGGAGGCCCATGCTGAGGCCTTGCGTCTGCTCCAGTCTGCCCAGCAGGAGAAGTTGGCCGCAGTGCAGGCCAAGGTCGCGTTCAACCCCGACCGGTTCAAGAAGGACAAGCAGGAGGAGATCGCAGCCCAGCGTCATGCCCAGGCCCAGGCGCAGGCGGCGGCCGCTGCCCAGGCCGCCCAGCGGGCGCAGGCTGCAGGCGCCCAGGGCGCCGTTCCAGCCAAGCCTGGCCCTGTCGCAGGTGGCCCAGTCGGATGTGATGCTGGTGACAAGTCCCCCGACGTGGCAATGGCTGATGCATCGGATGACGGCCCTCGTGCTCATGATGTTCCTGCAGGAGTGCCCGTCTTCCCCAAGAATATCCAGTGCTGCGTCCGTGATTCTCGTATTGATTTCAACTATTTGGAGTCTCGCTTGCATCAGCTGGATGATGCCCGACTGGAGTCCCTCGCCAACTGTACCACCATCACGCTCGAGCAGTGGAAGCAGTTCCGTGTCCATGTCAAACGTCGCCAGGGCGGCGAGGCAGACCTTGCGAGTGACGCAGGAAGCGATGCAGGAGACCTCGGCGAGAGGGGGGAGCTCGCCAACCTCAGAAGCGGGCCGCGGAGCAGGGGCTCGACGCCACCCAGGCGCAGCGGTGCCAGGCTCTGGTCACCACCATCGTGGAGAACAGGGCTGCGAAGCGCACGCGCCGCTCTGAGGCCCAGACTTATGAGATGTACCGTGCTTTCTGTGCTGCAGCTGCTAATAATCTTGTCCCTGGAGCAGCCGCTCCACCGCAACAGCTTTAGTACTGGCCCAGCCCCAAGTGGGGAGGCGGATGCGCGTGCACGCGTGCATTTCCAGTTTGTAAATATCACTAGATGGTCTAAGTTGGCCCAGGACTTCCTTTCCACTAAGGTTTCTGAGGTCGATGGTATATTTATGGCTGAGCATCATCTACGGGGTGATGCGGATATATTCCGTGCCACGGAGCTCTGCAGGCAGCTTCGTTGGTCGCCTTATTTCCAGGATGCGTTGGCGTCTCCAGGCGGGGGCACTCATGGTGGCCTCTGTGCAGTTGTCCAGCCAGGATTATGCATCCAGAAGTTTTTGATCCAGACCAGCAAGGTTGTCCAGGTCGGCTTCGGAGATTTTTTTTTTTTTTTCCTGGAGATGCGGTTTCGGTCCTGTACTATCGCCGTGGGGGTGATTTACTTGGTTGATTCCATCGGTGTCTCTGGGGCTTATACCCATCGGCTCCGTGCCGTCGCGGAGTTCGTCAATGCCCTAGCGGTGCCCTGGGTCCTCATGGGGGACTTCAGCGTGGCGCCCGAGCTTTTAAAAGAGTCTGGCTGTCTTGGGCTGGTTCGCACCCGTGCGATCGTGCCAGATAACGTCGCCTTCACCTGTGATGTGGGGGAGACCATGATTGACTACGTTGTGTGTAGCGTGAGTTTGTACTCATCTGTTAAGGTATCGGCTGACGCCCGATCTCCGTTCAGGGCCCATGCTTGTTTGGATGTGGTGTTCCGCTTCGATGCTTCGATGCGCTCTCTACCCCCGTTTGTCAGTTGCGCATTCCCCTGAAGTTCCCAGAGGCTCTTGGCCCTGGTAATCTCTGGCTTTCTTATGTTGCCGAGGCTTCCTCCACCCTGTTCCCGCGGGATATGCAGATCCCTGATGACATCGTCGCTGCCATGCCGCAGCATGCGGTGGAGAGTTTGCCCCCCCCAGCTTGGAATGAAGTACATCGTGTGGTCCCGAGCTGTTGAACTTTTGTTGCTTTCGCGTGCCCGTGCGCTGGTGGGCGAACCGCGCCAGTATTTGGGTCGTGGGACCATGTTGCAAAGGCGTACTGTCTCTCTTGCACGGAGAGGCCCTGTTGCTCAAAGCTTCCATTGCCCGACCCTCGCATTTTGGTCCATGGTCTCCGCGGGGTTGCGCGAATATTGGAAGCTCCTGAAGGCCCCGTTCAGCAGCCACACAAAGAGGCATCGGGAGGTCCTCGTCAGCTTTGTTCCGATGGTGGGATCTCATATTGGGCCTCTGAAGGACCTGGAGGAGGCCAAGGCTTGGGGGACTCTTCTGGGAGACCCTCCATACAATCGTGAAGATGCTCGTCTTATGGTTGATCGTGGCGCTGATATCACCGCACGCGCGTGGGCACAGGTATATGAGCATACCCGTAAGAGCATACGTGCATGGTTGCAGCAAGCCCTACCGCGTGGTGGTAAGCAAGTACATGCATATCTTAAAGCTGAAGATAAAGTGCACGTTGAATATTTCGAGAAGCGTTCGGGTGTGTTGTGCGACCCAGTGGCCACGATGAAGCACCGTGAGCAGTTCTGGGGATGCTGGTGGACGCCAGGCCCTCAAGTCCAGCGGTGTCTCAACGCTGGTTTAGACGAGCTGCGGGCACTGGCCCAACTCTCCCTGATCGAGGTGCAACCCCTCGAGATGAAGGATATTTCTCGTGCGTGCGTTCGTTTTGGAGAAGGCACCTCCGCTGGCGTGGACCAATGGTCCCCCAGGTCCTTTTTGGCTCTGCCAATCGCCGCGCTGGAGCAGCTTGCAGACATCTTCGTGGGAATCGGGGAGTCCCTCCCCCCCCCCCCCAGTGCCTGTTTTGCCCCATGGCCATGCTGCCGAAGTCTGTCAAAGAGGAGAGAGCGATCACCAAATGCCCTACATGTATCGTATTTATTGCAAAGCTCGTGGTTTCGATATCGACGCTTGGAATGCCTCCCATCTTGAGTTTTGGGGTACCGCTGTCAAAAACTCGTCGGCCCTGAGAGCCACGCTGTTTCGAGAAGTTTGCCATGGAATCGCTCTCTCGTCTGGTATGGCGGCCGTCTCGGCCCACTGGGACATGGGGAAATTCTTCGACTCCGTCTCGCCCCACAAACTCATGCATTTGGCTATTAAGCACCAGTGCCCTGCCTACCTCCTCTACTTCGGCTTGTTGGTGCATGCGTCCCCGAGGGCTCTGGAGGTCTCCCGAATGCTGTCGGCCGTCCTCAAGGCGGGGGAATCTACCCTAGCGGGCTGTAGTCAGAGTATGCCTTGGGTTAACTGTTACCTGTGCGACGTCTTGGAACGAGCCCACTATCGGGTCCCTGAAGGTTCCCTTGGAGGCCCGATGGTCAGGGTTCCCGTGCGCTCCTACGTCGATGACATCACTCAGTTCCTCCAAGGGGCTCCCAAGTTCCTGGCCAGGTATTTCCCGCGGGCAGTGGCTGCTTTTCGTGACGACGTCACGGATCTAGACTGCTTCGTGTCGCGCGAGTCAGTGGCGGTGGCTTCTAGCAAGGGCGTGGAGCGTGTCTTGCGTCCGATGTTCGATAAGTATAGCCTGGACCTCCCCTTCGCGGATTGCGTGAAGGATCTGGGCACAGTCACCACCTTGGCTAAGAGGCGTGCGACTTGGAAACTGAAGGTGAGAAGGGGTATAGCGTTCAAGAGAAGTCGGAAACTTAAGTACCTGGCAGTCATGTGTGGGAGGTCTAGGAAATTATTCAAGCTTGGGGTGCTCTCGGTTGGGACCTGGGGTCACTATGTCTTGGGGTTACCCTGCCACGAACTCAAGAAGGTTCGTGCTTCTGCGGCTACCTGTTCTGGGTTCTGGAGTTCAGGAGCATGTGCTACTGCAGTGCTACACCTTCTTAGCGATTTTAAGGGTGACCCAATCTACCGCCACAGGATAGCAGTTATCTTCGCTTGCTGACATCTGGCCTTCTTTACCGAGTGGCACGCAGGCTGGAGTGCGCAGAGCGTGGGCTCGCATGAAGGATCTCTTTGCTCAAAAAAATCTCCTGCTGAAAGGTGGCGTTGCGTTCGTGGCCCTATCGCGGCCGTGTACGTCACTGTCCTCGACCTGGAGTGGATCCCCAGGGCCGTGGATCTCTGGGAGGTCCCTGGGCCCCCGAACCTCCAGGTCACTGACCCAGATTTTCGGTGCCACCTCGTCCGAAGGGTTCGACATGCGTGTTCTCAGCAGGTTTGGGCAAAGGCTGCAGACCATTATTGTGCTCAGGGAATCGAGCATGGTGCTGACCTCACGGTTTTTCGGCGGCCCGATAAGAGTTTGTTGAAGGATCACGATTACCAGCGTGCAGCCATGCTGGTGAACATCGTGGTTGGAGCCTGCTGGCCTGAAGGTCGGCTGCGTGGCTCTGGTTACGCATCTAATGGTCTATGTCCGCGTTGTGCAGATGAGAAGGAGGGTATGCAGCACAGATGTTGGAAATGTCCCAGTAATGGTTTTATGCACAATACGGCCGTTTTGGCTACTTCTCATCTTTGTGCACGCGCTGTGGCTGCATCCCCAGATTCCGCTTTGTGGTCTCGAGGGCTTCCGCCCCTGGATCGCACGCGGGGGGTCGTCCCTCCACCCGTCGCGCAAGTTTGGTCCTGGGGTCTGTTCGGAGCGCAACAAGTTATTGAAGGAGGTCAGTGGGGTTTAGATGGATCAGGAGGGAAGCGCGCTCTGGATGAACGCGTGAGGAGGTGTGGATGGGCTATGCGTAGGCTCGGAGAGCCTCAAGACGGCCAAAAATGTTTGAGTGCTGTTTGTTGTGGGTCCCTCCCGACTCCTGAGCAGTCCAGTCCGAGGGCCGAGCTGTTTGCTTTCCTGGCCGTCCTGAATCACACGGTTGGAGATATTGTATGTTACACCGATTACCTGCCCTTGAGCCGCGCGATGTCCAAGTCGCGGGCTCATGTTTCCCAGCATTCGCCTATGCTCGATCTGTGGGTCTTGATCTGGGCTGCGATCGATCGTCGCGGCCCTGGCCAGATCACTGTTCTGTGGACAAAGTCTCATCCGACCCCTGAGATGCAGGAGAAATTCGCCATCGGGTCGGACGAGTTTTTCTTGAATTGGTGTGCTGGTTTCTTCGCTGGATGGGCTGCGGACGCAGTCTCCGTCCCAGAGGATGTTGCCAGGTCTGTGCAGGAGAGCGATGGCCTTACCCACCCCATCCTGTGCAGGCTTCTAGCCACTAACATGGAGGTGGCCACTTCCTGCAGGCGGCTGGCCGCCCAGAGGGTCGGCCGCGCGGCGGCGAGGCCCCGCGCTCTCTCCTCTCTCGGCACCCGCCAGCTCCGCCTCCTCCAGGCGGGACATCAGTGTAGGAAGAGAGGAGAGAGTCTGATTTGTCAGATTTGCAGCCGTAGGTTTCCTTTGAGGGGTCTCTTGAGGCGTTTCCTCCCTGGGCCCTGTCGTGGTCCCAAGGCCCTCGCCCGCGAGACCCCACTGATGCATCCCTTGTTCCCGCGTGTGCACAGTTCTCATAAGTTGGACGTGATTCGCGGTGTGCTGTTTTGTACTCAATGTGGTAGTCACGGCGTGGAGAATTCCGTGAATCTGAGCAGGCAATGCCCACCTTCCCCCTCCAAGTCGGGGAAGGAAGTGCTCAGTCGTCTGTCCAGGGGCCTCCCGCCCAAGAGTGGGGTCCCCTGGCCTCGTTGATGTGGTGAATCGTGCCCTGGCTTGACCAGGTCTCCACGCTCGCCCAACCCAACCCAACTCCTCCCTCCTCCCCCTCCTCTTCCTCCCTCCTCCTTCCTCCCCCGATCCCTCTCCCCCCCTCCTCGCTTCTCCTTCAACTCCTTTTCCTTACATCCCATCCCTGCCTCTTCTGCTCCCCCCTGCTTGGGCGTTGCTAGAAGTGCCCCTGGCCCAAGGTGCCCCCAGGATTTCCAAGGAGGCCACCAAGGCGTCCAGAGTACCCCTCACGAGGCCAAGAAGGTCCCAGGGGCTCCAAGACTGAGCGAGAAAGGCTGGGGGCACCTCGGGCCAGGGGCACTTCAGGCAACCCCCGACCTGCCCCCACTCCCCTCCCGATACCCACGACGAAGACTCACATGTTGACCTCCGGAGCGGAGCCCCCCTTCCGGGGCCGGCCCCCCCTCCCGAGCCGCTTCTGGACCGCCCTGGGGGCCCGGATGCCAGAGATGGAGTAAGCCTCCTCCTCTTCTTCCTCCTCCTCTTCCTCCCCCTTCTTCTTTTTCTTCCTCCTCCTCCTCCTCCTCCTCCCTCTTCTTCCTCCTCCTCCTCCCCCTCCTCCTTCTCCTCCTCCCTCCTCTCTCTCTGTTCCATCCTCCCCCCTCCTCCTCCTCCTCCTCCTCCTCCTCCTCCTCCTTCCTCCTCCTCCTCCTCCTCCTGCTCCTCCTTCTTCCCCTCCTCTTTCAGCGTGATGATGGCAGAGGTGGTAAGCTATTTTCCGTCGTGATTTCTCTGCGGCGGCGCCACCAGAGCGGGGCCGCCTGCGCCGACATCGGCGCGCAGGCTGCCCGCGCCGGGTCGCGCGCGGGCGCCCGGGTCGCTGCCAGTGTGGCGCGCCGCGCGGGCGGCCCGCGCAAGCCGCCGCGTGAGGTCTCGCTGGGCCCTCTCTCGACTGGACGTAAGAGTGACCTTTCGCCGGAGTGACCTTTGTCGCAGGCCTAGAGGTTGACACCACCACCAATTTCGGCGGTGTGCCCCGACCGAGGGCAGAAGATCCCGATCTCGGTGATGGTGATAATATTTTGGTCTCCAAGGTGGCCGAAATATTACCACCAACGCCGAAATCTAGGATCATCGTTCCCCTGTGGAGGCAACCCCCTGTCTTGGTGTTGGTGCCCATTTCCAGGCCTCCAACTTTGGTGCGGGCACAGATGGGTCCCCAGATGGCTGAGAGCGGAGCAGGAGCCACGGCCTGCGCGCCCAGGTCTGGTCCCCGCGCGGCCCCCCCGAAAAGCCGCGCACCCAAGGTCACTCTTGCCCAGGGTCGCTCTTGCGTGTAGCCGACTCGCGCAGCGCCCGTTTTTCTTTGCCTTCGTCGCCCCTCCGCCCCCGCGCGGGTCCCCCGCGCGGGGGGCGCGAAGGCAATAACCCCGCGCGCCGCGGTCGGGGCCGGCCGGGGCCCGGGCGGCCGCCCCTGCTGGGCGGGCGTGTGTCAGGAGGAAAAGAAACACACAGACACAGACACCATGAATCCTCGATCCCCCAGAAAATGGGGGAAACTGCGGGCAGTGGGGGGGGGGAAGACAGAGGACCAGAACAGATAGGAAAATAGGGGGAAACTTCTTGTTTGTGTGTGTGTGTGTGTGTGTGTGTGTGTGTTTATTTGTGTGTGTCCTGGGGCCCCTTCAGTGTGGGTCGCGAGGGCGGCGAGGGCGGCGAGGACGGCGGCGCGCCGCGCCCCTCGCGGGGGGGCGCGCTCTGCGCGAGGGCGGGCGGCCCAGATGGGCGCCCCGCAGCCCGCCCGCACGGCTGCACCCGCGAGCACGGGCTTGGCTCGCAGCCATCTCGGGGTGTGGGGTCCTCGCTTGGGCGAGGCAGTGCCCCCAGTGCCCCGCGTCTCCTCCTCCTCCTCCTCCTCCTCCTCGTTCTCCTCCTCCTCCTCCTCCTCCTCCTCCTCCCCTCGTTCTCCTCCTCCTCTCCTCCTCCTCGCTCTCCTCCTCTTCCTCCGCCTCCCCCCATCCCCTCCGCCTCTCCTCCTCCTCCTCCTCCTCCTCCTCCTCCTCCTCCTCTCGCAACATGGAGGCCTCCCTCCAGGAAGCTGTGGGATCGACCTCGTTCTCCGCCTCCTCCTCCTCCTCCTCCTCCTCCTCCCGCTCCTCTCTCCTCCCATCCCTGCCTCTGCCCTCCGCGCTCAACCATTTCGGTGCACTAGTTCCGCACCTGAACTAAGCACTGTTTCGTTGTATGTCCCGTTGTGCTCGTTTTCTGTTTTTTTTGCGTTCTAAGCGTGTTCGGGAACACGTTTCGCGCGAAGTCTGAGTACCCGTCCGTTTTGCCAATTCGGGAGTTGTTTCGTTGGACGTTGCGTTTTCGCGCGTGCATGCGCCCCCCCCCCCCGTGTGAGCAAAGGAAGAACACGGGTTCGACAGTGCGGACATTTGCGGCGTCGTAAGCGCCCGCGTCTCCAGTGCAGCGCGTCGCGATGGCGGCCCGCGTAAGCGACCGCGCAAGATCGCCATGCCATCGTGCGTGCGTCCCGCTTCTCGGCCCGCGTGAGCCACCGCGCAAGGTCGGAACGGCATCGTGCGTGCGACCCGATCATTCTCGCCACTCGTGTGTCTCTTGCCTCTCCTTGGCCCGCGCGAGCCACCGCGCAAGGGCAAGGTCGACATGCCATGTGCGTAAGACCCGCTTATTCCCGTCGCTCATGTTGTCCTTGCCGCCTCTTGGCCCGCGAAAGCCACCGCACCGGGTCGCCATACCATCGTGCGTAAGTCCCGCTTCTTCTCGTCGTTCGTGTGTCTCTTGCCTCCACTTGGCCCTCGTAAGCCACCGCGCAAGAACGCCATGCCATCGTGCGTGCGACCCGCTTCTTCTCGTCGCTCATTTGGTCCCTTGCTTCCCCGTGTCCTGCTTAAGCCACCGCGCAAGGTCGCCATGCCATTTTGCGTACGACCCGCTTCTTCTCGTCGCTCATTTGTGCCTCCCCTTGGCCCGCGTAAGCAACCGCACAAGGTCGACATGCGAGTATGTTTTCCCCAGCCATCTTGTGCTGTTGGGTCCTCGTCTTCAACAGACAGCGTCTCGCGTCTCCGTCACTCCTCCTCATCCCCCTTCAATCTCCTCCATCATCCGCATCATCAGCATCATCAGCCTCTTCAGCATCATCAGCATCATCAGCACCATCATCAGCATCATCATACGCATCATCATCATCATCATTATCATCATCACCATCATCACCATCATCACCATCACCACTATCATTATCACCATCATCGCCATCATAATCACCAGCATCACCATCGTCCTCCTCATAATCACCATCATCATCAACTTCAGCATCATGATCACCGTCGTCACCATCGAATCATACTCGTCATCATCATCGCCGTGTTCATTACCATCATCGTTATCGTGATCGCTGCCTTCATCACCATCATCGACACCAATGTCGGCACACCCCTCACACGCTTCGTGGCCCCATAGGGGGCTCCACCCAAGGACCCAGTGGCACCGCCCACATGCGTCCGCACCACCCATGTCGGCACACCCCTCACACGCTGAGTGGCCCCACAGGGAGCTCCACCGAACGCCCGAATGGCACCGTCCACATGCGTCCGCGCCACTTCGGGACACCCCTCACATGTTTCGTGGTCCCAAAGGGAGCTCTACCCAAGCCCCCACGGGCACCGTCCATATGCGTCCGCGCCGCTCATTTCGGCGCACCCCTCACACGCTTTGTGGCCCCATAGGGAGCTCCACCCAAGGCCCCAGTGGCACCGCCCACATGCGTCCGCGCAACCCATCTCGGCACACCCCTCACACGTTTCGTGGCCCCAGAGGGAGCTGGCCCCAGCGGCACCGTCCACATGCGACCGCGCCCCCAATTTCGGCACACCCCTCACATGTTCCGTGGCCCCAAATGGAGCTAAATTGAACGCCCGAACTGCACCGTCCACATGCGTCCGCGCCACCCATTGCGGCACACCCCTCACACGCTTCGTGGCTCCATAGGGAGCTGCACCCAAGGCCCCAGTAGCAACGTCAAAAAGCGTCCGCGCCACCTATGTCTGCACACCCCTCACACGTTTGGCCCAAGTGCGAGCTCCACCCAAGGCCCCAGTGGCACCGCCCACATGCGTCCGCACCACCCATGTCGGCACACCCCTCACACGCTGAGTGGCCCCACAGGGAGCTCCACAAAAGGCCCCACGGGCACCGTCCACATGCGTCCCCGCCACTCATTTCGGCACACCCATCACACGCTTCGTGGCCCCATAGGGGGCTCCATCCAAGGCCCCAGTGGCACCGCCTACATGCGTCCGCGCCACTCATTTCGGCACACCTCCTATACGTTTCGTGGCCTCATAGGCGGACGGCACCGTCCACATGCGTCCCCGCCACTCATGTCGGCACACCCCTCACACGCTTCTTGGCCCTAAAGGGAGCCAAACCCAAGGGCCCAGTGGCGCCGCCTGCACGCGTCCGCGCCGCTCATTTCGGGACACTCCTCACGCGCTTCGTGGCCCCATAGGGAGACTTTAAGGCTCCACTTGCGCCGCTCGCATTGCTGCGGGCCGCTTATTTCGGCGCACCTCTCACACGTTTCGTGGCCCCATAGGGAGATCCACCTAATGCCCCAGCGGCGCCGCCCGCATGCGCCCCCGCTGCTAATTTCGGCGCACAGCTCACACGGTTCGTGACGCCAATCGGGAGCTCCACCGAAGACGGCAAGCACATTTGAGTTACTCACAACTGCGTATTGTTGGTTACTCCGCCAGGATGATTAACCCTCTGGGCTATAACGAGCGTTATGCCCACCCTCCCCCCCATAACGTAACGCCCCCCACCCCCCCGTAGTGCGCCTGCGGTACTGCCATTGTGATGTCCGCAGGCTACTCTAGTGCTTGCAGGCTACTTTAGCGTTCAAGTGCTAGCGTGACGTGACAGTCTCATTGCCTGAGCTCGCAGACATGGTGCTGCGCTCGCAGGCTATCGTCGCACATGCAGGGTCCGGCAGTTTTGCGCACGCGCGCGCGGGGTTCACGCAGTATTATGG
The DNA here is from genome assembly GCA_963575745.1 of Prorocentrum cordatum. Taxonomy (NCBI): domain Eukaryota; class Dinophyceae; order Prorocentrales; family Prorocentraceae; genus Prorocentrum; species Prorocentrum cordatum. Next base: position 647,392 of record CAUYUJ010020593.1, on the reverse strand, counting down.
TGTTGGCATGGCCGCGAGAGTTGTGGTAGTGGTACTGGTGGCAGAGGTAGTGGCAACAGTCGTAGCAGTAACAGTGATATCAGGAGGATGAGAGAAAGGATGAGGAGGGAGGGTGGAGGGCGACGGGGTGTCGTGATTGTCGTGGTGGTCGTCTTGTGATCGTGGTGATCGCTGGTGTCATTGTCGTAATCGTCGTCGTCGTCGTCGTCGTGGTCGTGGTATTGCTCTTAGTCGTAGTGATAGGCGTCGTAGTCGTCGGAGTCGTCGTGACCGTCGCCGTGACAGTCGTAGTCGTCGTAGTCGTCGTAGTCGTAATCGTCGCGATCGTTGTCGCAGTCGTCGTGTTCGTCGTCGCGGTGCTCGCAAGCTGCTGGGGTGCCGGCAGAGGTGCAGTCGTGCTCTCGCAACTGCTCGCCCGTGTCGTGCGTGCCTGCAGGCACCACTGCTGCTCGCCTATTCCTTCGGGCCGAGGGGCGTCCGGACCCCTCCCAGAGCCCACTTCTACAGCGCAAGTGCAATCGACGCAGGGGTTGTGTGGTGTACACGCAAGCGCTATTCAGGCGTTGCTCGGGCATAGCTAGGACCCCGAATAAGGGGACTCGGTTAGTGGAAGGGCCCTGGGGCCCCTCAATTGGCCAGATTCACTTAACCAGGTTTGCCGTAACTGGTGTTTTTCGGGTGACGGCAGTTCCGGGTAGTGGAAATGGGACGGGGGGGCGCCCCTGGTACAAATCATTAAACCAGGTTCCACTAAACCCAGTTCTGCCAACGCCCGATTTGCGGTGTGCGCAGGCGCTGCGGTGAACGCGGCTGCTGTGCTGCACGCAGGCGCCGTGGTGCACGCAAGCAGTGTGGTGCATGCGTGCGGCATGCGTCGGGACATGCAGTGCTGCGCAGATTTGATGCACTTTTCGTGTCACGCTTTGGCTCGTGGAGGCGGTAGAGGCAGAGTATTATAGCACCCTTTACACTGCAGAGGAGGTGCAGCACAGTGGCAGCAAACACCATCATATGGTACTGCTCGACGGACGCTGTGAAGGAATTGAAAGCATTGTGGTGCATGTATGCGCTGCGCCGCAGTACATGGGCGATACTGCGCTCCGCATGAAGGTGCTTGCTGAGATGCGCACAGGCGCTGTGGTGCTGCATCCACACGGCGGTGGAGGGCCTCACGTTATGCCTCCCCCCCGCTGCGGTGCCAGAGCCACGCGGCGGGGGGGGGCGTTGTTTTATGCCCCTCCGCCCCCCCTTCCGCAGACCGCCCTCTATAGCCGCGAGTGGACAAATGCTCCCTACGCCATCGTGCGTGCGACCCGTGTCTTCTCGTCGCTCGTGTGCCCCTGGTCTCCCCATGGCCCGCGTAAGCCTCGGGTATAGCCAGGACCCCAGGTAGGGGGACCCAGTTAGTGGTAGGGTCCCGGAGCCTCTGAAATGGCCAGAACCACCAAACCAGGTTTGCCGTAGCTGGTGTTTTTTCGGGTGACGGCACTCGGTTAGTGGAACGGGGCGGGGGGTGCGTCCCCCAGTACGCATTACTAAACCAGGTCCAACTAAACCCAGTTCTGCCAACGCCCGAAAGCCACCGCGCAGGGTCGCCATGCCATCGTGCGTACGACCCGCTTCTTCTCGCGGCTCAGTTTGTTTGTTGCCCCCCCCTGGCCTAAGCCACAGCGCAAGGTCGCCATGTTATCCTGCGTAGGACCCACTTCTTCTTTTCGCCCATGAGTTCCTTGGCTCCTTTTGGCCCGCGTAAGCCGCCGCGCAAGGTCTCCATGCCATCAAGTATGCGACCCGCTTCTGCTCGTCGCTCGTGTGTCCATTGCGTCCCCTTGGCCCGCGTGAGCGACCGCGTAGGATCGCCATGCTATCGTGCGTGCGTCCCGCTTCTTGTCGCTGATTCTGTCTTTTGCCTCCCAGAGGCCCGCGTAAGCCACCGCGCCAGGTCGCCATGCCATTGTGTATGCGACCCGCCTCCTCTCGTCGCTCATTTGTCCCTTGCCTCCCCTTGGCCCGCGTAAGCCATCGCGTATCTCTTGCCTCCCCTTGGCCCGCGTAAGCCATCGCGCAAGAGCGCCATGCCATCGTGCGTACGACCCGCTTCTTCAGGTGTCTCGTATGTCCCTTGCCCCCCCTTTGGTCCGTGTGCGCCGTGCCATCATGCGTAAGACCCGCCCCTTCTGTCCCTTGGCCTCCCCATGGCCCGCCTAGGCCACCTCGCCAAGTCGCCATGCCATGGTGCGTACGACACGCTTCTTCTCGTCGCTCATGTGTTCTTAGACTCATCTTGACCCGCGTACGCCACCGCACAAGGTCGCCATGCCGTCGTGCGCACGACCCACTTCTTTTCGTCGCTCGTGTGTTCACTGGGCGCGCGGGCGGCAGCAACGCTGTCCGACATACCAGATGCGGGGGTGCGGCGCAGGATTGCGTGTGCAGGGCGCGCTCGGTGGCCAGTCATGGGAGCCTGGACCCTCGCCATGCCGCCTTTAGAGAGTGCGTTCTCGTCGGTTGGCGTCGGGTAATCGACGGGGCAGCGCCCGTTTAGCGTCGGATTGCGTCGACTAGCGTCGATCTTAGCCGATCCGCGTCGAATCGCAAGAGCCAACAAGATGGTTTGGGAGGCTCGCATGACTTGCGGCGGCGCGCCAGGGGGGGAAATGAGAAGGGGCGCGCCTTCTGAGAAGGCTTGGAACCCCCCAGGCCTTCTGAGAAGTTTTCTGAACATTCCCCCGAAAACGCAGAAGCCTTCTCAGAAGGCGCGAGGGCTTCTGAAAAGTCCCGCCGCCTTCTGAGAAGGCCTTCTCCTTATCACTTCCCCCACTCGCTCGCCGCGGAACAGAAAAGCAAGCAGGGGTGTGTCTTGGTGATCGTTTTTTATTCAGTGTTTTGCCGATCGGCGCGGGCCCTCGCACCCCCCTCCCCCCCCTATGGAGTAGATCTTGCCTGTTTTTGGCGCCTGTTTCAGGCCAGTGGAGTCTCCCCCAACAGGACGCACTGCTGAAAACAGTCGCACTAAGCAGAGGTCCAGAGCCAGACCGCCCCCCCCTCCCCCCCCCTCTTTCGCCCAATGCCAAAACGCGAATCAGAAAACGCTCACTTGTCTCTCCTCCTCCTCCTCCTCCCTCCCTCTCCCTCCTCCTCCTTCTCCCTCCTCCTCCTCCTCCTCCTCCTCCTCTTCCCTGCTCCTCCTCCTCCTCCTCCTCCTCCTCCCTCCTCCCTCCTCCTCCCCCTCCTCCTCCTCCTCCTCCCTCCTCCTCCTCCTCCTCACCTCCTCCCTCTCTTTCCCATCCCCTCCTCCCTCCTCCTTCTCCTCCTCCTCCTCCTCCTCCTCCTCCTCCTCATCCTCTCTCCTCCTCCTCCTCCTCCTCCTCCTCCTCCTCCTCCTCCTCCTCCTCCTGCTCCCTCCTCCCTCCTCCCTCTCTTTTCCCCCCTCCCTCCTCCGCCTGGGCCCGCAGAGGGCCCGCCTCTCTTCCGGCCATATGGGCGGGCGCGGGGGCCGCCCAGGACAACGCCACCGCGGACGCGGCGCCCAGCGGAGGCGGAGAGGGGGCGGGTCGGGGCTCAAGAGACGGGGGTCAATGCAAAAGGGGGTCAGCCAGGGCACCAGATCCTGCAGGATCCTGCGAAGACCCCCTCTGGCTGACCCGGGATAGCGAGCCGCTCGTGGCCGCGAGGCGGCCGCGCATATTGTCTGACCCGGGTTTGCGAAGATCTGCGTTGCAGTTTTTTTTTGTTTGTTTTTCTGCATTGCAGTTGTTGGTTTCCTGCTGACCCGGGTCTGGATTGACCCGGGTCAGAAGATCCCCGAGCGGGTCGGGGTTCAAGAGGCGGGGGTCAGTGCAAACGGGGGTCAGCCAGAGCGCCAGAACTTGCAGGATCCTGCAGGGCCAGGAGCGCACCGACCCAGGTTAGGGGGCAGGATCTTTCTGCACGAACGAGGAAAGGATGGGTACGATGCCCAACAGCAGTTCCTGTTCATTTTGAACAGGACTCGCTGTCCACGCCGCCGCGGCCTGTGTCCATTCGAGGCAGAAGTCCGCCTGCCCAACAGCAGCCGCAGTTAGTTCGGGGCAACAATTGCTGTTGGGCATTGTACCCATTCTTTCCGTGCCCATTTCGGGCGTCCAAACAGGAGGCGGGGGTCACTGCAAACGGGGGTCAGCCAGAGCGCCGGAACCTGCAGGATCCTGCAGGGCCGGGAGCGCACCGGCCCGGGTGAGGGCGCAGGGTCCTGCAGGATCCTGCAGGGTCCTGCAGGACCTTGCAAGGCACGACTGGCCCGGGTCTGGACTGGCCCGGGTCAGTGGATCCCCGAGGGGGGCCCCGGGGCGGTCTCGGCGATGCGCGCCGTGGCGCGGCGGGGGGAGGGGAGGGGAGGCCCGAGACCCTCTGGCGCCGTGCACAAATCGCGACGGGAGGTTTTGCGCCATTTTCGGCTTCCAGGGGCCCTTCCTGGGCCTGTGGGCCGCCAAGCAACCACTCAGGACGAGACACCGGTCCTCGGGAAGGGGTCCGGACCTCTGAGGGTCGAAGTAGCGTAACAATCACGACGTCTGGGGTCTGGGGGGAGGGAGGGGGGGATGATGGTGGAGAAGGAGGAGGGGGAGGGGAGGGAAGGAGGGGGGGGGGAGTCAGGGGAGGAGAAGGGAGGGAGGGATTTCCAGGATTTCCGCCATCACGTAGTGATAAAAGCATGCTAGCTCAGGCTTTGGGGAACAGGTCGCGAGAGATACGATCTAAGTACTCGCGCCTGGCCTTGGTGATCAACTGTGGGCGGCACGGATTCCCTAGCCCTTTGAGCTGGGCCTGACTGGAAAACCCGCAAGCGCCGCAAAACCACAAACCAAGGTCTTTGTGAAAATGCATGGAGTGGGTGGGGTGCGTCCAACCTCCAGCCAAGTGTAAATTCCGCACAGGGGGGGGGGCGAGCTAATTTAGAACTGACTTGGAGCAAAGGGAAGCACTCACTTTTTAGCCATTCATTCTCGGTGGCCAGGGTCGCTGAACTACGGCACACTGAACACGACCTGCCATTTTCGGTCAGGGTGTGGGCAGACGCGAAGCGTGCTATAGCCTTCGGATGCGGGGGGGCGAGGCGAGCGCGAGAAGCCTTCGGGGTCCCCTCCCGCTCCTGAGAGGCACATATGGACTCTAGAGCGATGCGGAGCAGCCGACGACGTACTAAGCGGGCTTTATGCTCAGTCTCGAGAACACGGAAACGCTCGGCCTCTGGGACCTTGGCCTGGGTGGCAGCCTTTCCCGCGAGGACGTCTACGCAAGCATTGCCCTGGATGAGCCAGGACGGCCATCTTTGGGCCACGACATCTCTGCCCTCGATGTGAGACGGAACTTGCAACACTGACACGGCATGCGGAGGCCTCGACTGTGCACGCAACAAGCAACCTATAGCACGCCAAATGTCTGCCTGTGGCCCTGCTGGTGCCTCGTACGCTCTGTCGTACCACCTTCGGGCCACCTCGGCACAATCGGTGACGTACACAAACCAGCCTTCTGAAAACCTGAGAGACCATTCGAAACTCAAAAGTTCCCCCCGCGGCACCGTCTGCGAGGGGCCTGGGAGGGGGCCTGTCACGTGAGGCCCTAGAATGCACGGTGAAAAGGACTGGAAAGCTGCTACGGCCAATCCTACTCTTCTGAGCCTGGGATCGTGGGTGTCCTTTCCCCCCGAGGCGTCTCCGAAAAGGATGACAGGGCTATCTGCGCTCCCGCTCCCGAGACACCCAGGCCCGATGGAACCTCCAATCAACGAGTTCCCAAGAAAGACTTCGGAGGTAGGAGGGGGGGAGACGGCAGTCCAGGCGGCAGGGATGATGCCTCTCATCCAAAAAACTGGAACCGTATCCTGCTCAGCTAAAGCTTCTGGGGCCAGCTCGTCTGACAGGGCAAACGCGGGCGAGTCTCTATTTTTGCTGCAGGTCCAGCACCTGTGCACTGGAGTATCTGTAGCCTCCTGGCAACGAAGGCAGAGATCGCTGTCGGCGAGCTTCTCGTCGTACTTCCTCTGCTGCGTCCAGAAACCTCCTGTAGCGACCGTGACCATGAGCTCGGATAGCTGTCGTCCACGATGAGCTTGTTGCAGCGCCGAGATGTACTGCCTGTAGCTCTGAAGGTCGGCGCCGTACTCGAGCCCTTCCCCGCAATACTGCTGGGCTGCTTCCCTCCACAGTTGAGCACTGAGGGTGGCCTCGAACTCATCCAGCAGTGGCTGCGCCTGGTCTAGGCCGACGAACGCCTCATCGTGGAAATGCCATGTGTGAGTGTCCCCCGTCATGTCATTCGGCATTTGCCACGCTGTAGCTGAGTCCGCTGTCCATCCCGCCTGCATCAAGTAGAGCATTACCGACGACATCGGGCCCCTCACGTGTCTGCTCCGTTGCCCCTCGGGGATGTCCCTGAAGGTCTGGTACACTTGAGGCCAAACTTTGACGATGGAACGGCGAATCTGGCTGTCCGAGCCATGTCAACAAAAAAAAAAAACACTGCTGCAAACATAGCCTCGGGAGGGCTGTCCCTGGATCGGCTCCAGGGAGCCGCGCAGAGAGGAGGGTCGTTAAACACCTCCCACGCTTTCTGGAACCTGCCGCTGCCCCGAGGCGCCGACGGTGCGTGAGCATGACGCTGCCGAAGCACCCGTGAATCTGGTGCCCGTAGGCCGCCGCCGCCTGCGGGCCAGCTCGCTGGATCTGGGCGGTGGCCCCCCAGCGCCGCGCGGCGCGAGCGAATCGGCGCAGGCGGCCGTGGGAGCTGCCTGCCTTGACCACTCGCTTCCGCGCAGTGTCTCTGGCCAGCCTGCGCCCGCTGCCGACGTCGACGCCGAGGTACGGGGCCTGCGTGACAGCCTTCACCTCCACGCCCTTGAGCTTGAGCTGCTTGGTGATGTACACCGCGTCTCCATGATGAGCACAAGTGATCGCGCTCTTGGAGGCGATCTTCAACTTGAGCTTCTGAAGCTCGCGCACGGTGCTGAGCGCAGCCTTAGTCAGCTCGCTCCGCGCGTGCATCCTGGGCCCCGCGACGCGCTCCGACAGGCCGCCCACCCAGATGCGCTCTGACATCGTCGGGTGCGCGACCGAAAGCTTCTTGCGCACGAACGCCGTGAGGCACTGGGTGAACCTGGTGCCGTTCCTCGACCCCTGGATCACGGACCCGGACGCCTGGAACGGCCAGGACACCGCATCTAGCTGAGCCAGCAGCCGCGGTGCTAAGAACATCTGCATTTCTAAGAACAAAACCGTGGGCGGGAAGCCCTTCTTGAGGGCGCAGGAGGCCAGCGAGGCCATCTCGATCCCGTCGTAGAAGGCCTCGACATCCAGCAAGGCCTGCCCGTGGGGCAGACGCAGCGCCGACTGCACCTCGTCCTCGAGCGCCCTGGTGAACGCCTCCCTCAGGGCGCTGTTGCCAGCGATGGCCGCGTCCCAGTAGTCGTCCTGGTAGGCGACCCAGTCGCGAACGAGGTCCTCCCTGGCCATCGACCATGCGCGACAGAACATGGGCAGCAGCCCTATGCACCTGTCGCCGCCCGACTTCTTGCCGAGCAGGCGACCCAGCACGCGCATGACCTGCCACGGCCACGTCGAGCCCTCCTCGACCATGCGGTAGAGGTCGCAGAGCTCGCGGAGGCCCTCGTCGGGCAGGCGGGCGATGTCCGTGGGCGAGAGCCTGTCCACGCCCATGCCTGCTCTCGCCTTCATCTTGGCGAGGGCCCGCCTGAGGTCCTGGGCGGTGAGCGGCTCCACCTGCTCGACCTGGGCGTGCTGGCGGATGAGCTCGCACGCCTGAAGGATGTCCTCGTAGGAGGCACCGCTGGACTGCCACAACGAGTGCCACCGCTGCACCTTCTTGTCTATGTTGTCCACGGGGTGAGCGAGGCTGCACCCGTCTACGTGGAGCTCGTCCTGTTCAGGCATGGGGTCTTTGATCGAACGATGAACTGCACCACCTGGGTCGGGGATCCAGTCCTGGAAGCTGCGCAACGACCCCAGAGCTGCCTTGTTCTGAGCTCGGCGCGCCGAGCGAAAGGTGACCTCCTCCAGTACCTCGAGCTCGTCGATGGATATCTCCGAGATGCCCCTGAGCCCACGCAGCACTCCTCTCCACGAACAGGTCGATCCTCCCGCGAACGTCGCCCCTGCGCCGTCTATAGGCTGGTCTGCCTGCCTCTGCGCCGCGGCGCTGAGAGATTGTAGTTGTAGAGCACCGTTTCGCCGCCGACGATGCCTCGCTGCTTGCTTCACGATGGTGTGGGCTCTCGCCCGCCAGGCCGCTACTCCGTCGCGCGGCGGTTGCTGCCGCATGTGCAGCGCCTGCTTTACTGGAACAATTGCGACGTCCACCCCTGTTCCTCGCGAGCGAAGGGGAGGTGATAACCCGTGGTGCTCAGATATAGCCGACTCTGCGATGCTGGTCCAGCGGGCGAAGCAGCTGCTGACTGGTAGAATGTGCCGGCGGCCTGCGGCGAAAGCGGTGGAGTCTTGCACTGGCCGCCAGACGTCTGAAAGAGACTGTGAGTGCCAAGCGGCTTGAGCCGAGTGCGACGCCCACAGAGAGGGTGTGAGAGCGAAGGGGGGAAGGGCGGCATTGGCAGCAGCAGCGGAGCTGGTGGGATTATCCTGATCCCCAGCCGTGCTGGGGCCCCCCTCCCCTGGCGGCTCGGCTGAAGTGGACTGCTGATCCCCCGACCCCACTCCAGCGTCACCCACTCTCGAAGCGGGCCCCGATTCTGAACTGCTTTTGCCTATCTCGGAGATCCCAAGACTGACGCTGTCGGCCTCCTCAAGAACGCTGACTGGGTGAAAACACGACTCCGAAGCCCAGGGGTCCTCTTCTTCCCACTCTTCGAGCTCCCCTGGGTCACGCTCCCATTCGGGGCAGGCCCCAGTCGAAATACCAACCCCGGGGCCAGGTGGGCCAGAAATTTCGGACCCCTGGGAAACGAAAATCTCGGAGCCCTCGGACCTGTCCCTGGCGGGTAAATCGGGGAAAAAAGTGTCGCACTCACTGCGCAACCGCTCCTGTGCCTGCTTGACCCGCTCCTTCTGTTGAGCGCGAGCCTTGCTGGCCTTGGATCCTTCAGTGCGGCTAGTCGAAGGCCGAGGGACCTGGGGCAGACGAGGGGCGGAGGTGGGGGAACGAGTGAGGAGCTGCTCGCCCGCGCCGTGCAGCCTAAGCTCGAGCGCGCAGCGCGGGCTCCATGGAACGTCTGTTCTGGCTGACAAGCTGTGAATGTATGGGAGCCCGCTCTCGGGCGCCATCAGGAAATCGATGTGTGAGCTACCTGCACCCCCGACGCATGTGTATTCAATATCGGCATGACGAATGTGCCCGTGCACGCTTTTCACGAAATCAGAACGCCTAAAAGCAGAGACATCCTGATTAAAGCCCCCCAGCACGATCCAAGGGAGCTGCGCTGACTGCAAGAGTGCGCCGAGACGCGCAAACCTCTGCGCATTGGCGCCCGTGAATCCGAGCGAAGGGTGCGCATAAAAAAGGATAATCAGGGTACTGTAACCTTGCATGTGGGCCACGGCAGGGAGAAACCCGTCGAAAGAACTGGGCCCGTCGGCGCAGAAAGCGGCGGCCTCAGAAGTCTTGCCGTCTAGCCTGTGAACGTTGCGATGGCCTGGCGCGAGAAGGACTTCCCTTCCTTCGTTCGCCTTGGCCGCCCCTGCTGCTGAACTGCACCGTCCAATGCTGCGAGCTGCGTTGTCCAAGTACTTCCACTTCGTCGATCGAGACTTTCTCGCCCACTGCGCCCTGGAGTGGCATCCCGCGTGAGTCTCGACCATCCCTGCGAGGCCGTACTTGTCTAAGAACTCTTTGCACCCGATGTGGCCCCAAGACTTGGACCCGGGACATGTGACATTGCTGAAGAACATGGTGATGACGCCGTCGGCGTCGTGATCTGCATCATGGAGTATAGCACCTGCGGTAGCATGTTGAGCTCCATCTGGTGCCGACGGCCAACTCCCTGACACGGCCGAGGGTGCCGCCAAACCCTCGGCGGGAGCTGGCACTCATGCCGACGCAACCGCCGCTGCCGCCGCGGGCGCCTGCTCCTGCACGCGCGCCGCGGCCTCCTCAGTGGCCTCGGACGGGCCCGCCGCGCCTGCCTCCGCCGTCGGCGTAGCCGCTGGGGCTGCTGGGCCCGCTGGGGAGCCCCCTGCGGCTGCCGAGGCGGCGGCTGGCGTCTGGCTGCTGCCGCCCTTCGAGGCCTCCGTCTTGCGCTTCTTCTGGATGCGCTCGTGGATGGCCTGCTTCAATCTTTTGATCTTCGCCTTCCAGGAGGCGATGTCCGCCGACTTCGACGCCAGGTCTGACTTTGTGGCGATGAGGTCGGCCTCGAACTTCCTGAGGGCGTCCTTCTCCGCCTGCTCGCAATCTACGCTGTCGAGGCTGGCGAAGAACTCCGTGTCCCACGAGAGGTCCACGAACTCCGCCTTGGAGGAGCCGCCGCCGTTGGCGCTGCCGCTGTCGCTCGTGTTGATGCCGAGCTCCTTCGCCAGCGCCGTGGCCGCTGCCCGCTTGCCGATCTCGGCGGCCGCGAGCGCCCGCAGGTTCTCCGCCTCCTTGGCGAGGGCGCGGTCCAAGTTCTCGCGGCACCTCTTCACGTGGGCGGCCGACTGCTCGTACCTAAGCGATGCGTCCCGCCAGGCGCCCTCCGCTCGCTTCACCGCCTCTGCTGGGCGCTCGAGCGGCGGGGCTGCTGTCGACTTGGCCGGCTGCTCCGCCTGGCGCGCCTGCTCCTGCAGTTCCCTCTTCTTCGCGGGGTCCTGCTCGATCTTGCTAGCCTGTGCCAGCAGACTGGAGACCGTGAGGTTGCCCTTCATCGCCCCTTGGAGGCTGGGCTGCTGGTCGTCCATCTGCTGGTCCTTGAACTTGCGTGCCTTATGCAGCTTCACGGGGGAGTTGCACTTGCGGCACTTCAGCTCGGATTTCATCAGCATATCATTGTACTCGCACGTGCTGCAACGCTTGCAAGTTGACCAAGCACGTGCCATGGCTGCTGCTGGACGAACCTCTCTTCGCCAGCGGGACTGCTCACAAAACTGGGTGAGTGAGAAACCCGCTGCCCCTCAAGCACCGCGCGGAAGTGAGAGGCCTCGGCTCGCCGCAAAATGCGCTCGAGCCGATATTGCTTGAGGAGAAGGGAGGGGGGATGGGGGGGGGGGGGAGGGAGGGGAGGGGGGGGGGGGAGTGAGGGGATGGGGGGGAAGGAGGATGGGGGGGGGGAGGGAGGAGGGGGGGGAGGAGGGGGAGGGAGGGGAGGGGAGGTGAGGAGGGAGGGGGGGGGGGCAAGCTAGGTGCGCTCGCGTCATATCTGACGTCCTACCCCTCCCTCCCATCCCTTACCATGGCGCTGATTTTCTCTATCCGCGGACGCGTGTCGTAGCGGACCTGTGGCTCCGCGCGCGCGTGCGTAGTGGGTGGTGGTGCACGTGCGTGCGTGCGTGCGTGTGTGCGTGGTTGTCGTGGTGGTGGTGGTGGTGGTGGTGGTGGTGGTGGTTGTGGTGGTGGTGGTGGTGGTGGTGGTGGTGGTGTGTGTGTGTGTGTGTGTGTGTTTGTGTGTGTGTGTGCGTGTGTGCGCGTGTGTTGTGGTGTGACGTGGTGTGGCGTCTTGGTGGTTTGGTGGTGGGCCATGTGCGTTCGTGCGTGATGGCGGTGGTGGTGGTGGCGGTGGTGGTGGTGTGTGCGCGTGTGTGTGTGCGTGTGTATGTATGTGTGTATGTGTGTGTGTGTGTGTGTGTGTGCGTGCGCGCGTGCGTGCGTGCGTGCGTGTGTGTCTGTGTGCGCGCGCTTGTGATGTGGTGCGACGCGGTGTAGCGTGGTGGGGGTGGGTGGGGTAGTGGGGCGGTTGTGGCGGTGCGCGGTGGTGGTGCGCGTGCGTGCATGCGTGCGTGCGTTGGTGGGTGGAAGTGGCGGTGGGCGGGGCGGTGCGCGGCGCGGTGGTGGCGGGCGGATGGGCGCGCGAGGAAGAGGCCCGCGCCGGGGCGAGAACGCCTTCCTGAACGACGGAGGCAACGCACCGATCCGAAAATGATGCCAGCGCTGCAGCGGGAGCACGATTCGGAACGAGCGGGGCCCGAACATGGGGCCGGCGCCTCGGCGAGAGCAGCGTTTTGGAAAACAGTGCAGGCGAAAACCCAACTCTGGGGAAACGTGCGTGTAAAAAACAGTACGCGGGGGGGGGGCGGCTACTCCCAAGACGTCATCAGGGGAAGAGGGGGAGTAGTAGTATTCATACTGAGTAATTGCAGAGGGGGGGGGGGGGGGGGAAGTCGGGCGAGGAGAGGGGGGGAGGGAGGGGGGGAGGGGGGGGGGGGGGGGGGGGGGGAGGGGAGGGGGAGGGGAGGGAGGGACTGGGAGTGCGTGTGCGTGGGGGGGGGGGGGGGGCGGGAGGGGGGGCGAGGGAGGAGGGGGGCAGAGTTGAGATGTTGAAAAAATGTTTCAGGGGTTGTGGTTCATATGACGAGTAGCGTCCGCTCTTTCAGAGGTCTGTAGCATCGAGCAAGCAGGACAGCAGGATCACTGACCAAACTGCCAGGTCTGCTCGGGTTGCACCCCAACCCGCGGCCTGTCAGTAGGGGTTGCTAGTGAGGGCTCGCCCTGGCTTGTAGCCCCCCACAAGGACGAACTGGCTGCCCAGGTTAGGGGTGCCACGCGGGGGTGGCTGCCAATGCATGTCATCGCATGCCAATGCATGCTAACGCATGCCAGCGCGTGCAAAAACATGCTTATGCATGCCAACGCATGCCAATGCATGCCAACGCATGCCAACGCATGCCAACGCATGCCAATGCATGCCAATGCATGCCAACGCATGCCACCGCATGCCTGTGCATGCCTGTGCATGCTAACGCACGCCAGCGCATGCGAACGCATGCAATCGCATGCCAATGCATGCCAATGGGTGCCAACGCATGCCAATGCATGCCAATGTATGGCAACGCACGCCAACGCATACCAACGCATGCCAAAGCATTCCAACGCACGCCAACGCATGCCAATGAATGCCAATATCTGCCAACGCATGCCAATTCATGCCATCGCATGCCAATGCATGCCAACGCATGCCTGTGCGTGCCTGTGCATGCCAACGCACGCCAGCGCATGCGAACGCATGCAATCGCATGCCAATGCATGCCAACGCATGCCAATGCATGCCAAGGCATGCTAATGCATGCCAACGCATGCCAATGGATACCAACACACGCCAACACACGCCAACGCATGCCAGTGCATGCCAATGCATGCCAATGCATGCCAATGCATGCCAGTGCATGCCTGTGCATGCCAACGCAAGCCAGCGCATGCCAGCGCACGCCAATTGGGCCAACGCATGCCAATGCATGCCAACGCATGCCAACGCGTGCCAATGCATGCCAATGGATGCCAACGCGTGCCAACTCATGGCAGCGCATGCCAATGCATGCCAACGCATGCCAATACATGCCAACGCATGCCAGCGCATGCCAGCGCATGCCAGTGCATGCCGTCGCATGCCAACTTACGCCAGCTTATGCCAGCTTATGCCAACTTACGCCAGCTTATGCCAACTTATGCCAACTTATGCCAACGCATGCCACTGCATGCCAATGCATGCCAACGCATGCCAAGGTGAGGGTAGCGCGTGCGGAGAACAGAGTTGACTACCTGGGTTCTGGGTAGCACGCGGGGAGGGCTGCAATGTTAGGGGTAGCGTGTTGAGCGGGAACAACACATGAAGAGCGAATGGCCCAGCAGGAGGGGGTCAACGCATGAGGGGCCAGCCAATGCCCCAGCATGAGGGTTCAGGGCATGAGGGTCTGAAGCCCGGGCATGCGGGGTCAGCGCATGAAGGGTGAATGCCCCAGCGTGATGGGGGTCAGCGCATGAGGGGCCAGCCAAGGCCCCAGAATGAGCGGGTCAGCGCATGAGGGGCCGAAGCCCACGCATGAGGGGTCAACGCATGAAGGGCCAATGCCCCGGCATGAGGGGGTCGACGCATGAGGGGCCAGCCGAGGCCCCAGCTTGAGCGGGTCAGGGCATGAGGGGCCGAAGCCATGGCATGAGTGGTCAACGCATGGAGGACCAATGCCCCAGCATGGGGGGGTTAACGCATGAGGGGCCAGCTAAGGCCCCAGCATGAGGGGTCAGGGCATGAGGGGCCGAAGCCCCGGCATGAGGGGTCAACGCATGAAGGGGCAATGCCCCGGCATGAGGGGGTCAACGCATGAGGGGCCAGCCAATGCCCCAGCATGAGTCGGTCAGGGGGCGAAGGGCCGAAGGCATGGGGGGTCAGAGCATGAAGAGCGAATGCCCCAGCATGGGGGGTCAGGGCACGAGGGGCCAGCCAAGGCCCCAGCATGAGGGGTCAGGGCATGAGGGGCCAAAGGCTGGGCATGGAGGACCAACGCATGAAGTGCCGATGCCATAGCATGAGGTGGTCAACGCATGAGGGGCCAGCCAAGGCCCCCGCATGAGGGGTCAGGGCATGAGGGGCCGAAGCCCAGGCATGAGGGAGTCAACGCATGAGGGGGCAATGCCCCAGCATGAGGGGGTCAATGCATGAGGTGCCAGCCAAGGCCCCAGCGTGCGGGGTCAGGGAATGAGGGGCCGAAGCCCTGGCATGAGGGGTCAACGCCGGAAGGGCCGATGCCCCAGCATGAGGGGGTCAGGGCGTGAGGGGCCAGCCAAGGCCCCAGCATGAGGGGTCAGGGCATAGGGGGCCGAAGCCCGGGCATGAGGGGTCAGCGCAAGAAGGGCCAATGCCCCAGCTCGAGGGGGTTGACGCATGGGGAGTCGAAGCCCCAGCATGAGGGGTCAACGCATGAAGGGCCGATGCCCCAGCATGAGGGGGTCAACGCATGAAGGGCCAGCCAGGGCCCCAGCGTGAGGGGTCAGGGCATGAGGGGCCAAAGCCCCGGCATGAGGGGGCAACGCATGAAGGGCCAATGCCCCAGCTCGAGGGTGTGAACGCATGGGGGGCTAGCCAAGGCCCAGCATGAGCGGGTCAGGGCATGAGGGACCGAAGCCCCGGCATGAGTGATCAACGCCGGAAAGGCCGATGCCCCAGCATGAGCGGGTCGTCGTATGAGGGGCCGGCCAAGGCCCCAGCATGAGGGGTCAGGGCATGAGGGGCCGAAGCCCAGGCATGAGGGATCAACGCATGAAGGGCCGATGCCCCAGCATGAGGGGGTCAGGGCATGAGGGGCCAGCCAAGGCCCCAGCGTGAGCGGGTCAGGGCATGATGCCAAAGCCCCGGCATGAGGGATCAACGCTGGAAGGGCCGATGCCCCAGCATGAGCGGGTCATCGTATTAGGGGCCAGCCAGGGCCCCAGCATTAGCGGGTCAGGGCATGAGGGGCTCAAGCCCGGGCAGGATGGGGTCAACGCATGAAGGGGCGCTGCCCCAGCACGAGGGTGTCAACTCACAAGGGGCCAGCCAAGGCCCCAGCATGAGGGGTCAGGGCATGAGGGGCCGAAGCCCCGGCATGAGGGGTCAACGCATGAAGGGGCAATGCCCCGGCATGAGGGGGTCAACGCATGAGGGGCTAGCCAAGGCCCCAGCATGAGGGGCCAGGGCATGAGGGGCCAAAGCCCGGGCATAAGGGGTCAACGCGTGAAGGGCCCATGCTCCAGCTTCGGGGGGTCAACGCATGAGGGGCCTGCCAAGGCCCCAGCATGAGCGGTCAGGGCATGAGTGGCCGATGCCCTAGCATCAGGGGTCAACGCATGAAGGGGCAATGCCCCAGCACGAAGGGGTCAGGGCATGAGGGGCCAGCCAAGGCCCCAGCATGAGCGGGTCAGGGCACGAGGGGCCGAAGCCCAGGCATGAGGGGTCAACGCATGAAGGATGAAGGGCCAATGCCCCAGCATGAGGGCGTCAACGCATGAGGGGCCAGTCGAGGCCCCAGCATGAAGGGCCAGGCCATGAGGGGCCGAAGCCCGAGCATGAGGGGTCAACGCATGAAGGGCCAGCCAAGGCCCCAGCGTGAGGGGTCAGGGCATGAGGGGCCGAAGCCCTGGCATGAGGGGGGCATGGTGGGTCAGCGCATGAAGGGGCACTGCCCCAACATGTTGGAGTCAATTCATGAGGGGCCAGCCGAAGCCCCAGCATGAGGGTGTCAACGCATGAAGGGACCAAGGCGCTAGCATGAAAGGGTCAACGCATGAAGGGCCAATGCCCTAGCATGAGGGGGTCAACGCATGAGGGGCCAGCCAAGGCCTCAGCATGAGGGGTCAGGGCATGAGGGGCCGAAGCCCGGGCATTAGGGGTCAACGCATGAGGGGCCGAAGCCCGAGCATGAGGGTCCAGCCAAGGCCCCAGCATGAGCGGGTCAGCGCATGAGGGGCCGAAGCCATGGCATTAGGGGTGAACGAATGACGGGCCAATGACCCAGCATGGGGGGTCAACGCGTGAGGGGCCAGCCAAGGCCCCAGCATGAGGGGTCAGGGCATGAGCGGCCGAAGCCCCGGCATGAGGGGTCAACGCATGAAGGGCCGATGCCCCAGCATGAGGGGGTCAATGCATGAGGGGCCAGCCGAGGCCCCAGCATGAGCGGGTCAGGGCATGAGGGGCCGAAGTCCCGACGCATGAAGGGGCGCTGCCCCAGTTCGGGGGTTCTATTTCATGAGGGGCCAGCCAAGGCCCCAGCATGAGGGGTCGACGCGTGAGGGGCCAAGGCCTCAGCATGGTGCGTCGACGCATGAACGGCAAACCCCAGCATGAGGGGTAAGAACATGAGGGAACGAAGCCTCGGCTGGAGGGGTCAACGCATGAACGGAACGCCTGACGCTGGCAAGACTACCTTTCGCAATAATGCAAGATTGGGGAAGGTCCACCCCTATGCAGCCGTATCAGGGCGCTGCCCTGTGGAGGTAATGCACCTCGTGCAAATGCCAAAGAATAACCTGATTCAGAATGCAGGAATGGACCAGGCGGGAAACGATGTCCAGCCTCCTGATATGTCGAGTAAACAACTGCTCGTTCGACATGGCGTTTTTCAAACGGGGTTGGAGGACCTCTATTTGAAACCGGATTGCCTGTGGCGCCCTGGTGGCGTAACTCCAGAGGGCGCGGGTGAGGTGCTCTTCGGAGACCGATGATATCCTTGCAGGCGACCCGCGCGCCCTCGCCCGACTACCCAACATGGGGCCCTGCGCACCGTTGGCACGGGGAGCAGGACAGCAGGATTGTATTCACATTCAGACGAGGGTTGTCCCCCATTACGTTAGTTTGGTAGCGGAACGCAAGCTCCACGCGCGTGGCGGGCCGCGCGCGATCGGCGCCACCAGGCGCCTCCTTTGCGGGATCCTCGGCATCTCCGCGACGAGCTCCAAGGAACTCGAGGCTTTCCCGGCGAAGGCCAGCTACTGCATCATCGGCCAGCATCTACGAGAGTGCGAGGGGTATCGTCGCTGGCGGCGCCATTTGTTCTCTCCATCATAATGGTTAACTAAAAGACCCTGGCAAGCCTGTAGGAGTTCACGCGGTATGCGCCTCGTGGATGGAAGCTGCGCGACGAGGCGTATCTTTTGAGTGCCTACGTGCAGAGGCTACATATGCATCGGCGGCTGACGCCGCTGGACGAGAAGGAGGCAGGCCCGAGCATGGCGTCGAGATTAATCGGCCGGGCCCTCACGGTTGCCATGGCGTTGGATATCACACGCGATGGAGGTCGACGCAAGGGGAACGCAACACCATTATCCGAGTTGAGGACGACTCGACGCGAACGGCGCGGTACTGATTGCAGCGGGCATGAGTGGAACTAGTCACTTAATGCAGAATCTCACGGATGCATTTGACCTGCACGATCAAGATCGGCAGGGTGATTTCTTGGATCGATGCCTGGGCGCACGAAGGGGCAACAATGCAGTTCAATAGTACCTGTTGAATTTCAGTAGGGGCTGCGCGGAAACGAACGAGAATGCCGATCTCACGACATCTAAATGTTGGATGTATTCCCTTGTTGTGCAAATTGTCTGGATTGTCTGCTCGTTTCACTGCGTGCATAAACCTTGACGCCGGCGGAAAGATTGAGCAATTCTCTTCTGCATGCACGATGTTGATTTGCATGGCCAAGCGAGACACGAATGCTGGGGCGGCTTCTTATCACTATTTGAGCGACGGTAGTCACTGTGGTCGCATCCTGGAGTATGGCCAGGACTACGAGGGCGACGAACTCGTCGACTGGACGTGCGATGAAGGGCGCGGCCTCAGCTACTTGCAGTACTGGGCCGACAGCGGCGAGACTAGCTACGGCGCCTGCGGCAGAGCACGGCTTCGCAACATTCTCGAACTCGTCACGTGCGCACAACGAACCGCATCTTAACTTCCATCTTCCCGCGCTTATGTACCTCGGTAAGATCTGGCGCCGACGTCGACATTGTCGGCAAGCGCTGGATCTTGGGGCTTACCGAGCTCACCTACGGCGCCGTCCACGCAGGAACTCGAGCGCGACTGCGACGCCATCGTCGAGGCCGGCGATGAAGAAGCATGCGAAGATTGCGAAGATCATTGTTCTCTTTCTTGGGGTGAGCTTGCCGCGGAGCGTGATTTGCAAGAGCCTGGAGTTTTCGGAGAGACGGAGGGGAGTGAGAGACGGAGGGGAGGAGGGGGCGGAGGAGGGACGGGAGGAGGGGGAGGAGGATTATTCCCAAGATCGCCCCAAACCGACTCTGTCGGGAGGAGGGGGTGAGGGTCGAGGAGGGAAGAGGAGGAGCGACCCCCCCTCCTGGAGGATCGGTGCTGCTGCCCCCCCTCCCCCTCATCCTGTCTCCTCCGCACTCCCACCCTCATTCCTTCCTTTCCTCCTCTTCCTTCTTCCCCGACTCCTGCCGCCTCCTCTTTCTCCTTCCCGTTCTGCCTTCCTCCGCCTCCCATTCCCAGAACCTCCGGAGACTTCCCGAGACGTAGGAAGACTACCAAAGACCATCCGAGATCTTCCAGAGCTTCCAGAATATCCTCCTCGGCTCCGTCCCCCTCCCTGCCGTAAGGTGGAGCAGCCGGTGACGGCTGGGACCCGAGCTGGGACGAGGAGGGGGATGAAGAGGGCGTGGGTCTGGACTACGCGCACTTGGACATCCCGAAGGCGCTCCGTCGTGCCGTAACCGTGCGCGCTGGTTCGCGCGGGGCCTTCGGGAGGCTAGAGTTAGGAGGATGAGGAGGAGCAGGAGGAGGAGGAGGAGGAGGAGGAGGAGGAGGAGGAGGAGGAGGAGGAGGAGGAGGAGGAGGATGTGGAGGAGGAGGCTCGGCTCCTCTGCGCGGCGAGATCCTGATGGCGGCAGCTGCAGCGCATTCTGCAGAGCCTCTGGCAGACCTGGTCACTGCATGTCCAGCTGCCTGCGGCAGGTCCCGCCGCCGTACCAGCCCAGCACTCTGGGTGGCGGCTGTTCTGAGGGGCACGGGAGGCCGTCGCGTGCTGCAACTCGTACTAGTATCTCCAGGTTTGGGCGAGCCGTGGTGATGATGATATTGTTGATGAGGATGACGATGCCGATTGCGATGACGACGATGACGACAATGAGTCTGATGATGATTATGTTGATGATGTCGATGGTAATGATGATTTGAGGGAGTTTCTGTGGAACTCACGTCATCCTCACCCCCGGCGCGAAGAGCACGAGCCCAGAGCGGCCTCCGGCACCGTTTCTGGACAGATCCGGTGGATCCGGTGACGAATCCCAAACCGGCGCCCTCGCTTGAGACATCCTCACAAAACCGGCCCCGGGGGAGGTGCCCAGAGGAGCCCAGAGCGGCCTCCGGCACCGTTTCCGGACAGATCCGGTGGATCCGGTGACGAATCCCAAACCGGCGCCCTCGCTTGAGACATCCTCACAAAACCGGCCCCGGGGGAGGTGCCCAGAGGAGCCCAGAGCGGCCTCCGGCACCGTTTCCGGACAGATCCGGTGGATCCGGTGACGAATCCCAAACCGGCGCCCTCGCTTGAGACATCCTCACAAAACCGGCCCCGGGGGAGGTGCCCAGAGGAGCCCAGAGCGGCCTCCGGCACCGTTTCCGGACAGATCCGGTGGATCCGGTGGATCCGCCGACGAATCCCAAACCGGCGCCCTCGCTTGAGACATCCTCACAAAACCGGCCCCGGGGGAGGTGCCCAGAGGAGCCCAGAGCGGCCTCCGGCACCGTTTCCGGACAGATCCGGTGGATCCGGTGACGAATCCCAAACCGGCGCCCTCGCTTGAGACATCCTCACAAAACCGGCCCCGGGGGAGGTGCCCAGAGGAGCCCAGAGCGGCCTCCGGCACCGTTTCCGGACAGATCCGGTGGATCCGGTGGACGAATCCCAAACCGGCGCCCTCGCTTGAGACATCCTCACAAAACCGGCCCCGGGGGAGGTGCCCAGAGGAGCCCAGAGCGGCCTCCGGCACCGTTTCCGGACAGATCCGGTGGATCCGGATGACGAATCCCAAACCGGCGCCCTCGCTTGAGACATCCTCACAAAACCGGCCCCGGGGGAGGTGCCCAGAGGAGCCCAGAGCGGCCTCCGGCACCGTTTCCGGACAGATCCGGTGGATCCGGTGACGAATCCCAAACCGGCGCCCTCGCTTGAGACATCCTCACTTCCCTCTGGTCCAGATCCTTCATTTTCTCAAGTGCAGCGTTTGACTTGAAAAAAACAAGTGCACTGCAGTTGTTTATTAATTAATGCATTGTGTTGCATTTGCCTTGAGTTGCGCAAGATATTTGCATGATATTGCTTACATAACATATGTTTTTGTATGTGTTTGTACTTTTTGTTCGATTGCTGATCTTGCCTTCTGCCGCTGCCGTTTGGCTTCCGCCGCGCCCGCGCGCGCGGCCGCGGCGCCGCAGCGGCGCGGCGAGGAGGCCTCGAGGAGGCCAGAGGCGCCGAGGCGGCGCAGGCGGCAGGCGGCGCAGAGGCGGCAGGCGGCGCCAGGAGGCGGCAGGCGGCGCCAGGAGGCGGCAGGCGGCAGGCGGCGCCAGGCGGCGCCAGGAGGCGGCAGGAGGCGGCAGGCGGCGCCAGGAGGTCGGCGCCAGGAGGCGGCACGCGGCGCAGGCGGCGCCAGGACGCGCACGGAGGAGGCGCAGGCGGAGGAGGCACAGGCGGAGGCGCAGGCGGAGCAGGCGCATGCCGCCGCCGAAGCGCGAGGCACGGGCATTGGAAAGCGTGCATTGCCTATCACCCACTAGTTTGATAGGCTT
Source organism: Prorocentrum cordatum (assembly GCA_963575745.1). Lineage (NCBI taxonomy): Eukaryota > Dinophyceae > Prorocentrales > Prorocentraceae > Prorocentrum > Prorocentrum cordatum. The sequence goes on along the minus strand of CAUYUJ010020593.1, from coordinate 626,208 downwards.
CCCCCCCCCAAACCTAACGCACAAAACAACAGAAACAACGAAAACGTGAAATCTCCTGGATCACCAGGCTACTACGCCTGAGCAGCATCGGATTCCTGTGGGTAAGTGTTGGCGCAGTTGCTCTCGGGCCTGGAGGAAAAGAGAAATCGTTGCCATCGTGATCAGGAACGTGCGCACCGTTTTCTTCGACAACAAATTGTACGAGGGGTAGAAAACATGTTTTTGATCACGATGGCAACGTCTTTTCTTTTCCTCTATCCTAGGTCAGCGATTTTGATGTTTTGGTCGTTGGGCCAAACGACCCCCGCGACGAGTTAGAGTACCTCTGAGGCCATCGGATCTTCTGAAAATAACAACAATGGTAAGAGGAGAGCCGGTGGGAACCAGGAAAGAGGAGGAGAAGGAGGAGGAGGAGGAGGAGAAGAGGAGGGGAGAGGGAGGCTGAGGAGGCGATGAGCAGGAGAGGAGGACAAGGAGGAGGAGGAGGAGGAGGAGGAGGAGGAGAAGGTGGAGGAGGAGGAGGAGGAGGAGGAGGAGGAGGGCGCTGTCGCTCGAGCTCCGGTGAACCCCTTTAGCGCCTCGCATTTCCAGCGCGTTGGAAACGCGTTGGAAATGCGATGGAATCCATTGGAGGCGGAGTCCGCCACGGAGCCGAGGGAGAGCTGCTTCAACAACGCGGCGAAGCTCCAGGAGGTCTGGGCCCCCTTCGCCAACGTGTTCAACGCGTTGGACTACGCAGAGAAGGTCACTGGCCAGAAAGATCACAAGGTGATCGCACATCACGCCGACCTCCTCAGGGCCACGCGCGCCCTGGGGAGGTCCAACGTGAACCAGGAGGCGGCCAAGGCTCGAACGGCAAGGATGAGGAGGAGGAGGAGGAGGAGGAGGAGGAACAGGAGGAGGAGGAGGAGGAGGAGGAGGGGCAGGAGGAGGAGGAGGGGGAGGGAGGGAGGAGGGAGGAGGGGAAGGAGGAGGAGGGGCAGGAGGAGGAGGAGGAGGGGGAGGAGGGGCAGGAGGAGAAGGGGGGGAGGATGAGGAGTGGGAGGAGGGATGAGGAGTGGGAGGAGGGATGAGGAGTGGGAGGAGGGATGAGGAGGATGAGGAGGAGGAGGAGGAGGAGGAGGACTGAGAAGCAGCAGCAGGAGGAGGGGTAGGAGAGGAGGAGGAACAGGAAAGTGGAGGAGTCCCACCCCCGCAGCGAAGGCAGCGCTGTTGGCGATCGCCCGCTCCAAGGAGAGCGAATGGCACCTCGCCAACGAAGTGGAGCACTGGGCAGTTTCGCGCAGCCGCAGGGTTCGCGCGATGCTCAGTCACGTGAGGGACGCGCTGACGCCGCGCGAGGGGAGGAGGCGCATGGGGTTCAAATGCAGGGAGGGGAGGAGACGGTCGGACGAAAGGGGGAGAGGAGAGGGGGGATGAGGGGGGGGAGGGAGGAGGAGGGGGGAGAGGTAGGAGGAAGGAGGAGGAGAGAGGATGTCAGTTTCTCAATTTCCAGCTCAGCTCAACCTCCAGCTATCCTCTTCCCTGTCCTCTGCCGTCCCGATCGCACCCGCCCGAACCCCTCTCCTGGGAGAGGGAATCGAGGGGGTAGATTTTCAAAACCCACTGTCAGGCCGCCAAAGTGGGCCGCGGCGTTCCTGGAGGAGGAAGACCAGCAGGAGGAGCACCAGCAGCAGCAGCGGCCCAAGATGGCCGCCAAGGACGAGCGCGCGCTTCCGATTCTCGAGGAGGTCGGGGAGTGGCAGTTCGGCTACGACGAGTCGATGAAGGCCAATGGGGGAGGGCGAGAGAGGGGGGGATGAGCGGAAGAGGAGAGGAGGAGGAGGAGGAGGAGAATGAGGAGGAGGAGAAGGAGGATGAGGAGGATGAATGCGACGATGACGAGGAACAACGGAGAGTCTCGAGAAAGAGCAGATGGGGGAGAGAACAATGATGTGAGGTAGGATACGGGAGAGGAGATCAGATGGAAAAGGGGGGTGAGGAAAAGGGGGTTGAGGAGGAAGAGGAGGAGGAAGATGAGGAGGAGGAGGAGGAGGATCAAGAGGAGGAGGAGGAGGAGGAGGAGGAGGAGGAGCAAGAGGAGGATGATGACGAGGAGGAGGAGGAGAAGGAGGAGAAGGAGGAGGAGGAGGAGGAGGCGGAGGAGAGGGATGATCGAGGACGCAAAGGAGGAGAGGAGAGAGTCTATCGTAGCCGCAGGCCGCCTGGAGGATCAAGAAGGGCTCGGCCAAGTCTGCGCTGCCCGAGTACACGCCTGCGAAGGTGGTCGCAGGCGAGGAGCTGCTGATCGCGACCTGGCCCTGCGGCGCAAGCTGGAAGGTCATCGGCAGCAGCGCCGACGAGGAGGCTGCGTTGCAGAGGGCAGCCATTGGCCAATTCACGCTGCGTGATATTCACGGCGACAACGGCAGGGTGCTTTGGTCGTTGCGCTGGTGAATCACGCCAAGCGTGGATCGTGGCTGGTGGTCTGGCGCATGCAGCCTGGGGGCAAGCGTTTCGAGCAGTTCATGCAGATGACAGGGTACGAGAGGCTCGAGGACGCGAAGACCTGCATGCTGAAGATCCTCGCCGATCTCCACGATGGCACGCTTGACAAGGCGGCGGCGGAGGAGGCCAAAAAGGAGCACCTGAAAACGAACAGGGCGAAAGGTGCTGCAGTTCTCAAGAGGCCAGGCGCAGCTCAGAAGAGACCTGCTGCGGCTGAGGCTTCGCGAGGAGGCGCCGAGAAGGACGGCGAGGTAAAGAAGGAGGAGGAAGAGGAGGAGGACGACAAAGTAAAGAGAGGAGGAGGAGGAGGAGGAGGAGGAGGAGGGCAGCGCCGCAGGAGCAGACGACGCCAGCGAGGGCAACGGCAGCGAGGCTGAGGAGAAGGGCCAGGGCGACGAAGATGAGGGCGAGGATGAGGAGGAGGAGGAAGAGTCCGAAGAAGAAGGTCGGAACGGCCCTGAGGGAGACGAGGAGCCCGCGATCACCGAGGTGAAGACGAGGCAGAGCCGCAAGAGGCAGGTGCCGACGCCAGCTGAGATGCCGCGGCCCAAGGCGTCGAAGCCTGCCACGGCGCCGCCAGAGGAGGGCCAGGCCGTTCGGAGGAGGCCGTCGGCAAAGAGCTCAGGAGGAGCCGCCGCGCTGGCGGGCCAGCAGGCCGCTCAGGGGGAGCAGCCGCGTTCGCCAGGAGGCTCTGAGGGCGGCGGCTCTGAGGGGGAGCCCGCGCCCGGGGAGAGCCTGCTGGATTGCTGCTGAGTGCGAGCGCGCAGCAGCACCTTGGAGCGCAGTCTGGCGCCTGGGGTTCTTTTGAAAAGGTTGAGGGTGCTCGAGGGGAGAATGGCGAGAAGGGCGAGGAGAGACGTAGGGGTGGAGGAAGGAGGAAGTCGATCAGAGCAAGCCGAAGAGGGAGGGTTGAGGGAAGGCGACTGGGGAAGTGAGAGGCGAGATAAGGAGGGCGGAAGGAACAGAGATGAGCGAGGGAAAAACGACCGATGACGACAGCATGACGGGGGACCACAGGAGCGCCTAGGCTCAGGGGGGTGGGCGGGGAGAAAGTGACGAAGTTCTCGAGGTCGGTGATATTTTCGCCTGGGCGGAGGGGCGCGGGGCCCCACCCGCTTCATCTCCTCCTCGTCCTCCGCATTCTCCAAAACATCTTCCTCTTCCTCCTCAATATCCTACTCCACCCCTCGTTATCCTCACTATCCTGTGCCATCCTCTTCGGCCCTCCCCGTGCACATCGTCCCTGACTTCACCGTGGCTTTCGTTCCCATTGTTTTTGGTTTCGAACCTCAGATCCATTTCATTCAGCTCGAGCGAGATGCCCAAGGTGTTAGCGGGAGGGCCTCCGACTAAGAAATTCTGGGCTACACCGATCGGTCGACTGCTCGCCATGCCGTCGCAAGAGACCACCGCATCATCCATGGCCAGCTTCTCGGAGCCGCCTGACGCGTGCCCTAGAGACACGCAGGGGCTCGATCGCGCCAGCAAGCTCACGCGCTGGGCCTTGAGGCGGCAGGAATATGAGGCGGAGAATCAGGCAGCCCTCGCATCGGCACTGGCTGAGGAGGCCGCGAGGGAGGCAGCAGCAGATGGAGAGGAAACGCCTGGAGAGGATGAGCACGAGGAGCGCGCGGGAGCAGGGGCTGCAGAGGAGGAGGAGGATGAGGAGGAGGAGGAGGTCGCCACGGCAGAGGCAGCAGCAGCAGGAGAGGCTCGCGCTGAGGCAGAAGTTGCACCGATGGAAGTGGATGGCGCCGACATCGAGCCGACGCAGCAGACGGCAGCCAAAGGTGGCGGGGAGGCAGCGCCAGCTGGGAAGCGCAGCAGTGCAGTCAATGACACAGAGCAAGCGAAAAGGCTGCGCACTTCGCTGGACATCCCCTCATCACCAGAATGCATTCCTCTAGACGGACCCTCGACTGCCGAGAAGGCGGAGGACACGCAAGTGGAGTCAGTTCACTCGGATGACGACAGGCCCGCAGAGCAGGAGCGCGTCTGCGGCGATGACACCGAGGAAGACATAGAGAAGGCGATCCTCCACAGCCAGAACACAGCGCAGCAGGACGAGGCAAAGAGGCTGGAGAGAGAGGAGGAAGAGGCGAGACTTGCGATTGCCGCTTCGCTCGAGCAATACAAAAAGAAGTACGGCCACAGCCCGAGTCCAGAGCGCACCAATTCCCCTGGCAGAGCTTCCAAGGATCGCGGCAGGCAGGCATCGGCGGCGCGGCCGAGGCCAAGGCCGCCGCTGCCGCCGCCGCCGCCGCCACCGCCGCGGAGGTCGCCAGAGAGGTCGCCGCGAGGAACCGACCTGGACAAGCAGAATGAGGAGATGACCAGCGCGTTCGCCGCAGCAGCAGGAGAGGATACCATCCCGTACACGCCGATCACGCCGCAGAGGGCCTTGCAGGCGGAGTGCCAGGCCGGCGGTGTGAAACGGGGGGAGGGAGGCGGGTGCAGGACGACAGTCAACATCCATTTCGGATCGAATCGGATCGAGTCGGGATCGAGCCAACATCGAGTTCGAGTCGAGATCGAATCAAGAACAATCGAGTACACTCCGCTCGAATGGAGATCGGTTCTCTGCTGCTTCCTCATGTCTCCTCGCCCTCTGCACGCTTGCTGCATAAGAAAGAAAGTCGCCTGCTGCGTGGTGGATCGGTTGGGCCCTGGAAGTGCGGATGGGCACCTGCATGGGGGGGGAGGTTGGGGGAGACGGGGGGGGAGTGAGGGGAGGAGTGCATTAGGTAGGAGGAGAGGGAGGTGGATTAGAAGGATGGATGAGGAAAGAGGGGAGGAGGCGACGAGATGAGGTCGGCAATCAACAATCCCCCAGAGGCCACCAAGGCGAAGGCTGTGGTGGCAGCGCCCGTCTCTGATTCCGACTCCGACAACGCCCCTCTTCGCCCTGCCAAATCGACATCGTGCGCTGCACCTCCTTCGAGAGCGGGGACTCCTGATGAGACGCCGCCTAAGGTGTCGCGCCGCCAGAAGGCGATGTCCGAGGTCAAGGGCGCGGCGGGGGCAGTGGAGGACACTGAAGGGATAACGGATAACATAGGACACAATATGAACTGGAGAAGCTGAGGATGGAACCAGGGAGTAGGAGAGGCTGAGATTGAAGACCTTGTAGGGGGATAATGCACCTTTGCAGGCCGCAACCATCACCACTGGAAAACATAGAGGCCCCGTAAGCAGACTCATCTCCGACCAGATGCCAGTATGATAATTTACAATGACAAAAAAGCAGTGTCACGTACATATATGTTTACAGCCCCCGAGCGCCCCAATTCAATCCCAATGCAATTCCAACGCAATTCCAATGCACTTCCAACGCAAATCCAACGCAATTCCAACGCAATTCCAACGCAACTCCAACGCAAATCCAACGCAATTCCAACGCAATTCCAACGCAATCCCAACGCAAATCCAACGCAATTCCAATGCACATGCACGTGTAATATTACTGCAATTACGTAGCAGCCCACATGCATGTTCAGTTAAATTGAAATGGTAGACTGGCGCAAAGCGTGCTAGCAAGTGAGGGTGAGTCTCGCAGCCAGGGAGTTTAGACCCTTTCCAGTTCCCGACAGAAACTCATCGACTCGCAGCAAGACTTTGATGAGAACGCAAAGTACAAGATTGCGAAGGAGATGCTGGAGCTCTTCCGTGGAGACTTATTCAAGAACTTGCTTGAACTGAAGGGGTTCTCTTTACAGAAGGCGCCAGAGTGGCCAGATGATCCTGAGAAAGCTGGCATGGAGATTGGCATGCAATCGCATATCGACAAGTTGAGCGAGAAAGATCGTAAGGAGTACGACTTCTGGGCCTCAGTCAAAGACGCAGGATTCAAGATCACGACGGACGGCAAGGTGAATCCACAACAAGCGGGGCGCTGGCAACGCGCCCTGCAGTGCCCGAAGCGGCGCAAAGCATACGAGGCGACCATCGGCAGAGCTGCAAAGGATGAGTTTCGGAAGAAGTGGGCGATGGACACCCACGCGACCGTGACTCGGAACCTTGTGAAGATCACGGAGGAAACGAGGACCCAGTGGAAGGAATCGAGCTACCTCCCCATTGGGAGGATAGCGCATCTAGAGGGAGGAGGGAAAGTTGGCTGGGCGAACGTGAACAGCTGATCATCTAGTGCGCCTTCACGTCATTTTTTTGTTTTTGTTTTTTTGTTCGGAGGGGCATGGGACGTCTTGGGCGGGGGTGTATTGGCCCATTCGATTGAAAATGCTGTCCGTCATCCGAGTGGTGTGAAAGCTAGTGCCATGACTGTTCCGAATTGCCAGCCAGGCAAGCAAGTACATGATCAAATGCATGGCGATGGGCCCCCCATGGGTCATCTACGACGAGTGGACTGAATCATTACGGGGATTATACGTGGTCAGCGGCCTGCGCGAGACTTTCTCGACGTCGTGGAGGGAGCACGTGGAATGGTCTGAGAAGCCCGACGAGGAGAGGAGCGCCGAAGGAGGTTCCGCTGCTGAGGAAGGTGCTGGCAAATGTGCTGGCAACGACGGCAACCCGAGCGGCGGCGGCACAGGTGCTGGCACTGGCGCTGGAAAGCGCGGGCGCAAAGGCAAAGGCGAGGGCAATCCAGGAGGAGGCGGCGGAGGAGCTGGCGGCACGCTGGCGGAGGGTCAGCCTGCGCCTGAGACCCCAATCGAGCCTTCGTCTACAGTCGACAAGAAGAAGAAGACCCCGCTCCAGCTGAGGATCGTCGAGGCCCGCACTGTCATCGCAGCGTACAGTACCCTATCTGCACAGACCAATACGCTCCTGGCCGCGATCGATCGGAACCCGAATTGGTCAGGTCTGAATCCAGATGTGCTGAAGGCCAGCGCAGCTGCAATGAGGGACAAGCACACAAACCTTGAGAGCAAGGTCAGTGAGGACCCCCTTGTCGCACAGGCCATGTTCGAGAACCTTGCGACCTTGCAGAAGCGAGTGCCTGAGAAGGACATGTGGTCCCTGATGCAGAAAGTACTCGATGTCAAGCCGTTCCTTGGGGAGCTCGAGAGCGAGGTCCAGCAGGTCATGGACATGTCCCGCGTGAAGCGTGAGAGGGATGCTAAGGCGCAGGCTGACGCTGCAGCTGCTGCAGGCGGCGGCGGGGACGAGGCTGGCAAGCCTCCTAAGCGCAAGAAGGGCAAGGCAGCGGCTAAACCTGCGGCTTAGGCGCGCGGGAGAGGCTGCAGGATGATGCTGCTGCTGCTGGGGGCTTCAGGGGTGCTGCGGCGGCCGTGAGGCGGGGAGGCCAGAGGAGGTTCGGCGAGGAAGCCTGAGGAGGAGTCGAGGCTGCGCTGAGGAGGCCGCGCTGAGGAGGAGCCGAGGCTGCGCTCGCCACACCTCCGAGGGCTGCGTCACGGCGAAGCGCCGCGCGGAGCATGGAGGGGAGCCAGTTCCGAGGTGCTTAGCTGACGAGACTCTGTGCAAGTTACTTTTGTGATGTTAGTGCTCGCGCTCGTCGGTGAGTAGTAATCGTGATGGAGGGGTGTTAACAACCAAAAATCATGCCAACCATGTCTGCCACCCCAAAAAAAGGCTTCTGGACGTTTGGAACTGGTTTGAACCGCCCTGGGCATCCAAAAACCACCGTTGGATTACCGTTGGAAATCCGTTGGAAATCGACCGTTGGATTACCGTTGGAAATGTTCACGAAACCTGTAAAATAACAGTGTTTCGACCGTTGGATTTCGCCCCAACACTGCCGTTGGATTACCGTTGGAGTACCGTTGGAAATCGGACGGCCCCAACGGGGCCGGTAAAATCCGGTAAAATCCGGTAAAAATGTAAAATCTGCAGCCTGCGATGAAAAAATCAAGGCAATTTTGTTTTTTCCGACGGTTGGGGCGATCCTAACATGATCACGGGGGGATGGTGCTTTACCTGAGCGAGAGCGCTAGCTGGCATATTTATTCGGGGGGCCGCCTGCTCTCTCCTCTGGAGCACGCGGCGCATCTGTATCTCGATGCGGTCGCGCATAGGGGGGCAGAAGACACTCCTTTTGCAGTTTGAAGCGGCTGGCAAAACAACACTGGGGAGCTTGAGGGGGCTTTGAACACTCAGTCCAGGTTCGGAAACTCAGACAATACATCCAGGACCCCCCAGAAAGCAGGCAATGCCAGTCGAGCGCCGATGCTGCTAGTGATATCTTGACACTACGCTCTGATGTGCGAAAAAAAACGTAACTGGTATACGTTGCAACGCACGTCCGACTGTTGCAGGCCCCTGAAGATAACCGAGTCACTACATTCAAGATTGCAGCCTGTCAGTTCTACATGTCTTGCTCCCTCTCCCATCGCGCTCTATGTCTCTCTCGCTCTCTCGCTCTCTTTCCCGCTTAATTCGCCCCTCTCTCATCAATCCTCTTCCGCCCCCTCACCCTCCCCCCTCGACCCTCAGCATTATCCTCCCTATACCGTCTCCGTCCTCCACGCCTCCGTCCACCATCAACGTTGGCATCATACATATCATTTGCGTTCTCTTGTCTTCCGTACCAGCCGATTGGGAGGCTCGACGGCGCACCATGATTCCACCACCTCCCCCACAGTGCAGATTTCATGGTGACCAGCAGAGGTCACCGACCGACGTGAATTCCGAAGCATGTCGCGCCGCTGGCGCAGATCTCTTGAAGTTGCTGCTCCAATTTTATGGGTCGTCTCGGTTAACGGCGAAACAGTTCTGCACAGCTTGCAAATTATGTTCGGACGCAGGCGTTGCAGGCGGCAATTTCGCCGCGTATGCTCAGCCCGATAACCTCCAATCTGGGAAATACCAACGGCATTTGGACTCAGTGTTCCCGCAACCTTCAGATTTATATTACGTGGATGTTCCCATGAACCAAAATAGATCGCATAGGCGCAGCTTGCGACAGATCCCCGTGAAGCTCGCATACGAATGCTTGGTGGATGAATGCAACGAATGTGGCGACACGGGGAAACTGCTGACCGCTGCTGCCCACGAGCGAGAGAAATGCGTGCTCGACCTTCCCGTGTACAGCGAGCACCCCCTTGTTCAGAAGGCGCGGCGCACAGGCGCTCCGTTGCCTATTCCAGTGGCGGTGTACGTCGATGGAGTATCATATTCCCAGACTGCAGCTGGGCGGTCGGATAGCGTCACGGGATGGTGGATGGGGAACTTGCTAACAGGCAAGCGTCACTTGCTCGCGACGCTTCGGAAGTCGGACGAGTGCTCCTGCGGCTGCAAAGGATGGTGCAGCGTCCAGCCGATATTGCAAACTATTTATTGGCAATTGGAAGCGTTGGCAGCTGGTGCTCGACCCGACCGACAGCACGATGGACAGCCGTGGCCGAAGGAGCATGTCCCAGAGGACATGGACCTTGGCTTGTCGGCTTGCGTGTGTTACATCAAGGGCGATTGGTGTGAGCACACGCGCGCCATGGGGTTGGCAGGATGGAACCAGATACACAATCCTTGCCAATTTTGCGAATGTTCGGGAGCCGACATGCATAACCATGACGCCTTTGGGGAATCAGATGTGACCAATCCGTGGGCGGCTAGGGCGCACGGTGATTACGAGGCAGCGTGTAAAAGGTGCGAAGTGCACGTCGATCTCAACACGCCCGCAGACCTCGCAGAGCTCAACTCGAGGCTCCGGTGGATGCGGCCTGGGGGTGGCAAGAAACAGAAATCTAACCTTGCTGCTCGCGGGATCGGGACAGAAGTAACAGTGGCAGGAACGCGCCTTTTGCCAGGAGACAGACTGGAGCCCTCAGCCATTGTCGGGGACATAGGCAACATCACACGTCTGGTTACACCTTGTAGGGTAACTTTTTGGAGGCAGAGAGTCAGCCAGAATGGATACCCAATGGATCCGATCAGTCATCGCAACCCATTGTTCAATGACACCTTGGGCACAAGCCCAGCGAGGTCGCTTGCAGTGGACATCATGCACGCTGCCCACCTGGGTGTGATGCAGAAGTGGGTCTCGGCAGCAGCCTGGAGGATATTATTGTTGAATGTGCATGATTTCCCAGGAACTCAGCCACATATTCTGGATCTCGGCATTCGCAACATGAACGCTTGCTTGAGACGCTGGCAGCAGGATAAGCATATTCCTTTTGGTAACCGCATTTGGGCCGTCACGCTCAAGATGCTCGGGAAGATCAAAGGCAGCAGTATCCAGGACAGCGTTTTTTCACACCTTCAGGCAATGAGGTTTGAAAGAGCGGGAGAGGTAAACGCCAACAGAAACAGCAATTCCAAGAGAGAATGAGAGACTGCGAGAATCGCAGACATACACAACATCATACAGTGACGTCGGAAACCTGTGTAGAAAGCTATTCAAACAAACATACAGACAGACAGACAAACATACTGCCAGTCAGAGGTAGAGAGAGATACAAAGTGCGAGAGATAAATACAGAGATATACAAAGGTAGAGAGAGAGATATACAAATATATATATATATATATATACACAAAACAAATGCTATCCAGCGGCCGCTGCACCCTGGTGGCACAATTAAACTCAAAGCAGCGGAGACAGCGCTGATGCTGGATTTCGTGCTCGACCACTTGCAGGTCCTCGGAGGAGCTGCGGTATTTGGAGGCGCATTTCTAGGAGCAGGCGTGGCGCTGCAATCGCTCCTGGGAGCGATCCGCGAGGAGCCGTGCGTCGTTAGCGACGCGGGCCACCAGGCGATGGTGAACCTCGTCGACGTCCACATCAGGTGCTGCAAAGCGTCTGGAGTGGCGCTACTGCCTAAGCATCATCTTCTGTGCCATTTGGTTGAAAGGACCGCGTGGGCCAAACTCGCATAACATCTTCATCTCCAACCGACAACATCGCATCCTCCTCCTATCTCCCTCCTCCCCTCCTCCCCCTCCCCCTCTCCTGTGGCCCCTGATGCGTCTTTCCTTTCCTCCCATCATCCCATCTCTTGCCGCCCTCGCTCCTGTGGCGACGCCCCCCCCCCCGTCCGCGTGCAGCGCACCTTCTGTTGGTGGCGAGGGTCTCAGGAACCGCCAGCCCGCAGAGCGGGCGATCAAGGTTGTAACCGCTCGCCACCCGACACAGGGAGGGTGGTCAGCTCTGGGCCCAAGGGGGCGACGGGGATTGACAAGGACGAGGGGCAGGAGGAGAAGGAGGATGATTGACACGATGCAGAGGACGTTGTTTGTATAAGAGGTCATGTTGGTACAATCGAGCAGCTTCCCCTACCGCGTCGCCGCCCGACAATTCCAACGCTGCCCCAGAGGAACCCCGAAGCAAACCCAATGCAATACCAATGCATCTCAAATGCAAGGCCAATGCGTCCCCAACATATATAGGGTTATAGTTATAGTTGGTGTGATAGTTTGGCTTAGTTTGGTGTGTTTAGTTATAGTTGGTGGGATCGCGTTTCGGATGACCTTGCGTTTTCCAGGACACCTTTCCACGGGAGCCCCAAAATGTACTCCACGTTCGTCGACGAGACATTGAACATGCTTCTGCGCGATTTCGCGCGTTTTGCCCACCGCAGCACGTTTGAGCAGCGCATTTTCAATCTGATCGAACTCGTCAGACGACTTGAACTTTCACCGTGGATACAGGCATCCTCATGTTTACCACTCATTGCTTTCAGGCGGTGATTGTGCTGGTCATGCTGGTTCGTGATGCCCTGGGTGCACCGACGGATGTGTGTCAGGCAGCGTTGTCATGGGCGCAGCACCAAGCAGTACGTATTGCAAACCATGGGGTTGTAGCTCAGCTTGAGAACATTGACCAGAGCAACTTGATGCTCCACACGTGTGCAGCAGCCGTGGTCAATGATTTGGATGACATCCCTCGGGAGCTGCACTTCGTCGAACTTTTTTCTGGCGCAGCAGGCACTTCGCACATGCTGATATCACGTGCGAATCTTCGAGCTCGATCATTTGAAAGAGCTGATTACAATTATCAAGATGCTTGCAAACTGGTTGGCATGCTATACGCAATGTGGCTTGTCGCCGCTACCATCGAGAACGGGTGCATCCACTTCAGTCCCCAATGCAGCACGTGGATCACAATGACCCGTCAGAGTACTTTGAGGAGCCGCCAGGACGTCTTCGGCAACAATGGCAGAGAGGACGTGATGGAGGCGAACCACGTTGCATCGTTTGTGTCGGGCAGGGAGGGGGGCAGAGCGTTTTTCTGATGATGATGATGATAATGATGATGATGATGATGAGGATGAGGAGGAGGAGGAGGAGGAAGAGGAGGAGGATGAGGAGGATAGGAGAGCGACGTGCGAAGGAAACGACGCAGGGAGCCAGCAGGGCGGAACACAAACAGCGGGCGTTGAGGACAGAGGCCAGTGATACAGAACGGTCGAAGGGAAGGGGGTGGCGCGGGAGGGGGGAGGGGCAAGGAAGGAGGAAGTCGAAGGGCCAGAGGGTGAAAGGATGATGGGCGCAGAAGTCGGTCACACCATTTCCTTGGGCATGCGGATGTCGCAGACTCGTTAGATAGGGGAGGCGATCGAACGAGGGCGCCTCGAACAAAATCAGATGTAGGCATAAAAATCCGACGGCGCCTCGTGGGCGTCCAGAGGCGATCGAACGACATAGCACGGATTCACGACGATCCCCGTCGTCCTTGTGAACGTCCGTCCCCGTCAGTCGTCCGTTCCATCATCCCGTCGTCACCGATCGTCATTTCTCAGTCGTCCTCGATCGTCGTCTTCTTTGATTTCGCAGCGTCTGGATATGTTCGGGCAGGGGAGGTCTTACCTGATGGGGTTCGCAGACATTCGGAACGTTTGCTTCATGACCGAACAGCCCATCAACTCGCTGCTGTACAAACATGCGTCTGTGGAGATGGCCATCAGGCTCACAAGGGCAAAGCGTTTCGTGACGAACCTGCGAGCATTCGGTGCAAGGACCATGAAACCAATAGAGTGTTTCACTACACTCCCATTCGAGAGGTGCTGTGAGCTGTTGCAACGAAACCAGAGACAAGCTAAGGCTACGATGGGTGGAGCGGGCGATCGACTTTGCGTTGAGTCAGCTCGTTGCATGCGTGAACTTAAACGCAAACACTCTGAAGAGTCCGAGGGCTCCAAAAATGGATGGGGCTCATCTCAGGGAACTTGGGTGAACGGAGCTAAACGTGATTTGCAAAGCTCTGCTGAATGCCCGAAGGAATTTTGCCTCCGGTATGCTCAACTTGTTTGCGACACCCTGGGCGTAGACGCTCGCTTTGATGAGGAGTGAACCAATGTCTGACTAGAGTCGCCCACTCTCGACTTATCTGATCTGGAGCCTGTGGCGTTTTTTGCATGATATTTGGTATTTTGTTGGTTTCGTGCGTGGGTTAGCCACGCATGGCGCGACGCCTGTTCGGCGATCTCGGATGCTCGTGCTGTGGGGCAATAAATAAGTTCGACATCCCCCCCCCCCAAAACGCAGTGTAGTCATCACCCTTTGCCATGCACATGCAATTACAACGCAAATCAAACTCATTGCAGCAGCAACTCCAACTCAATTCCAACGCAAACCCAACGCAATCACAATGTAATTCCAATGCAATTCCAATGGTAGACTGAGTGTGAGAGCAACGTTGTTCAGGTTGGTTTCCAACTTTCGGTGCAGAGGCACCTTCTCTCGCCACGGCTGATTTCGCTTCGGAAATTCTGGCCAGATGCACCCCTTGCAGACTGATATGAGCTGCATAGTTCGTTTGCTTCGCCACAGCGAATGCGTTTATTGAGAATGCTCGGCAGGAGCAGGCGATTGGGGACATGGAGGGGATATAGAGTGAACGAGGGGATGTAAAATAGGGCGAGCGTGTGGGGGAAGAATGTAGCAAACGGTGAACGTTACTCGAACATGGGGGAATTGGGTGGAGAGAAGATGCTCAGCTGAAGATACCCCAAACGTTTATCTGCTCGAACCTGAAGGCAGCGGGGTGGCCGCCACCGTCCGGTAACAGCCCCTTTGAAGGGGCCTCGGCCGATGGCGAGTCCTGCCAGGGGCGCTGAGGCGCTGCCCCGCGACGACAGCGAGCTCGCGGCTGCAGGCGGCCAATTCCCGACTCACCCCCAACATCTTTTGAGTTCCCCCCCCCCCTCTGTGCGCTGACAGGCGGCGCCGCGACGCAGCGCGGCAGCAGGAGGCGGCGCTGCGACGCTGAGGTGCAGCCAGAGAGCCAGAGGAGGAGGAGGAGGAGGAGATCTCCGAGCAGCAGGTCGCGCCAGCAGGAGAGGAGGACGAGGCGGAGGAGCCGTTCCAGCCGTCGGAGGCGCGAGAAGAGGAAGAGGAGCACCAGGCCGAGGAGGCGGCGCAGTCGGCGGTCGCGGAGGCGGCGTAGTCGCCAGGCTGAGGAGGTCGAGGAGCGCATGCTGAGCGCAGAAACTAAGAAGAATCTGCCGATGGCGATGGCGTTGGTCCAGGAAGCCAAGAGAACACGCACGCGCGCGCAGCTCTTCGAGAAGGTCGCCCAGATCATGCATAAAGATCAGAAGGCACCAGCCCCGATCAGCTCGCCCAAAGAAACCACAGCTCCCGCACGACAAGCAGCGAAAGAAGATCACGTGGAGAAGCCGAGCAAGCCCGAGATAGAAGCTGCTTTTCGGGGAGACCCAGCTGCAACCGACAAGCTCATTCGAGCTGGCTGGAAGTTGTCAAAGGTGATGAGTTCGACAGGGGTGGTGAAGCGGTCTTGGTCAGCACCGCCTTACCAGGTTCGCAATCGACCGACTGTGATTCGGAGCCCGAGCTGCGCGCGTCGGCCGAGCTTGTCGCCAGAGAAGGTCTTCAACGACGACGAGGGTTCGCTGACCGCCTTGGAGACGCCGTGCGGTTCGACGGTATCCGAAGGGCCACCAGCGACAAGCCCCCCTACGCCTACGCCGCCGTCGCCGACCCGCCCTGCGGATGGGCAGACCGACTCCGAGGAGGCAGAGGACGACTCCTCGGGGGAGCCAGGGCAGACGCTGCTGGACAGGATGCTGGAGGAGGAGGAGGAGCCGCGCAGAGGAGCAGCGCAGAGGAGCCAGGAGGAGCAGCGCAGGCTGGCCAGAGGAGCAGCGCAGAGGAGCCAGGAGGAGACAGAGGACCAGCGCAGGCTGGCCAGGGCTCAACCAACCCCGACCGGCCCCCCGACAGACGAAAGGGGAGAGGGAGGAGGGAATGAATACACAGGAGGAGGAGGAGGAGGAGGAGGAGGAGGAGGAGGAGGACCGAGGAGGCAGAGGAGGAGAAACAGCGAAACGGAGGGGCGAACGAAAACTTTCAAACCAACACATGTTCCGACCGATTCCTTATCATCTTCTTCCTCCTCTTGTTCCTCTCCCTCCTCCTCCTCCTCCCGTCTCTTATCCCTTCTCCTCGATCCGACTGGCAACTATTATCATTAGTCTCCTCTTACTCCCCCTCCTCCTCCCCCCCTCCCCCTCCCTCTCATGCTCTTTGTTTCTTCATCCTCTTGCTCTCGTATTGCTCCTCGTCTTGTTCGAAATCTCAAGGTTTCCTTGCCGTCTACTCCTCTCCTCCCCCTCCTCCACCTCCTCTTCCTCGGGGTACGCGCGGAACAACTCAAAGACCACCCCTCTCCCCCGACCTCCCCGCGAGGCTGGCCATGGGGCGCGTGCTGGACAAGTGCGTGCGCCGAGCCGCGCTGCGCCGCAGCGAGGTCCTCACGAGTGACCTCTGACGTGGCGGGCGGGCGGATCGGCGCCAGCCGCCGCGGATGCGCTCGGCCACGGATGCGCTGCGCCACGCTCGCGACGCAGCGCCCCCCTTTGCCGCCGTCCCTCCGAGGAGATTTGAGGAGTAGTGGTGGCGACGAGGACGATGGAGGAGGAGGAGGAGGAGGAGGAGGAGGAGGAGGAGGAGGCTGACCAGGA
>CAUYUJ010020593.1:562383-604883 GCA_963575745.1 Prorocentrum cordatum | reverse complement strand
CGCATTGCCAACAATTCACTCTTCGTCTCCACGTCACTGGTATGTCCTACCAGGTCTGCGCAGGCCCCATCCCTTATCCCATCCCTCCTGGCCCTTGTCCTCTTTATTTTTTCCTTTCTCAATCCTCCTCGGTGGTCCCTCCTCCTTTCCTATTCCCCTCTTCCATTGACTTCCCTCTCGCCTCCTTCATCCGTCATTATTCTGCCTCTTCCCTCCTCCTTCCATCCTTCGTCGCCTTCCCGCCTTCCTTCTCGCCCTCCTTGCCGTTCCTCCCGCCCCTCCTTCTGGGCGGTCTTCCCTTCCTTTTCCGCAGCGTGCCATTCTTTCTTGTGAGGTCCTCTGAGGCCGCGTTGAGGCCGTCGGGGAGAGGGCTCCCATTTGGGATTCGGCTGGGCGGCGGCTGGGCGGCGGCTGGTCCGCGGCCGGGATTAGTTTTTGTTTGTTTTTTCCTCCCCATCCCCCCAGGGGGGTGGAGGGGGCGACTCTTTTTTGGTGTGGCGGTGGGTGGGCGGCAGCTGGGCGGCGGCTGGGTGGCGGCTGGGCGGCGGCCGGTATTTGGCTGGGATTTTGCCGGGCGGCGGCCGGGATTTGGCTGGGATGGTTGCCGGGCGGAGGGCCCATTGGCTTCAGAAGCGTGTCTGCAGCGAAGCAGTGGCGTGTGATTCGTGTTGGTCAGGGCACCTTCGGCCTACTAGTGCTCGCAACCGGCGCCTTCGTATCGCAACGGGCTGCGTATTAAGCGCGCTTCTCATGGGAATTTCACATATTCTTGACACGTGTGCTTCGGCCTCGCAGTCACGCTGCACTGTGTGGCGGCATCGTCGTTTCGACATAGTTTTTCTGCCTCGCGGTCGTGCTGCGCAGCGTGGCGGCATTCCTGTTGCAGCGCCCCCCTTTTCTGCTTCGCAGTCGCGCTGCGATGCGTGGCGGCGGTTTTGCGTCGACGCGCGTGCGCGTTGTTTCTGCATTGCGTTCGCGCTGCAATGTGTGGTGATCTTCTTGTTTCGACTCGCGGGCTTGTTTTTTTTTGTTTTCGCGTGGCGCGTGCGCGTCTGTGGTTGTTCCGTCGCCGTGGCGACGCCCTTGCATGTCGCGCCTAGGGGATTGCGTTGCCTCCCCGTCGTTCGATGCGGTGCTCTGAATGGTTGGGCAACGTCATTGGCCATTCGGCTTTCGCTCGCCGCGGTCGCCTGGTCGCACGGCGCATCGCAGCGCTGCAGCTTCCTTTCGCTCGGCCGCGCCACAGCAGGCGGCGAAACGCCGCGCCTCCGCCTCGCTGTTTAGTTCGCTCGCGGCGCGGCTTCCGGCGCCGCGCGGCAAGCTAGGCCCTGCGAGAGCGGCGCGTCGAGGTGGGCGTTGTCCAAGACAGCGCGCTGCTTCTCCTTTGCCACCCCCGATTTTTCCTTCCTTCAACCGCGCCCCCATCTACCGCTCCTTGTCCTTTCCTCCGGCGGCCGTGCGAGCGCTGTGCCACTCCCGGATTTTCTCTTGGGGGGGTGCCCGTTCGACGCGCGCTCGCCTTGGCCTCCTCGCTGGAGGAGGGGGGAGGGGAAGGGGGGGGACGACGGAGACGACGACTGACGCAGACGACGACTCGAACAGACAAGCCCAGCACACGCGCCGACTGGGTCGGCTGATTTTTCACAGCGTGGACTCCCAGGGGCTGCACCCCTCCCCGAGACTGGTTGCTCGGTCGTGGGGCTCGGGAGGATGGTTTCCCAGCTGCCGAAGACAATCAATCAGGCGATCGCAAAAATGGATCAAGGGGGCGTGGATTGGTGACGAATGTCGTTTCCATGGGAACCGCGGACGTCCGCCGCCGAACGAAGCGGCACCGGCCGCATTCTGTGGGGGGCGCCTCCCCCGACCCATGGATTTGGCGACCGCACCAAATCCATGGATCGCTACAGTGGATGCCAGTCCGCAAGAAACTCTCCACAAGAAACCCAACCCTGAAACCCCAGGACGTCCATTGGTTTGAAGGCTTGACGGCCAGTGCCGCCGACCCTGCAAGACATCGACGACGAGGAGGGGGATGATGATGATGATGATGATGATGATGATGATGATGATGATGATGATGATGATGATGATGATGATGGTGATGGTGATGGTGATGGATGGTGATGGTGATGGTGATGGTGATGGTGATGATGCTGCTGCTGAGATGATGATGATGATGATGATGATGATGATGATGAGGATGATGATGATGATGATGATGCTGATGCTGATGCTGATGATGATGATGATGATGATGATGATGATGATGATGATGATGATGATGATGATGATGCTGATGATGATGATGATGCTGATGATGATGATGCTGAGGATGATGCTGAGGATGAGGATGAGGATGAGGATGAGGCGGAGGAGGAGGAGGAGAAACAAAAGAGGACGAAAAGGATTCCCCCCTGGGACCCCCCCTTGGGGAGGATGGCCAGAGGAGGACTGGCGTGGGAGAGGGGAGGGGAGGGGGACCCCCAGAAACGGATGCGTATCTGACTCCCCCCCCCCTGGAATTCCCCCCCACCTGGGGAGGAGGACCCGTGGAGGTCGGGCGCGCCAGAAAAGGACTGGCGTGGGAGAGGAGGGCCCCTTGAGGCGATGCGAATATGACCCCCCCCCCCTGGGTCCCCCTCCCGCCGGGGAAGGGACACAGGGGAAAAAAAAGGGGCTTCCCTTTGACGTAATAAGGACTTGAATGGAATGCCCTTTAGCTGCGAACCCGTTCCCCGAACGAGGAAGGGTGCTCTCTCTCTCTCTCTCTTTCCCCCGACGGGAGGGGGCGAAAGAGCGTTCCCCATCGACGGGACTGGACACACACCACACACGTTGACAGGATCGGCGGATTTTTGGTGTGGGAGCGTCACGTTTCCCATACAAAAACCATCGAAACCCAGAAAACCCAGGGCACCCTGGAGGCAAGCAGGGTGTTTTTTTGGGTATGGGCCCCCACTGTATTCTATGCTTGCGCGCCCCCGAAAGAGGGCTCCCAAGCTGCCGAAGGCAATCGAGCAGCCCCCGTCCATCATTTTTCTGCACGGGGTGACGGGCCTTCCGCCCTCCTCCCTCCTCGCCACATCCTCCTCCCTCCCTCCTTCGGCTCTCCTCCCTCCCTCCCTCCCCTCTGCGGCCTCCTCCTTCTTCTCCTCCTTCTCCTCCTCCCTCCCGGCACCTGTGCCACTGGGGCCCCTTCCAAGTAGACAGGCGAGTAGCAGCCTGGTCGCCACCTCGCCCGTGCCTGTCCGAGGGTTATGGGCAACCACGATGTCTGGCAGGGGCGAGCGGGGGAGAGACTCTTGCCCTTTGTCGCCTGTTTTGCCCCTGCCCATCCTTCCCACGGCGGGGGTCCCCCGCCCAGGCGTGCGTGGGTGTAGGTTGGTTTCCGTGGGGGTGGCGCCCCACGTCGGCTGTTCGGGGCGGCGCGCCGAGGTGCGCGTCGTCATTCGAGGGCCCTGGGGCTGCAGCGCAGCAGGGCGGGCGGGCCCAGAGCCTCCATGCTGCCCCCAAATTCCTCCTCCTCCTCCTCCTCCTTCTCCATCTCCTCCTCCTCCTGCTCTTCGTCCTCCTCCTCCTCCTCCTCCTCCTCCTCCTCCTCCTCCCCCTCCTCCTGCTCCTCCTCGCGGCGCGCCAAAGTGCGTGCCGTTCGGGTTTGAGGACATGAGGGGCGGAACCCACCGTAGTTTCCACTCTCGGGTGAACGCCGTGTTCGGGAGCAACAGGGGAGGAACCTGCCAATGTTTTTGCTTTACCGGTGAACGTTTTATGTGGTTGGAATGTTTAATTGTTTCGCACCTGCGAAGGCGGTAATCCTTTAAGTCTTCCTCCCTCCCTCCCTCCCCCCTTCGGCCTCCGTCCCTCCCTCCCCCTTTCGGCCCTCCTACCTCGAGTCTTGGTGGTGCCTCCCTCCCCCCCTCTTCCTCGCCGCATCCTCCCTCCCTCCCTCCCCCCCTTCGGCCCTTTTCCCTCCTGCCGCGCGGGGAGGCTGGGGCAGACGCGGGAGGCGCCACGAAGACACAGACCAGTGGGCGCCACCTCGTGCCCAGGATGTCGGCCACCCTCGTGGGCGAGCAGATGCTCGCACGTCGCGCGCCGCGGCCTGGGCCAGGCAGCTGCCCTCGCGGGGGCGCGAAGATGCCCGCGAGCCGCGTGCCGCCGGGCGCGGGGCGCGAAGCTGGGGAGGCTCGGGGCCGCCGGGTCCGCGGCTGGGCGCCTGGGCGTATGGAGCCCGAGAGGCCCCCGTGGCCGTGTGGTCGGGCCGGCGGTGTCGCGGGGCCCGTGCTGCCTTGGTGTGTTTTCCCTGGTCGGCTCGGTCATATTTTTCCCGACAGCTTATGCTCTTCTGCATCAGCATCTCGTTGCCTTCCGTGCTGTTTGGCCTTCTCTTACCAGTTTGGAGCATATCCCTGTCCCTATGTTTGACATCACCTCACCTCGATGCCGGTCTTAAGGATTCCCTCACTGTCTGAGGGCCTATCCCTAAGATTGTCCTCGCTTTTTGCTCGCCCACCTTAAGGATATGGATACGTTCGAGGCTGGTTATTTTCTTCACCATACAACAGAATCGGAGGCGGGTGCCCTGCCTCCTCCCCCCCGCCGGTGGCCCGCCAGAGCTCCTGGGGCACCGGCTGGGAGTCGCTGCTGATCGGCAGCGTCGACAGGCCCAAGGACCGCCGCCCAGCGCCGCCGCCTTCTTCGAGCACGGGGCGGACAAAAATTCGAGGGCGGAGCTCCGGAGGACGACTGTGTTTTCCCCGCAGCCGCTCCGCGCGGGTGAGGTTCGCAGGACAACGAACGGCGCGAGCATAAACTTTTCGGAGGTCCGCACGGATTTTCTGGATCGGCGCTGGGCCCCTTCTGGCGGCGCCTCGGGCGCCGCCCCTGGCGCGACCCGCGCGCCAGCGAAGGGGCTCCAGCGCCGGGGAGGGAGGCTCGGGGAGGGGGGTCGGGGACAGTCGAGGGTGGAAGCCAGAGGGAGGACGGTGTGTCCCCGGGCCTCCCTCTGATTGGTTCCGCGGTTTGAGTGGGGCACTGCTGGTTTCCTTTCCTTCTCCTCCACCACCGCATGCCATCTGCGCCACTGTCGCCACGTCCGAGCGCTCCTGGGAGTCCCAGTGCGGAGCGCGCCCCAGCGAGACCTCTCGGCCCCCTGTGGGGCTAACACTTGCGCGCAACCGTCGCCACGTCCACGGGACCTGAGAGGTCCAGCAAGGCGGCGTCTTACGAGCATCCAGACGTTCGCGGCTCCCTTGGGGCCTGCCGCTGGCACAGTCGTCGCAATTTTCGCGGGCCTCCGGGAGGCACAGCGGAGTGGAGCCTTGTGCGCATCCAAACGAGACCTCGCGGCTCCCCAGCAGGCTGCCGCCTGCGCAGGTGTCGCCCGCAGGAGATTGGCACGTAGGCACTCTGTTTTCTTTGTCGAGGCATCGACGCATGATGCTTGCAGCCTGCTGCGGCTTGGCTTCACGTCAAAGTTCAGTGGACAAAACAACACTTTGTGGGAAACCCAAACTGTGTTTTTTAACAGACTCTGTGTATGTTTTTTCCACTGTGTGCCCAGGACCGATCGCCAGGTGGCTTGTTGAGCGGTATATGAAACGCTGTCTCTGCGAAGGGCCAAGTGCTATCTTCAGCAGCGCTGCTCAGAGGAGGAAACGGTACCCATGCCTCTGCCCTTCCCGCGTTTCCCCAGTTTTGGGCCTCCTCGGAAGCCCTCGTCGCAACTTCTTGATTCGCCTCGAAATTCTGGTCAGAACGCACCCCGCGAGAGGTCCAAGGAGTAGCGGTATCGGCACCTTTTGGGCTACACCAGACGTGCGGCAGCATGGTGCACAGCCGCACCACCCTGCGGGTCGGGCCGTCTGGCAATGTGAAGCCTGAGAAAGCGGCCAAGAGCATCGCCGTTTCAGTCAGCCACCTCTAGGCCTCCTTGTGCTTCCGCCCGTCCGGCCCCACGAGCTCATCCTTGCGCGCCGACGCCCCGCGCGGTGCCCGCACTTGGGGGGCCTTTCCTTTGTACTGCGAAGGGGTCCGGACGGCTCCGCCGAGAGTCTTCCCAAGCCTCGCGCGCCGCGCCCGCCCGTGGGCGCCTCGTGGGCGCCCCGTGCCCGGGTCTTGGCATCGCTCGGACGTGTGCATTTTTCCTCGGCGAGAACCATCAAGGACCCACCTGGACCATCGAGCAACAAAAACACACGCACGAGACCGACAGATGCGCGGGACAGGGACGTCCGAGCGACGGCAAGAGGCGGGTCCGCCGTGTGCCTCGCTGAGGGCTCGAGCGCGCCCCGTGGGCGCCCCGTGGGCGCCTCGTGGGCGCCCCGTGCCCGCCGCACCCGCCCGTGGGCGCCTCGTGGGCGACCCGTGCCCGGGGCGGGTCCGCCGTGTGCCTCGCTGAGGGCTCGAGCGGGCCCCCGTGGGCGCCCCGTGGGCGCCTCGTCCGGGCGCCCCGTGCTCTCTGGGCGGGTCCGCCGAGGGTCTGCTTCGCTGCCGCCCCCGTGCGCGCCTCGCGGGCGCCTCGCGGGCGCTCCTCCTCCTCCTCCTCCTCCTCCTCCTCCTCCTCCTCCTCCTCCTCCTCCTCCTCCTCCTCCTCCTCCTCCTCCTCTCTCTCTCTCTCTCTCTCCCATCCCAGGGGGGGCGAGCCCCCGCGGAGTCCAACAGTCATGCATATTCTGCTTCTCGACGAAGTCCATGTGCGGTCCCACCGCCAGGCGCCCAGGATGGATACGCCCAGCAGCGCGACCTCGCCAGCCAGCAGCCCCTCGGGCAGGGTCGCCAAACAGCTGCACGGGCCAACGCGGGCCCAGCGGGGCGGCGCAGGGGGTTTGTTTCATCCCCCGCCGCTTTCGCCACCACGCTGGGCCGACTGGGCGCACCCCATCACCATCACGACCGCAGCAGCCCACCGTCTGCAGGGCCTTCATGTGCGGTCCCACCGCCAGGCGCCCTCCAGCGGCAGGTGCACGCTCGGGCCCAGCGGGGCGGCGCTGGGGGTTTGTTTCATCCCCCGCCGCTTTCGCCACCACGCTGGGCCGACTGGGCGCGCACGCCATCACTGTCCGCACAAGGGGGCGCCACAGGCATGACCAGCGAGCCCTCCACGAACTCACACGTCTGGACCTCCTCGGGCGGGTCGGCGTACCGCTCAGGCGGAGCGAGGAGGGCCACAAGCTCAGCATCGTCGGGCCAGCATGCGGCAACCCCGCCCCGAAGCGCGGGCTGCGCCATCAGCACGGCCTCTCCCAGCAGCTCCCACATCCCGCACGGGAGGGCCCATCGGCCGCAGTCCAGGGTCGCCGTCGGCTGGGCCACCAGGCCGCGCTGCTGCATCAGCACGGCCAGCTGCGGGGCAGGGGAGCGCCAGCACCTGGCCGCATGCCCTCTGGGGGAAGCCGAAGTCCGCAAGGTCGAAAGGCGTGAGCTCCCCCTCGGGCCGGCCAGCCAGGGCTGCCAAGACACCCAGCGGCCAGATTGCCGCCGCCCGATCGGCCACAGGGGCCATATGCAGAAACAATCCCACAGAACCAGCAGCGGCTGCGGCGGCCAGGAGCAAGGCACCAGCCCCCATCCCAGCATTTTCCCTGCGCGGTGTCTTGGCCCAGTACATGTTCACGGAATCAGCGCCCCAGGGCTGGCCAAGCGGGCGAACAGGTTTGCCAGGCAGGCCAGACTTGCAGAGCATAGCCGTCCACGAAACAATCGGGGGTGTGACAACAATTCCCAAGACGACACCATATTGAATCCGCCGTATCATACCATCCAAGAAAGTAGTACACTCCAGCTTCTTAGTAAGTGATGGATCGTCACAATCAACATAAAGAACAGTCATTTTGAAAATACCAATATCCCTGCCCATGATATCACACAAATCGTTCTCAGCTCTTGGTCCCCATCCCAAGTGCAACACGTATGAGTGGAGCCTTTCCCCAACCATAGGCGGGGGTGGCAGCTGCGGGTCTGGGACCCACCCCACGCGTGGTGGCAGGTGACGCTCATCGCAAACAGCTGCCTGTCTGAGGCCAGGAAGAGCAGGGCGTAGCTGTGCGTCTGATCGAACACCTTGCTTTCTCTTCTGGATTGCCTGCTGCCTATCCTGCTCCAGATACTCTGCCACCATCGCCGCGTCCATAGGGGCAAAGCTGGTCATTAATAAACCCAGGCATGCCCCCGCTGGTCGCCGCAGGTGACGCAGCAACCCAGCACGGTCAAAGAAATTGGCACACACCACTGACAATCAACACCGTCTGCGAAAAACGGCGCCGCGTCCATGGGCTGATGACTGCGGGTCCAGTGACCACGGTACCCAGCAATGTATGAAAATGATTGATTGCATTCGTAACAGAAAAATCGTGTCTGCTCATGGCCTCCGTCATCTGCTGTGATTAACCCAGGATGTACTTGTCCGATCTTACGCTCGATGTAACTATCCTTGTATAGGTCCAGCTGCTGGTTTTGAGAAGTAACCCATGCTTTGCGCAAGTGTATGTGGAAAACTTTGAGATCCTTGGCCACATTGTATCCAAGCAGCAATGTCATCACACGAACGGGGATCATGGTCTGGAACCTCATTGCAGGAACGCCGCATCCATTAACAATCTTCAACCACCAGGGCGGCCCAAGACGTCGGAACGCCGACTGTAGCGCCCAGTATGAGTCTTAACGTTGGTGAGCCAAAAGGTATCAGACGTACCACGTACCTGAGCCTCCGAAGTTGTAATAGATGTGAGTATTCCATCTTATTTGATATTGCAAGAATCTCATCATCAGTTGTCCTTTGACCCCTCATAGAGTTGTGCAGCTTTTTCATCGCCACACGATATCCCGAATGCTTAAGCTTGGTGGACGCCGTGGCCGACAAGCAGTCCCATGTTCCCCCCTGGAAAAAGAAGTGGGTACTGCAGAGCGCGTCTATGTACTTCAGCTTGTCACTGCACTGGACTCGATGTTGTGCTTGATGGCTGCAGCTCTGAGCGGCCGAAGGGCAGTGGCATGGTTTTGCCTTATGCGCGAAATCTCATGCCCTATGCCACTGTTTCCAGAGTAGATGACGCCAACATGCTTGTAGGACTGCTCAATCACAATGCGGTCGCCCGAGGTGCTGTCCAGCGCCACAACAGAGATGGTAGCCACCTCGCGCCTGGCCTTTAGCGCACCTTCACCGTTGTAAGAGATCACCGCAGCCGTTTTCCCTTACCGGAGTGCATCTTGAATCCTGAACCTACCATGTGTTTGTGGATGA
Organism: Prorocentrum cordatum; assembly: GCA_963575745.1. Lineage (NCBI taxonomy): Eukaryota > Dinophyceae > Prorocentrales > Prorocentraceae > Prorocentrum > Prorocentrum cordatum. The sequence continues at coordinate 595,639 of CAUYUJ010020593.1, read as the reverse complement.
TGCGGCCCAGCATTGACACTTGATCGTTCACTGCATTTGGACCATGCCATGGGGAACAAGAGCCAGAATTGTCGACAAAAGTGGCGTCGATGAGTGCATCACTTTCCACAGGGAGCCCTTGAGAAAAGACACGGCTAGCACCTTTCGGGCAATCCTTGAGGTCCAAGGCAATGCCTGCTTCGTGCATGTCATGCTTGATGCCACGCAACGGCCGAGCGCAAACCACTGTGAACAAGAAATCCGCAAGAGGATTACCAGCCCTCGAGCTCCGCTGTGAAACTATCCAGTGCTGGTCGCCAGGTACGCGGAAGTGCGTGAGTTTGCGCGCCTCGATAACTTGCGCGACTAGGTGCTGGTCGACCCGATCATCCAACGACACGAGCGCAGCAAACACCGATTCTAGAAGAGGGTGTGCAATTGCAGGCGCATTCTCCAGCACTTGGTCGACATACTTCTCTGCGCCCACCAATGGCACCTATGCCCGACGAAGGAGCGAGTAGAAAGCCGCCACCAGATCAACAAATATAACTATTGCAAGCAACTTCTTGGCCTTGGCGATCTGGCGGAACGCCCTTATCATCTTGGACGCCATACCTGCGCGCCGTCCTTTGATTCCTCCAGTTTGGGAATCGACCATGAGAAAATTAATACTCTTCGCCAGTGCAGACCGCAAGAAGGCATGATGATGCTTGATGACGTCCGGGTTCAACATAATGGAGCGGTACATTTCAGCGGTGATCCTTCCCGTTTTGGCCCTGTGAAGCCCGCGCGCTAACCCGGCCTTGTGGATGGCTGCTTCTTGTGCCAGCAGCCCCGTCTTAGTAGATATAGCCTGGAGGTGTGGAAGAGCAGCGTCGGGGGCAACCTTGAGAACCGCATTCTGTACCATGTCATGGCCAGGTGCTCGATGCGCCTTGACCCCTAGGAGCCTCGTCGCCATCCAAGAAGGGGGTGGGATAGAGCTGATGTCCCGCGTGATCTGTATGCTGTGGTCAATGGAGAGCTCGTTGTACTGGGCGTGGATTTCCGCTCCTGAGCCCTCGACCCCATCTTCGAGCTGAGCAAAGTGACGTCTCAGGGACCCGGCCCACTCAAGTTCCGAGGTAATCGGTGAGCGGCCGTGGTTGAACTTCTGCGGTTGCAAGGTGTGATCGCACCGCTTAATTTGTTTGCCGTTGAACCTGAGGAGCCGATGAAGCCAGAGCCACTCATGATGCCCGTCATGCAGGATCGCCTATGTCCCTATATTCTTGGCCATCTGAGAGAGAAGGCCCCGCCTGTCGCGTCTGAGGCACCAAGCAAACGACGCATATGTCTTGTCCATAAAAAGATCCGCTGCCGCCAACAACTCCTCGATCGTGACCCCCTCGGCCTGGGAGAGGTCGCGCGCCGCGCTGAGAACGCGCATGCGCGGGGCCTATAGGCAAGGTGCTTGTGGCAGCCGACTATCGTTCCCGCTCACCTGGCACGCGAAAGTCTCTAGCTGCCTGGGGGGGAGGCGCGCCGACAGGAACACAGGCCGCCAAGAGTGGCGGAGCGCAGCTTGTTGGGCGCGACGCGCGTACCTCCGCAGCCTGATGGGCGCCATAATACCTGCCTTGATGTACGGCGTCCGTGGGGAAAACCTGTCTCCAGCGAGTAATTCACGGGCACTTTTGATTGCGACCTCATTGAACGTCTTGGCTCGGTAGTTGGTATCCGTGTCCCAGGTCGCCACAGGTAGAGCATGCAACATGTGTTGAAACTCTTCTTGCCTGATTGGATCAGCTAGCTTTTGTCTGTCCAGCTTGGGCCTGCCAGGCTCAGGAGCAACATCGTGTTTGGCCGCAGCGATGTGGACGATCAAAGGCCAATGGTCTGGTGCCTTTGCGGCAAAATCCAGGTCGTTCATGACGTAGCATGATGGCGCGCATTCATGGGTTGACCGTTGCAAGAGTACGTCGTCTAACCTATGTAGCGATCCGCATTTCGCACGAAAGGTGCGGGGGTGGTTGTCTGGAATAAAGGTGTTGGTAATCATCATGTCGTACTGGTTGGCCAACTTCTGGAGCTCCAGACCGTTGTAGTCTAGTGCATCTTGTGGTCCAACATGTCCTGATACGCTTGAGTTTTCCTTACCCATGCGTGCATTGGCGTCGGTGAGAATGATAGTAGGTGGGTGCTTGCCAAGGATATCGCGTACATCTTTCCACCACTGTCGCACGTGATATGGGGGTCGAAGGTGCCGCGTTTGTGATGGGGGGCATGAAGCACAGCAATGGTATGTGTTAGCACGGGCGCCCTCAGCTGAACAAGCATGAACCTCTCCACCGCATGCAGCACGTGAGTGTGCCTGGGTAGGACCTTGAGCGGCCCCTTCTGCCCTCTCGCGTAGCTCAGCTCGAGGTTGACCAGTAGAGTGCGACCTGGCCCTTTGGAGCCCGAGCCTGCGTTAACCGCGATGAAGCCGTCGGTCTCGAACTTGCCTTTCGGATAAAACGACTCCTGGATACCAGCCAGGAGCACGGCATCATCCTTGAGCTGAAGTCGAAGGTGTTGGGCACGAGCGCGCTGGTCTACATGTCTAGCCATATTGTGTACTTTATCCCTCGCGACTGTGTCCTCGCCTGCGCAAATACTGACATTGTTGAAGGTAGCCAGCTTGTAATTGACCATTGTGGGGGCGCGCCAGATGGCGAGCTTCTCGCGCGCAACTTCGGTGGATGCATTAACCGTCTGCTTGATAACGTTGAAGTGGAAACCGTCTTCGATGAAACGAGGGAAGGGTGAGGTACATGGGTCCAACAATCTAGCGAACTGCCACTCTGCGTCTACCGTGTATGATAAAGCTTTAACAGGAACCTCAGGTAGAGCCGGTGGTACATTGGATTATTTCGTGAAGTGTCGTGAAATCGAGTCAACAGCTTCGTTCCAGGGGAAGTCTTGGCGCCCGGGCTCCTGCATGACCTTGATGGGGCGCACACGTTGCACATCCTTGAGTGCAGTAGCCGCCATCTTATCCATATCAGAAACCAGGCGAACGCAGTTCGAAGCTTTGTCATCTGCCGCCATGTTGTCGCAGATGATGTACACTTGCTCCTCCCATGGAAGCTGCAGTGAACATATGGCGGCCCAAATCACACCGAGGAGCTCGACCTCGGTGCTGTGGGCATTGCCACTCGTGTCGGTGATGGAGTGAGCTGTCGAAGCCCGCGCAGCCGCAAAGCCCTGGCACGCAAAACCCACGGGGTCCTGCATGACATGGGCCAGCGCAAACGCCGCCAGCTCGGGGGACTTGAGGTGCAGAGACGCGTCACTATATACATTATGTATGGCCTAGCCCGTACTTGGACGAGGCGGGTGCATGCGAAGAGCAAGATTAGCAAAGGGGTGCAGCAGCATCCCGCGGTATTCCCATGAGCACTCAAGCCGCCACTGTACTTGACCAAATAGCTCAGGAATAGTTGGAGCGTGCTGAAACTTGCAAGTCGCAGGGTACCCTGGCTGTGATACTGTGAGATCAACGAGCTCGATGGGGCCGTTGTGCACAGAGCCAGGACAATGCTGCCCATGGGCAGGTGCACTCCAAGCCATGCCGCCAGTAGAAAAATAATTCGTTGATGCAGCATTGGTGCCGTACATGCAGTTGAAGAGGTCGAGGGTGAAAAGGTCCTCTCGTTTCGCCCGATGGCGCTTGAGAGGGGTAATAAGGCATAGCATGGCGTTCCAAAGCCTCTTGGCGGTGCTGCGGACATCCCGACGGCCGGTACCCTCTGGCACCCGCATTGGTTGGTGAGCAGTGCGTGCCGACGAGAGCGCCATGGGTTCTCGACGGCCGGTGCCCTCTGGCAACCGCTGGTGCTGAGCAGTGCGTGCCGACGGAAACATGAATACATTCCATGCTCGGTGTGCATGATTGTCCAGAGCGGCCATGTCCTACGTCACCACCCGCTGGTTCATGATGACGTGAACTATGTGAATCGCCATCGACGGAGACCCCATTCGCATCGATGTACGTGTGCAGCACATGCGCTGGGGCAAAATGCGCGGCGCCCTGCTGCTGCACCTCTCCAGGCTCGCTGGACGCTAGGCCCCCCCCCGCAGGGGCCTCGGGGGGTATGTGAAACCCCGCCTCCTTACGCACCACCTCTGAGTTGCCCAGGTCTTCTGGTTTGCCACGACGGATGCGCTCAGCGCGATCCTCATCAGACCTGCTCCTCGTAGAAGAACCCCTGCGCACCTCTGTCTTGGCATCACCTTTGGTCAGGTCGAAGTGAGCTGGGCCAGGCTGCTGCGATGTACCAGAGATCCCGCTAGAAAATGACGACCACCAATGAGATGATGGGCCAGAAGCTGACGTCTGTGGTGGTGGTGGAGGAGGAGGTGGAGGAACAGGCGCGGCTTCTGCCGCGGCCTCGGCGTCGATATGCTTCTGGTACTGGTCGGCCTGAGCCTCCATTTGCATTTTCTCCTCCAACTTGTCAATGTCATGTTGGTGCAGCTCCTGTTCGATGTCAAACTCCAGTTCTGCCTGGTAGTCGTCATTGACGGGATAGCCGCATGCTTCAGCTTGCTGGTCGATGAGAATTTTGTCGTGTTCGGCTTGTGCGTCGTCTTGCTGTCGCTTGATTAGCTGATCATAGTAATCCAGTGGGTCGAAGGCCTCTGCCGGTTCGATCTGTGAATTATCTGAAACTGGCCTTGCGATGCCGCATCCCACTGGTCCTGTGGCTTGTGAGGAAATAAGATGCGGGCTGGCAGCTTGTGTCTGTGAATGTATCAATAGCGGCGGCTCTTGGACTTGTCCCATCGCCTGCTGAGGAACCTGTTGAATTCCAAATGCTTGCTGGTGACCAGCGTCCTGATGATGAGTTTGTTGCCTCGCAGGTGGCGTGGACTGTGTCTGCGGTATGACCTGCTCGCCCTTGGCAAAGTAAAGAAACTCGAGCTTATTTGGCTGCGTTCTAGATTCCGCCCGTGCTGCTTTGATCTCCGCAGCTTGTTGCTTCTGCTGGTCCAAGATTTGCTGCAATGATGATGTGATCTAGTCCAACGCACTTGACTGTGGCATCTTATCCTTGCCGTTTCCCAGCTGGCAGGCAGGGGGGGGGGGCGGAATGGAGCCCGCCGCCCCGCCGGGGCCTGCCGCCGGGGCCACCTTGGGCCGTGCAGAGGGCGGTGGCGGCGGCGGAGGTCGATGAGGCATAGTCCGGATCTCATAACAATAGGGGGGGTGTCTGCTTCTGGGGGGGTCTCACGGGCTTCGTCAAACACATGTGTGCGGGGGTCTCGATGTTGGACCTTTTGTTGCCTGTCTTGGGGGGGTCCCAGACCGGCCGTCAAACAATTTTTTGACCCCCCCCCCACGATTATTCTGGACGCCCGAGATGGGCACGGAAAGAATGGGTACGATGCCCAGCAGCAGTTTCTAATCATTCTGAACAGGATTCGCTGTCCACGCCGCCGCGGCCTGTGTGCGTTTGAGACAGGAGGCCGCCTTCCCAACAGCGGCCGCTGTTGGTTTGGGACAACATTTGTTGTTGGGCATTGTACCCATTCTTTCGGTACCCATTTCGGGTGTCCAAAATTATGAGATTTGGAGTAGCAGTTCTGGTCGACTTCCATGAAAGAATCCATCTCTGCAGACAGGTGCTGGTCCCGAGTGGTGTCGAATGTCTTGGGCTGTTCTTTGGCCTGGGAGAGCTGCTTGGACAGGTCATCTCGCATGTGGACCAAGTCGCCCAATTGCTTTTCAATCTTGTTCAACTTCTCCTGAATAATATCCGCACGCTTACTGATTGACTTTCCTTGTTCGGCTACAGGAAGGAGCGCCAATATCCCCAGTCTTCAGCACTGAAACCTCCGTGGTCTCGATGGCCGCTGACTTGCCTGCCGCCCTTAGGGATGTGATCAACTCGCCTAACCGGTAGATCCTTTTCCATTGCTTCTTCTTGAACAAATTGACTTGGTCCTGGTCCGTCACATTGGGTAGCTTAACCCAAGTATCTGAAACTTTCGCCAACGCCAGGTGCATGGGGCCAATATCATTGATGATCTTCCTGATGGGGCCCTCTTTGCGCTTCCTGCTGGATGATCTCTCCCTCTTCTCCTGGGCTGTGTTGGATGCGGACCTCGGACCCTTGCCACGTGAGGACTGTCTGTATTGTCTGCTCTGGCCCTTGCCGTACGGGTTGCGGCACTGCTTGCAGAACCAGAAAGTCGCCCCGTTCTTGGTGGACCACTTCTCGCACGACCAGCCCGTCGTTATGATGCTGCTGCTGGTGCTGGTGTTTCGCTGCTGCTGCTGCGGGGCTGCTGCGCGCTGTGGTGCCTCTCCAGGAGGTCCTGTGCGGCAGCAAGGCGGAGGAGCACACCAGCTTGTGCCCGACGTTCAAGCTCTCGCCTGTGCCACGCACCCTCCTTGGGCGTGGCTGCAGCTGGTCGCGGCCTCCGCGGCCGCAGTCCTGCGGCTCGGGCGGCACGCCTGAGCCCTGGCCGTTGGGGGGTGGCCGCCGCGGCGGCGAGGGGGCGGCGACGGACGGCCCCTGCGCGGCGGCGGGCGGGAGCGGCAGGCCCCCCCCCACTCCTCAGCCAGTGGCTTCCTCCTCCTTCTCCTCCTCCGCCTCCTCCTCCTCCTCCTCCACGCACACACACACAGACACGCGCGCACGCGCGCACAGAACCGCCAAAATCAGCCCTCCCCTGCCCAAGGCGGGTCCGCCGAGGTGTCGCCCGGTGCCCGCCAGTTGGCGCCGCGAGGGCGCTCTGCGTGCTCCCCGTGCCCCGGGCGGGTGACACAGCGTGCACAACACTCACAACGCATCGCTCACGTGTGCAGCGAAGCTCACACCACATATGCAAACACATACATCTACATCTACATCTACATCTACATCTACATCTACATCTACATCTACATCTACATCTACATCTACATCTACATCTACATCTACATCTACATCTACATCTACATCTACATCTACATCTACATCTACATCTACATCTACATACATCTACATCTACATCTACATCTACATCTACATCTACATCTACATCTACATACATCTACATCTACATCTACATCTACATCTACATCTACATCTACATCTACATCTACATCTACATCTACATCTACATCTACATCTACATCTACATCTACATCTACATCTACATCTACATCTACATCTACATCTACATCTACATCTACATCTACATCTACATCTACATCTACATCTACATCTACATCTACATCTACATCTACATCTACATCTACATCTACATCTACATCTACATCTACATCTACATCTACATCTACATCTACATCTACATCTACATCTACATCTACATCTACTACATCTACTTCTACTTCTACATCTACATCTACATCGACATCGACATCGACATCGACATCGACATCGACATCGACATCGACATCGACATCGACATCGACATCGACACCTACATCTACATCTACATCTACATCTACATCTACATCTACATCTAGATCTAGATCTAGATCTAGATCTAGATCTACAGATACATATACAGCTACAGCTACAGCTACAGCTACAGTCACAGCTACAGCTACAGCTACAGCTACAGCTACATCTACCTCTACCTCTACCTCTACATCTACATCTACATCTACAGTTACATATACAGTTACATCTACATCTACATCTACATCTACTTCGACATCTACATCTACATCTACATCTACATCTACATCTACATCTACATCTACATCTACATCTACAGCTCCAGCTACAGCTATCTCTACATATACATCTACATCTACATCTACATCTACATCTACATCTACATCTACATCTACATATACATCCACATATACATCTACATCTACATCTACATTTACATATACATATACATATACATATACATATTCGTATACACATGCATATACACACATATCCATATACATATACATAAACCTATACATCTACACATACATATACATATACATATACATATGCAAACACACACATACACATACATTTGCATATACATGTACATATGCACATACATACCCATATACATCTACATCTACAGCTACACCTACACCTACATCTACATCTACATCTACATCTACATATACGTCTACATTTACATAGACATAGACATAGACATATACATATACATAGACATATACATAGACATTTACATATACATATACACATACACAGACATACGCATATACATATACATAAACATATGCATCTACGTATACATACACATATACATTTACATATACATATATGAACATATAAATACAACCACGTACACATATGTACAATTAGCACGTGCGTGCCCAGGCCGGTACACACACACGTGACAGATGCGAGGGTTTTCTCGGGATAAGTTTCCCCAAGTCGTCCAAACACCTGCCTCGTTTTTGTTGGATTATCCTTCTTATCACCTTTCACGGGTAGAATTTGTTTAGATGCACCTACCTAAAACTTTCGGACAACCTTCCTCATTATGCTGTTTGTTGGAAGGACCTTTTTTAAAAACTTTCCATCACACCTTCCTTAATACTTTTCCCGATCATCCTGTGGTGTTGGGTCCTCGGTTTGAAGAGACAGCGCCGCGCGTCTCCTGCTCCCGCTGCCCCCCCTCCTTCCTCGTCGTCCTTGTTTTTGCTCTCCGCATGTCTCTGTTTCGGCACTCCCCTCACACGTTTCGTGCCATACGGAGCTCCACCTAAGGTCTCTGTGGCGGAACTCGCATGGTGGCCTCGCCCCATTCTGGCACGCCCTTCACGTTTCGTGGCCCCATAGGGAGCTCCACCTATGGTCCCAGTTGCGCAGCTCGCATGGCGGCCCCGCCCCATTTTGGCACACCCCTCAAACGTTTCGTGGCCCTATAAGGAGCTCCACCTATGGTCCCAGTGGCGGAACTCGCATGGCGGCTTCGCCCCTCACGCGTTTCGTGGTCCCATAGGGAGCTCCACCTAAGGTCCCAGTGGCGGAACTCGCACGGCGGCCTCGCCCCAGTTTGGTACACCCCTCACACGTTTCGTGGCCCCATAGGGAGCTCCACCTATGGTCCCAGTGGCGCGGCTGGCCCCACAGGGAACTCCACCGAAGGTCCCAAGCAGAAGTCGAAAAAAACCCTCTTCCTCGTGCAGGCCGGCGACAGGTCTGCCCCGACGATGAGCAGGAAGGACGCCGCCAAGATGATGAACTGTGCCAACCCGAAGAACACCGGTGGCATGCACGGACTGCTCCCGGTGCACGTGGGCATGCGGATCCGGCCCTTGGAGGCGCTGGACCTCAAGAGCGACCTAGTCAAGGATGCCGAGGGGCAGATCGCGCGCATCGTCGTGGACCCTCGAGATCGGGGGGGCGCCGACAAGGCCGAGTGAGAGGGGGAGAAGAGGATCTATCTGAAGCACTTGCCGCTGGGGTTCTAGGTGCGCATGGAGAAGTGCGCGAGCGCGCCCTTCGCAGGCGACCTCAAGCGCCGCGGCGACAGCCCCGCGGGGGGCCTGGCGGGCCCGGTGGTGTTCATCGAGCCTTGCGCGTCGGAGCCGTTCACCTTCCGCGCCTCCAGGGTCGCCCGAAAGGGCTGCCCGTTCTCGCGCGGCAGGGCCGTCGCCGCGGCGGCGCGTCGGGGGCGCGCCGCGCGCGAGGGCGACGGGGCGGGGCAGTTTGCGGCCAGACTCGCTGGGCGCGAGCAGTCCGCTGCCAGACCTTCTCTCGGCCCCCCGGGCTCTCGCCCTGGGCCGTCGGCAGTCCGGCGCGCTGCTCCCTCGGCCGACGTCGCCCAGGCGTGATCCTGGACTGCGGCCGCCGCGAGGTCGGGAATGGCTGGGAGGAGGGCGATGACTGGTGGCTGGAGCTTAACGCGCTGCTCTCGCGCGCCGCGCGTCACGAGGACCTCCAGCTCATTCAGGCGCCGCGCGTCGTTCCTGGCAGGGCCGCCAGAGGGCTTGCGGAAGCAGCCGAGGCAGTGCGCGGCGCGCGCGAAGCGGCGCAGAGGGGGGGCGACGGCCCTCGACAGGGAGCTGGCCACTTTAGCGTGAGTTGGCGACTGTGGCGGGCGCGGTATCATGGCAACGTCGACAACGGTAGACGCGACGATGATCGCAGCGACGCTGGTGGCGATGTTGACAACGACGAAGGCGTAGCCAGTGCGGGCGCTGATGCTGACCGCGCCGGCGACGATGACGGCGCCCTCGCGCCGGCGATGAAAGTCGCGGAAAGAGTTCGACGTGCGGGCGCGGCCGACGAGCGAGAGTGGCCCGCGTGCTCTTATGCGACGCGGATCGTGCGCCCCCAGCTCGCGCGCGCGGGCGCGCGAACGATGCCGGCGCGCGGCGGGGGGGGGCCCGCGTGGCAAACATGCTTGGACTTTGTTGAAAGAACAACAATAGTTCCCCCGGGAATTCGCAAGAGCGCGAGCGCAGGTTTTTGTTGAGCGAAACACAATATGTTTTGCATGTTTTTGTGGGGCACTCGGTTTTGAAACCTCCGCGAAACCGCAGTTGTTTGACGGATTTCGGCATGCGCGCGCGACGACTCGCTCGCGCGGCACTTCGTCACATTCGTTGCAAATGATTCTAGCGATGACATGGGCGTTCGAACGATCGATCTCGACGTGCGATCGAAGCTCGTTTGCTGGATTGTTGTGAACATTTTGAAGCGCCCGGGGGTTTTCTTGAACTTCGCAAGAGCGCGCGCGCAAGTTTTTTTGTTTTTGTGTGTGTCATATATGTATATATATATATATATATATATTACCCCTTCTTTATATATATGTATCGAATTCGTCTTCTGTGTACTCGGTGTTGTAATCCTTGCGAAACCCAAGGTTAATTGCAAGGATTCTGGCATGCGCATTTCTTTCATTTGTTGCGAGGGATTATTGGAAACTCATGGTTCTTGATAAACGAGTGTGCGCGCATAGCATGTCTTGCAGAGAAAGGCGGGAGGGGGCGATGCTGGCTTGGTTGGGATGGCGCAAGTCCATGGACGACAGGGCAGAAGTATATGCAACTTGGAATGCGAAAGTGGGCGCCGTTTGCCCCAGGGGGGGTAGAAACAAAAAAACAAGATAAATTACGATGGAAAGCGTTGAGCTGTCAAGTCCAGTGCTCGCGCAATCGCCCCGCCCACCCGCCCGCAATTTGGCTTGCAAAACCCGCGCGGCGTCGATTGCGACGACTTCGCGGCGTTGGCTGGTGCATCCTTGCGGCCGCGCTAGCTTGCGCATGTTCGCGCGCGCAGCGGCCGGCTAGTTTCGCGCGGCCGACGCGGCCGCGGTGGCGTTGCCTGTTGGGCGCCCACCAGCGGGCTCTTCAGTGCGAGTCGGTGACTTAGGCGGGCGCGGTGCCGTGGCGACGTTGACTGCGGTAGAAGCGACAATGACAATCGCTGTGGCGATGGTGAGGTGACGAAGACGACTGCAAGGCCAATGGCGGCGCCGATGTTGACCACGCCGATGACGATGGCGACGTTCCCACGCCGGCGATGAAGATGCAGGAAGCAGTTCGACATGCGCGCGCGGCCGACGAGCACGAGTGGCCCGTGTAGCATTCGGAAGGGGTTGCGCCCGCCCTCGCCCCCCGCCCCAGCGCGCGCGCAACGGCGTTCGAACGATTTCGACATGCGGTGCGGGGGGTCCGTTTGGCAGAATTGGATGCGAACGTTGGACAACCTCTGGTTTGCCTCAGAATTCGCAACAGCGTGCAATTTGTTCGATGACTGATGTTGCAGAACCATTGGTTCTTTCCAAACCTGTGGTGTTGGGCCCTCGTTTTGAAAACGCCCCCGCGTCTCCTCCTCCTCGCCTCTCCTCCTCCTGCTCGTGCTCTTCCCCCCCGCCCCCCTTCCCGTCGCCCCTCTCATTGTGGCGCGTCGCATTCGTCGTCGCCGTTTTCGTCATCGTGATCGTCGCCATCGTCATCATCGCCATGGTCATCAGGAGCATCGCCGTCGCCGGCATCATCGGCATCGTCGTCGCCATCTTCGCGGCGTCTCCATCGCCAGTATAATCGTGCACAGGCGCGCCGAGAAGGCGTGGCGCAACGCGCAACGCAGTCAACGTACATAACGCACGACGCGCTTCAGCGCATGCGTGTCCACGTAGAGCATGCGCCACGCAATCAATGCATTACTCGCACCAAGTGCGAAGCGCACGTGCGCCCTGCGCCCATCCCGCCCGCCTGCCAGGCACGCGCCCCGCGCGCGCGCCGTGCGCCCCCCCCGCCCGCCGCGCGCCGCGCACCCCCCCTTGCTCCCCTGGCGCGCGCCTTGCACGCGCCCGCGCGCGCGAAGCCGCCGCGCGCGCTGGCGCGCGCCGGCGCGCGCAGGCGCGCGCGCAAACGCACGCGCACGCGCGCGCACATACGTATACACGCGCACGCGCGCGCAGACTCACGCGCGCATGCACGCGCGCACGCGCGCGCACGCGAGCGCGCGCACGCGCGCGCACGCACGCGCGCGCGCACGCACGCACGCGCACACGCACACACGCACACACGCACACACGCACACGCGCACGCGCGCACACACGCACACACGCACGCACGCACGCACGCACGCACACATGCACACGCGCACACAAGCACACACGCACGCACGCACACGCGCACGCGCGCATACACGCACACATGCACACGCCGCGCGCGCACGCGCGCACACACTCGCAAACACACATACACACATGCACCTACACGCACACGCGCGCACGCACGCACGCACGCGCACACGCGCACGCGTACACGCGTTCGCACGCGCGAAAGCGCGCGCGCTCACGCAAACGCAAACGCAAACGCAAGCGCAAACGCACGCGCGCGCGCATGCACGCACGCACGCGCGCAGGCAGGCACGCACGCGCGCGCGCACGCACACGCCCAGTCACCCGCGCACCCACGCACCCACGCACACCCACGCACCCACACACCCACACACACCCACGCACACCCACACACACCCACGCACCCACACACCCACAGACACCGACACACCCACGCACACACACACACTCACGCACGCACACCCACGCACACACACCCACGCACACCCACACACCCGCGCACACCCATACACACCCACATACACCCACACACACCCACACACCCACGCACCCATACTCACACACCCACACACGCACCCAGACACCCACATACCCACACACCCACACGCCCACGCACCCACGCACCACACACACCCACGCACCCACACACCCACACACCCATACACCCACACACCCACGTACCCACACACCCACGCACCCACGCCCACGCGCCCACACACCCATGCACCCACGCAACCACACATCCACACACCCACACATCCGCACGCCCACAAACCCATACACCCACGCCCATGCACCCACACACCCACACACCCACAAACCCACGCACTCGCACAGACACGCCCGCACACCCACACACCCACACACATCCATACACCCACATACCCACACGCACCCACGCACCCAGACACCCACACACACCCACACACACGGCCACACCCACACACCCACACACCCACACACCCTCACACCCTCACGCCCACACATCCACGCACCCATGCACCCATGCACCCGCGCACCCACGCACCCATGCACCCATGCACACGCGCACCCACGCACCCACGCACCCATGCACCCACGCACCCACGCACTCACGGACCCACGAACCCACGCACCCACGGACCCGCGCACCCACGCACCCACGCACGCGCACGCGTACGTGCACGCGCACGCGCACGCGCACGCACACGCACACGCACACGCACACACACACGCACACGCACGCGCACACATGCACATGCGCAGTCGCACGCACAAGCCCAGGCCACGCGCAAAACGTGACCAAGGCAACCGCAGGCAACCACTAAACACGACCTACCAACGTTGACCATCTGGACATTTTGGGGAGCACAACGATTGCGTCCATGTGCACACATGCGCGGTGGTTGCAAATCCATGCGCGCGCTCGCGCGCAAGCTCAAAGAAGCGGCGCTTACCGTTCTTGTTCAGAAATCAGGGATCATTCCGATTCGATCGATTCGATCCGATGCGGGCGCGCCCGATTCCGATTCGATGTTGATTCGACTCGGCGCAGGTTGAAACCGATTCGATTTCGACTCGATCTCGATCCGATTCGATTTAGATTCGATGCGCCGCCCCCCCGGGCTCCCTTCATGCTCCCCTCCTCTGACTTTGGCATAATCCACATGGACGGCCGCGAACCGGTCGGTTCGGTTGAGTCTGTGTCGGTCAGAAACGATCGGTTCGGTCGGTTCGGTTGTTGCGGAGTCCTTGCGTCGTCGCGCGCTCTTCGGTTACTTCGGTTGATTCGGTTTCGCCGCGGGCGCCTCGTTGGTGCCTCGTGCCGGCCCAGGGGATCGAATTCGCCGGTTTCCAGTTCGGCCTCGCTGCCCACGGATTCGCGCCGATCCGACGCCGCTTGGCTTTTCCCTTTGAAGAAAAAGGGAGGAAGAGGAGGAGGAGGAGGAAGAGGAGGAGGAGGAGGAGGATCAGGAGGAGGAGGAGGGGGAGCAGGAGGAGGAGGAGCAGCAGGAGCAGGAGCAAGGAGGTTGGTTGACTGATTGGCCGGATGTGCGCAGTGGCGCGTTGTTGGAGGCTCCCTGGAGGCGCGAGTTCCAGAGGCTCCCCACAGGCGCCGGAGGCCCCGGGGAGAGAAAAACTATTTTTCAGGCCTCGAAAGATGTTTTTTCGGCTCCCGGGAACTCCGGAGGCTCCCGGAGGCGCCGCAGGCCCCGGGGAGAGAAAAACAATTCTTCAGGCCTCGAAGACTGCGTTTTCGGCTCCCGGGAGCTCCGGAGGCTCTCCGGAGGCGCCGAATGCCCCTGGGAGAGAAAACAATTTTTCAGGCGTCGAAGAATCCGTTTCCGGCTCCCGGGAGCTCCGGAGGCTCCCCGGAGGCGTCGAAGGCCCCGGGGAGAGGAAGGCCATTTTACAGGCCTCGAAAAATGCGTTATCGGGTGGCCCAGAGGCGTTCCAGAGGGCCGTGGATGCCCCCCCCCGGTGCAGCCGTCTTCGGTTCAACCAGCGACATCGGCTGAGGCACGTTGCTCGGCGTATGCTCGGTTCGGGCTAGGATGTGCTAGGTTCAAGCTAGGCTGGGCCGGAGCTAGGCGCAAGCTAGGCCAGGCGCGGGGCGTAGGCACGGTTCGGGCTAATTAGCAGATTCCGATTCGATTTCGATTTCGAGTCGATTCGATGCAGCGCCCAGGCATTCCGATTCGATGTCGATTCGATGGCCGCCCGATGCGCTCCGATTCGATGCTGGTTCCGATTCGATTCGATGTTTCGATTCGATGCAGCTGTCGCCTGGAAGTGCTTCCCTGAGTGTTCGCATGATGTCAACGTGGTCAGTGGGCGGGATGGAGCTCCATTATGTTTTTGTCTATAACTATATGCCAGTTGTGCAGGAAACGTTCGATCTTCTTGATTACGAAAGAGTAGTCGGAGTGATTCCCAAATGCGGTGCGAAGCCCGAACCAATTGATTCCGAGGCTGCGGAGGTACGCGTCGCATCTTGTGGAGCGCACTTTCTCTCGCACGACGATTGGGATCGTGGGCCCGTGCGTCTCACCGTTTGTGAGTGCCCGCTCGAGAAAGGCCCAGGCGTCCTCTCCATTCCTACCATCCTTCGCGTCAGCTCCCAGGCCTCCTCCTCCTCCTCCTCTTTGCCTTCAGGTCCTGCGGGGACAAGCGTGCGCATGAAGCTGATTAGATTTGTCATGCTGGGCCGGCCGTGTCTATCGTGTTTGTGCCCGTACTCGTGTTCGAGACGCGAAGGGCGCGCCTCGCATGTGTTCGGTTTGCATATCCCTGGCGCCCTGGTGCGTGCTAGCACAGGCGCCCATGCATCATGGGCCGCTTTGGATCTCTGTTGGGTCGTCCTGGGTGTCGCTGGATGCCCTCGCGGGCCATCGTGAGGCTCTCGTTGGGCCATTCTGGGCGGCTATTGGAGCAGTCCTGGCTCGTCTGGGTGCTGTCCTTGCTTTTCCTGAAGCTTCTCTTGGCGATCGGGGCCTCTATTGGAGCCTCGGAGGCGCCTCTTGGAGTTTCTTGGGCCATCCTGGAATTTCTTGGATACTTCTTTGCCCCCCCCCACCACCCACGCCGGAGCTGGGGCCAATTCAGCGCGTGCCAGGCCCTCCCCTCCCCTTCCCAGCCCCCTCCATGCCTGGAGAGTGCTCTCTTCGGCCGTCCTGGGCATCTCTGAAGGCTCTCTTGAGCCATCTTGGGGCTCTCTTGAAATTCGCTTGGGGCTCTCTTGGGCCCGGTTGGCGCATCTTGGGCTTTTTTGGCTTGGGCTGACTCGCGGCTCGTCTGGCAGATTGTAGAGTTTTCTCAGATTGGGCCTCTCTGGGGGCTCTCTTGTGTTGTGTGCGCAGCTTGATGCCCGCCGGCTCTACTGGGACTCTTTTTGGCTGGTCCGGGTGGTTGTTGGGGCGACTTCGGCCCGTGTTGGCGTCGTCTTGGGGCGTCTTGGAGCTGTCTTGGGCCGTCCTCGGCCCCCGTGCAGATCCGACTGGGAACTTTTGGGCTCTGTTGGGGTCCGTTCGGCGTCACCGCAACATACTTATACTGTATGTGCGTCGCTCCCTCAGGGGCGATGCGCGCACCGAGAAATCTTGTAGTATATGCGTGGTGGCGGGCGCTTTCTGGCCACACCGCTCGGGAAACGATCTATTACAAGATGGGTATACTATATGTTTGGGTCGGACGCGCGTCTCCAAGGAGAACATATAGTACCAGTGCGTCGTTGTGCGTCCTATCCGTGGCCACTTTGGCTCAAGGAACGCGAACCGTTCTCTGCGCTCCGCAGTGTCGCGCTCTGCCGGCGGGGCTGCCGTGGATGCGGGGTCCTCTGCGGGCCGCTGGCGGAGCGTGGCTGCGGAGCTCCGCAAGGGGGGAGGCGCTGCGAGGGGGGCTGGCGGAGATGATGGCTCAGCAGTCATCAGAAATATTCCAGATGTCGTAATAAAGGGAGGGAGGTCTCATTTCGGGGGGGGTCTCTTCCAAGCTATCTTGGAGGGCCTGGGGGGGTCTGGGGACGATGTTTTGGAGAGTTCTCCCACGGGGGGGGGGGTCTGAAATGGCTTGTTTTGGAAGGTCCAGACCCCCTCCCTTTTATTACGAAATCTGGAGTATCTTATTCTCCACGTCTCGTGGCAATTCGAGCACAGGAGGGGCCCTTCGTGACCCTCTTCGACAACAAATCACTCTACACGGCATTGGCACTGTCCGCGCGCATAGCGCTCGCCGCCCAAGCCCTTCCTCAGGAGACGCTCTTCGTTCTGCAGCTCCGCGACCCACTAGATCGCATTGTCCCCGGCATGGCGATCTGATTTTTTCCCCTGGGGCGTGACAAACAATTGCCGGCTGAACTAGTGACACGGTATCATGGACATTCTGCATATGGAGCATGGGCATGTCACAAGAGGGATGCACGGAATGCATTTGAAGGCCCCGGTAACGTATGTCGGTATTTTTTCGAGGAGGTATCCAGCTGCCTGCGGCGAGTCCCGCCGACGTGCCAGCCCAGCATTTTGAGCGGCGACTCTTCGATGGGGGCGCGGGAGGCCGTCACGCGCGACACCTTGTGTCACCAGGATCGGGAGGGCCGTGATGTGCCAGGATGATGAGGATTTTAGGCATTACGAGGGGGGGCAGCAGCAGGAGGAAAAGGAAAAGGCGTCTTGGGGCCCGTCTCCGGTTCCTGTGGGGCAGTCCGAAGGGCCCCTCGGGGCCGTCTTGGGGCCCTCTTTGGCCGTCTCGGGGCCCTCTTTTGCCGTCGAAGGGTACCTCAGGGCCGTCTTGGGGCCCTCTTTGGCGGTCTCGGGGCCCTCTTTTGCCGTCGTGGGGCTCTCTTGGGCCGAAGTGGGCC
Organism: Prorocentrum cordatum; assembly: GCA_963575745.1. Lineage (NCBI taxonomy): Eukaryota > Dinophyceae > Prorocentrales > Prorocentraceae > Prorocentrum > Prorocentrum cordatum. Next base: position 577,764 of record CAUYUJ010020593.1, on the reverse strand, counting down.
CTCTTGGCCGTATGGGGGGTGTCTGGGGGCCATTTTCGGTCCCTCTGTGGGCCCTCTTCGGCCGACTTAGATGCCGCTTTGGCCGTCGTGGGGTCCTCTTGGGCCATCTTGGGACCCTCTCGGGGGTCTCTTGGGCCGTCTTGAGCTGACGAAAGCCCGAACAGGTGAGCATGCGAAAGTCGCTACTCAATTGTGTGGGCTTCTTCGCACACTTTTGGAGATTCTCTTGTGGCCCTCTTGGGCTCTCTTGGAGGCGTCTTGGGCCGTTTTGAGGCCATGCTGGGCCGCCTTCGGGCCATCTTGGGCCTTCAAGGCATCTTGGGCCATCTTCCAGGCATCCTGAGCCATCTTGGTTGCCTGCCTGGGCCGTCTTGGAAGCTCATGCATTTTAGTTGTATCATATGTGCGTATCTGTATATATATGTATGTATGTATGTATATATACATGTATATATATATGCCACTACGACCACCCTTCGGGTGATAAGGAGGTATATGCCACTACGACCACCCTTCGGGTGATAAGGAGGTTGTAGGGGGGAGAGAGGGGGGAACCAACATGTGGCTCAATCGATCTCACTATCGATCTCACTCAACGGAACACCACGGGAAACCACGGGACACCAGGGGACATTTGTCGATCTCACTATCGATCTCATTATCGATCTTTCTTTGAGGACACCACGGGACACCACAGCACCTCGGGCACCACATCGACCTCAGTATCGATCTCACTATCGATCTCACTATCGATCTCGCTCAACGGGACACCACGGGGCACCACGGGACACCACGGGACACCTGTCGGTCTCATTATCGATCTCACTATCGATCTCACTTTTTGGGACATCGTGGGACACCACGGGACACCTCGGGGCACCACATCGATTTCAGTATCGATCTGACTATCGATATCACTATCGATCTCGCTCAACGGGACACCACGGGACACCACGGGACACCACGGGACACCTCGGGACACCTGCGGGACACCGCGCGGCACCGGTCGCCAGAGGAGAAACATTTGGTCCGGCCGCGGCCCAGCCACAGGAGGATTTCGGGACACCGGCGGGACACCGGCGGTACACCAGCCGCCGGAGGAGTTACAATTGGTCCGGCCGCGGCCCAGCCACAGGAGGATTTCGGGACACCGGCGGTACACCGGCGGGACACCGCGGGGCACCGGCCGCCGGAGGAGTTACATTTGGTCCGGCCGCGGCCCAGCCACAGGAGGATTTCCTTTCGCCCGCCCACGCAGCTTCGCCTCGCCCGCACGCACGCACGGCACGCACGACACGAACCCGAACCCGAAATCGATTTCCCAGTAGGGGGTGTCTCCGTTTCACGTCGGACTCACCCCCCAACCTCTGATATATACCTATAACGGGGGACCGTGTCCGGGGGCCGGGGGCCGGCGCCTCGACCGCAAATGCGGGGCCCGGGCGTCATTTCGCTTAAGTGTTTTTAACAGTGTTTCGGCGGCCCGGGGCCAACAGGGCCCCAAGAGGCTGCAGGGAGGCCCCAGGAGGCCGCAGCGATGGCTCCAGACGCCTTTGAAGACGACTCCCATGACGCCAAGAAGGCCCCCGAAGGCTCCGAAGAGGCCCCAAGAGGCACCCCGAGAGAGCCACAATAAACAAAAATCGTAGATTTCCGATGGGAAAACTTCTATTTGTGGCGTGTTCGCCTTTTGGGCTTCCACTGCGTCCAAGACGGCCCAAGAGGCCCCACGACTGCCCCACAGGCTCCCGAGAGGGCTCCAAGACGACCCCAAGATGGTCCTAAGACGGCCCGAGAGGCCACCAAGACAGCCCAAGAGAACCCCAACACGGCCCCAAGGGGCCCCAAAACGGTCCCCAACCTTTGTGGAGAGTGCTCGCGGATGACTTATGGAGCGTCTTCGAGACTTCGTAGACCGTCTCGCGCGCGAGGTGGACCTTGTCTGGGGCCTCTGGAGGGTTTATTTAATCGCTTCGCTCATTCCGCTGGCCCATACAGTCTCATGTCTGCCGTTTGCCCGAGGGCCTGGTGTCAATGCGGCGCTTTGGGGGTTCTTTTGCCAGGCGTCTCGGGAACCTCTTGGAGGCAGTGTTGAAGCCTCTTGAGGCCCCGTAAGGGCCGTTTGGGGGTCGTTGGGGCTTCTTGTTGGGCTTCTTGGGTGGTTCTTTGGGCGTCTTGGGGGACTTCTTGGCGGTCTGGGGCCTCTGGAGGCTTTATTGGTCGTCTTGGAGCCGTCGGGGGCCACCTTGAGGCAGCAGGAGGAGCCCGGGGAGAGCCAGGCCCGCCCTCCCGGGGGGAGGGCGGGACCCCCCCCGCCCCCCGGGTGAGCTCGGCCGGGGGTCGTGCGAGGCGGGGGGGCTCAAGTTCCCAGTTTGGGGTCCCTGGGGAAGGGGGGGAGGAAGGTCTCACGCCCAGAGACCCGCAAGGGGTCGGCGGATTTGCACGCCTTGAGCGCCTCTTCCTCTCCACGACGTCAAAGCGCGTCAGGTGAGAGCCATTCGTATGCAGATGTCCGCAGCTCATGCAATACTAACAGCAGCATCGTTCCAGGGGCAGTTATCCTTCAACACGGCTTTGAATGTGACGTTTTTGCCCATGCCCCACGCTGTTTCCTCATAGCTTTTCGCTATCAGTCGATGGTTCAAATCGAAGTGCAAGTGGACCACAGCAGATTCCTCCAGGGGGGCGGGAGACCCTCGACCGCCTGGTCCAGCATGGTACTGCGGCGGCTTCGCTTGATTTCACCCCACAAGTTCTTGACGCTTCGCGTGTCCCCACCAGCCTTTTCCACTCGCCGGCCCGCCGCCGAGGTGCTGCGTGAGGCTCCGACCCACCGCGTCACGTTGATTCGTCTTTGCGCGCCCCGCTCTGACTGGACTCGCCGCTGGCGCGCTCGCCTGCGGCCGCTGACTAAAAAGTGTCCCCACCGGCCTTTCCGTCTGCTGGTTTGCTCGCCTCACTGTTCTTCTCTCTGCTACGGAGCGCGGCCCGCCCTGGCAAGCTCGGCGTTCGACTCGTCTTCGCGCGCCCGCGGACCAAAAAAGAGTATCCCCACCAGCCCATCCAGAACCGATGCCCATGAGAGCTGACGGGGGCAGAGAGGAAGGGACACCATAGTCAAACAGCGAGGCTACCTTGAGCCATCTTGGAGGTCATCTTGGGCTCTCCGAGGCCGCTCGGAGGCCTCTTGGGGGCCTCTCGGGTGCCTCTTGGGGGGCTCTTGGTCCTCTTGGTGGCCTCTCGGGGCGCTCTTTCGGCCCTCTTGGGGGCCCTGGAGGGCGTCTTGGGACCATCTTACAGGCGGTCGGTCAAAGGAAGGGGGGTCCCGATGTCTGTCCCCCCCCCCCCCCCTCTGGGGCCACGATCCTCTTGAGAGGTGTCAAAAACTGCTCTTCCCACTGGCCGAAAAAGGAGCCTTCGACACCTCGCGACCCTTCAAACAAAAAACGGAGTGGAGGGGGAGGTATCCCCTCCCGAAGGGACGAGGGGCTGTGGAAGAGGATGGAGACCCTCCTTGGACCACCTGTTGCCCAGAGGGCTGGTGGGATTATTCAGGAACCGTGCTCTCGGCTCAGTGCCGGCTGCATTTCCTGGCCATTTTGCCTTTGGGTGTTCCAGCGCAAGGCCTTGCGCTACCTCGCAGTGCAAGCGAGACGCTGAGCCATGATCAGCACCAGAGCGGGCGGGCTGCCGCCCGCGTCCAGCAGGAGCACGGTGTAGAGCAGTGTGCAGGAAGCGGGATTACGTGAAAATGCTCGTGGCACGCCACGACGTGCTCTTCGCCCGGGTGTCAGCGTGGTGATGTCGACCCTGGCGACGATCCAGATCGGCTGTGCACGAAGCTCCACCCAGAGCGGGCATGGCTCGACGCAAATACCCAGCGTGCACAGCGCATGGCCGAGGGTGCGGACGAGAATGCACAGGCTATGCTTAAGTACCACCTCGAGCTGTTGTGGGAGAGCATTCCCAAAGCTGGGTGCCTTGCAGGGCTCCAGAACCGTCTTGGGGTCTTGGGCCGTCGTGGAGCGTCGGATATCGGCCTCTTCTGCCCCCCTTCGGGGTGCTCTTTGAGCGCTCTTGGGGGCCTCTGAGGAGCCTCTTGGGCCGTCTTGGGACCATCTTGGGCGCCTTGGAGCACTCCTGGACAGTCTCGGCGGCCTCTTGTACCGTCTTGGGGGTCTTTTATGAAGGATTGTGGCTTTGAAATCGCAAGTGCTGCGTACGTTACGAGGGTTTCAGATTTCGGGGACGTGAAGAACGCGTAATGTACCTGGGATCGTGGACTCGGGACGCAGATATGGGATATTTCAGAAGAGCGTATTGCTTCGGAGGCACGAGTCTTGTGCGTAACCTGCCAGGAATTATGGTATCGGGAGTGCGAACACACCGTGATGTGTGAGAGTTTATGGCCTCGGACCGCGAATGCCAAGTAATTTGCCAATCCAAAAGCGGAAACAACGAAACTTAGAAACTTAGCGAAATTAGTCCCCGGGGACTGTTTTAAAGCACGCGAGCGTTGAGATATGATAGCAATGCATGCGATGTTGTTCGCTGCGATGCCGCAACTGCGGCTTCATGGAGGCGGCACCCAGTAGCTGTACACGGCGCCCAACGGAACGGGCGGCTGAGCATACGCCGCGGCCGACGGACCCGACGGAGCCCACATATTGTCGTCGGCCGCCTGCTCGCGGTTGCCAGGCCGCGACTGCGGCGTCTCGTTTCCAGCTGCGGGCCGACTGCGGCGCCCCGATTTCGCGACCACCTGGAGCCCCATCCCGCATCCCAGGCATCCCAGGAATCCCAGGAACCCCGGCGCCATTTCGGATCCCACGGCCCCCAGTCCTGCCAACCTGCTCCTTTTGGCCAGCTGCCGCGGTGCTCCTCGCGAGCCGCCACTGCGGCATCAGGGCCACGAGCTGGAGCTTGGAGTGATTGTCGCTCATGGTCGCCCCTGCCCTTGTCGCCGTGGTGGCCCCTGCCGTGGCCGCCCCTGCCCTTGCCTTGGTCGCCCTTCGGCTGGTCGCCCCCGAGCTGGTTGCCGCGCTGGCCCCCCTTCGGATGGCCGCCCTGCGCTTTGTCGCCTTTGCCGTCGCTCTTCTTCCCCTCTTGCTTGTTGGGCCGCTTCATGAGCCCCTCCGCTTGTGCCTCTGGCGACCTGCGGGGCTGGTTGCGTGTGAGCGCCAGCAATGGAAAATGCGCTCTGTTACGTGCCTTTCCTCGGGAACCCTTCAAGATGTCGATGTTCAGTTCTTCCTGTCGGGTTTTGGATGGGCGGGGTGCCCACTCTTTTACTTCTTAGCCCAGTCGCTGCGACTTCGGCCTTCGAGTCCACCGAAGACCTCATGTGGGACCACCATTCATACAGAGTGACTTCCAACTATGGACAGTTTGCGTGGCGCCCACCGCCGTGCGCGCGCCGTTTGTTTCTAGTCGTCCCCGCGGCTGCGGCTCCAGACGCCACCACTTTTTGACAGCCTCTGTCTGCTTCGCTTCCGTCATGCCTGGCGGCCACGCGAACTTTTCGCAAAAGCTTTGGAGCGTAGCGCGCGGAAGCCGACCATCGCCCATCCAACCGTCACTGCGGGCGTGCTTCTCGAGTTCTCTGCAGACCACGCTGCGGTCTGCGAGCATCCAGGGGCGCGCCTTCTTCTTGACAAATGCGTCTTCTGGCTGCGCCTTGAACGCTTCGTGCGCCCTGATCTGTTCGCCTTGCAGAGCCTGTGGCGTGGCGCCCGCGATGGCCATCAAAGTACTTCAGATTTCGTAATAAAAGGGAGGGGGTCACAACCCTCCCAGACGAGAAGTCTTAGACCCCCCCAGACCATCCATGAAAGGGCGGCCCTTGGCCCAGACCCCCCCGAACCCTCCAAGACAGCTCAAATCAGACCCCCCCCCAAATGTGACCCCTCCCCTTTATTACGAAATCTGGAGTACCCTCGTCTTTCACTCCCGTTTGCCACTTCAGGGCCTCCAGAAGAGTGGCGCTCGCCGCGGACGGATCCGCCTCGGGCTCCGGTGCTCCGCCTGCTCCACCATCGCCGTCCAGCAAAGAGATCTGCACGGGGCGAGTCGTCGTGGCCGCAAGTGCGGTACAGTCGGGGCGCTGAAGAAGGAAGCCTTTTCGTTGGGGAGGGGCTCGGCGTTCCTTGATTGTTCCAAAGTTTGCCTCGGGTTTTCCATGGGAAATCGAGGTTGAACCTATGGGAAAAAGAGGCCTCGTTCCTTATTTAGGGTTCCTTAGGTCAACGCCCCGACTGTATGCCCTCACCTCTTCCAAGGTCATTTCCTGCGTCACAGCCAGCATGTCGTGTAGTCACGGCTCACTTCAGCGCCCAATTCCGAATTCGTGCAGTTCCTTGCGGATCCATGCGCGCGTTTGCTCATCGCGAATTTCATGAAGGGGGTGTTATTCGGTGGCTTGCAGCAGTTCCTGCGCAGTCAACTCATCGCCAAACAGAGCTGCATCGTGGCAGAGTGCGCACGCCACGCCGTCCACCGTGCACAATTCGGGGCACCGCTCCACTGCCCACGGCATGTAGAATTCGAGCAGATCCTTGCGATTCCCACCTTCCCATACAAAAGGGCGACGCTTGAATCGCATGGCGAACAATGGAAATCCAGAGCACCCAATGTAGACGCCCTCTTTCAAGATCCCCCGCAGCGCCGCCACTGCTTTGTCGGGGGCGCTCGCCGCGACTGCGGCCCCCAGCTTCAGCCTCCACCTCGGGGCCCCCCCTTCTCTGGCGCCCTCCTCCTCCTCCTCCTCCTCCTCCTCCCGGGGGAGCCGCAGGGATTCGCGGGCGCAAAGGCGCCGCGCTCAGCGCCGCAGCTGCAGCCGCTGCCATCGGGTCAGGGCCAGGGAAGAACTCCGCGTCAGACTCGCGCCACTCCGCTGGCAACGGGGGCGCTGGCGGCAGGCGCCCTACAACTGGGGAAGCGGCGCTCGTTTCTTCTCCTGCAGGGGCCTCCTCTGCGTCGACCAGCGGCGGCGCTGGAGGGGCCTCAACTGCGGCTGCCTCCTCTGGGTCGGCAGAGCCAACAGGTGGTGGCGATGCAGAGGCCGCAACTGCGGCTGCCTCCTCTGGGCCAGCTGGGTCAACAGCTGGCGGCGCTGGAGGGGCCGCGACTGCGACTTCTGGCGCATCCGCGCTCTGTGGCGCAGCAACGGCAGCCTCTGCCGCAACTGCGCCTTCTGCTTCTGAGTCAGCAGCTGGCGGCGGCGCAGCGTCTGATGCAGGGACTGTCACTTCGGCCCCTGCCGCCATCGCCGCCGCCTCGGCTCCGGACGAGGCGCCAGGGCGCCAGTCAGACGGGCGCAGGTGATACAGTGGCGGTTCTGCGTAGCCGTGCTGGGATGGCGGACGTCGCTAGTGCACGCGTGTATTTTCATTCTCTTGTGACAGAGCTTGCCGTCACTTCGGTTCAAGATGTCCGCCGCGCCCGTGGAGCCGTGCTGAGTCTTCCTCGGCTTTGCGCCGCTGTCATGCAGCCGCCATCGGACTTCGCAAAATGAACGCCGCCCTCCCGGCCATGCCATGGCGTTCCGACAGGCGCGCCATTGCCCACGCGGCACATAAATTCCTTGAGCCTCGGGAGCGGTTGCCGGCCCGGACGCGCAGGGGGGAAGAAATGCAGGTGAAAGGATGACGCACTGAGCCGGAGAGAAACAAAGGATATATTTTTCTTGCGCGCTGATCTCCCCAATCGGTTGCTGAGTTCCCCGCTCAGTCGGTGATCTCCCAAATCGCGCGCCTTGAATGACAGAAATCGCAAGGGCGGCCCCTGGCGCGGCCGCAACTGCGGCATGCGCTCGCCTTTGCGAAGACCATGCGCCCGCAGCTGCGGCGCTGCGTGTCTGGCCATTGCAGCCGAATCGCTTAAGTACCGAGGTTGCTCCGCTTCGGTTTGGATCAGGTCGGGCACGCGCGGTTCCAGGTAGTCCATCGCCGCCCGTCCCATCTGATCGGGTGTAATGTTGGCCCACGCGCACCCCTTCACGCTCGCGACCTGGCCCCGTTTCTTCTTTGCCGGCCTCTTCGCCTCCATCTCGATGACGCTGCCCTTTGTCGGGCCGTCGCGCGTGATGGTTGCGACCCGGGCGCCCTTGAAGCCCCGCGCAATGCTGAGCCCGGCGCCGCTTCCCTGGGCCATTTCCGCTGAAACCTCCAGCGGGCTGTCTGTCAGGTCGATCATGGCCGCGGCTGCGGCTTCCTGACCTGGCGGCGACGAAGCGCCCTCGTCGCGGTCTCCGTCGATGCGGTTTGGGACGCCGCCGACGCTCCAGCCACCCGCGATCATTTGGAGCAGCCGCGCCAGGTCAGCAGCGCCAAGACGCGACATCCCGCGCCTGAGCCTGGCCACGCGCGCAGATGGCGTCGCCGTGTCCGAAGGGCACTCCAGGCGGCTCAGCGCAGGAACATCGGCGGGAAGCACGGCGGCGGCAGATCTGTCACATGTCTGGCCCCATCCACTTCCAGGGCCTGCGGGTTGTTTCCTCCGTGCCACTGGAGTTCCAGGCGACTGGTCGCGTTTCCGTTTCGAGCCTTCTCTCCTTCAGCTCCACTTGGGGGTGGCGTCAACGGGGGGGGCGAAAATTGAGCGCGCTTGCTGGTGCGAGGTCGTCTTTTTGTTTCTCGGAAGGCGGCCTGCGCATGTGGAATTTTCCCTATGAGTTTCGCCCATGCGGCAGTTTGAAAACGCCTCGATGTCGCTCTGGGTTGGCTTTGCGCGTGACTGAAGCGGTTGGGGCCTGGGTGCATGTTTATCGGCGTTTCTTTTTCTACGTCTGGACACGTCATTGCGATTGTGCGCTTTGGAACGAGACCAGCGGGATCAATGTCTTCTTTGCTCTGGGTCAAGGGCAGATGTTTTCGGAATGCCCGACTTTGGAAGCGGTTCTGGAGGCCGTCCCCCAATCTGTTTTTCGCCAGCGTCGCCTCTCTCAACCATCTTGTGGTGTTAGGTCCTCGTTTCGAAGAGAGTGCCCCGCGTTCCTTCCTCCTCACCTCCTCGCCCCCTTCTCCCTCCTCCCTTTTCCACCATGCGCCTCCCGCGCACAGGGCAACGTTTCGGGGATCTGTAGGGGTCTCCGCCGAAGGCCCCAGTGGCTGCACTCGGATGCGGCTCCCCCACCCAGGACTGCGCTTCGTGGCGCCATAGGGGTTGCTACCGAGAGCCCCAGCGGCTGCAGTAGCATGGGGTTCCCCCATTCAGGCCGGCGCTTCGTAGCCCGAGAAGGAGCTCCACCTCGAGCCCGAGCGGCCGCACTCGCATGCGATCCCCTCCGCCCAGGATCGCATGTCGTGGCCCCGTCGGGAGGTCCTTCGAAGGCCCTGGTGGCTGCATTCGCAGGCGCGTCCCCACCCACGACCGCACTTCGTGCCCCATGGGGAGCCCCACCAAAGGCCCTGGTGGCTGCATTCGCATGCGGTTCCACCACCCAGGACAGCGCTACGTGGCCCCATAAGTGGGCTTCACCGAAGGCTCCGGTGGCTGCACTAGCATGCGAACCTCCGACCCAGGACAGCGCTTCGTGGCCCCATGGGGAGCCCCGCAGAAGGCCCCTAGGGCTGCACTCGCATGCGGTTCCAGCACTCACGCCAGCGCTTCGTGGCCTCATCGGAAGTTCCGCCGAAGGCCCATGTGGCCGGACATGCATGCGGCTCCCTCCGGCCAGGACAGCGTTTCGTGGCCCCGTCGGGAGCTCCGACGAGGCCCCAGTGGCTGCACTCGCATGCGGGTCCCTCCGCCCAGGATCGCGTTTCTCGGCTCAATCGGAAACTCCATCGAAGGCCAAGTGGCTGCACTCGCATGCGGTCGCCCAGGACCAAGTTTTTCGGCTCAAGCGGGGATTCCACCGCAGGCCCTGGTGGCTGCACTCGGATGCGGTCCCCCCCACCCAGAACAGCGCTTCGTAGCCCCATAGGGAGCTCCACCCATGGCCTCAATGGCTGCACTCGCATGCGGTTCCCCTGCCCAGGGCCGCGTTTCTCGGCTCGATCGGGAGCTCCACCGAAGGCCCCGGTGGTTGCACTCGCATGCGGTTCCCCCACCCAAGACTGCGCTTCGTGGACCCGTGTGGAGCTCCATCGAAGATGAAATATTCACAATTGCGGAACCCATCTCCAGGCACATTTGCGAGGAATCGTTGCCGCGAGAGCGTGGACCTGATGTACTTCCACGGAGGATCCTTGTTGCGGGAGTGAACATTTGTTGTTCTTCATTGGGGAAGCGGGGCCCGATGCATGCGGCGCTCTGCGGCGAGAGGGGCGGTGGCAGCCCCTGAGAAGACTTGCAGAAACCCTGCCAGACAGCCCTTGGCATTCTAGCGCGCCCCTAACGAGCACAAGGCCCTGTGGCATGCGCATCCTCCACCGTTTACCCTCGTTTTGGAAATATGTTTTGGCTCCAGTTGCCAAGGTCCATGCCATCGGGTCATCGCCGTTTGCTTCTCCTGCCGCCCATCCTTCTGCTGCTTCCCTCATGCTCCCAAATCGCATTGCCATCAAACCCTTTCGAAAACTTCCATTGGACACTGCAAACGGTCTCAATTGTCCTCAACTGGACCGCCTTTCTCGTCTCAATTTCTCTTCATCCACGGTTTGAACGGCGAATTATATCTCAATTTCTTTCAAAAGATCTCAATTTCTCTCAATCCGTCTCAATGTTTCTCAATTCGCCTCAAAACGAGAGTTCCATAGTATACGCCGGCGTGTTGGGGCCCCGCTACCCTCTCAAAATACCTTTTTGGGAATGCCGCGCAGTCCCAAGCCAGTTAAGATGTTCCTGCCTGTTATTCCAATGTATCGGGAATAGGGTTCCCATGGATCTCATCGTGCTCCTCATGCTCCTCCTCACTCCTCACTTTCCACCCCAGCTAGCTTCTCCTCATCCTGATCCTCCTCCTCCTGCTCCCTCCTGCGGACCGCTCGTGTTGCTCCGCCGAAGGCCCCAGCGGCTGCGCGCGCATGCAGTTCCCCCACCCAGGACAGTGCTTTGTGTCCCTATCGGATTTCCCACCGAAGGCCCCAGTGGCTGCACTCGCATGCGGTCCCCGCAACCCAGACAGCGTTTCGCAGCCCCGTAGGGAGCTCCACCGGAGGCTCCAGTGGCTGCACTCGCATGCGGTTCCTCCGCCCATGACAGCGTTTCGTGGCCGGGAGCTCGACCGAAGTCCCTGGTGGCTGCACTCGCATGCGGTTTCCCTGCCCAGAACCGCGTTTCTCGGCTCAATCGGGAGGTCCACCGAAGGCCCCACTGGCTGCACTCGCGTACGGTTCTCCCACCCAGGACAGCGTTTCGTGGACCCATCGGGAGCTCCATCGAAGACGATATTCAACATTGCGTAACCCACGCCTGCATATGGTTGGGTCCATCGCCAGGCTAACTTTTCAAGTTTCCGTTTCGAAACAATAACATGATGTGCGCCGCTTGCAGTCCCGTCACGGCCATTGGGAGGAGAGGTCGCGAGAGGGAGGCTGGCACAAACAAGGATGGAGGAGGAGCAGGGGGGGAGGAGGAGCAGGAGGAGGGGCAGCATGATGAGTAAGAAACCTCACATGGGGCCACGAAACGCTGTCCCCGGTGAGGACCTGCATGCGAGTGCAGCCACTGGGGCCTTCGGTGGAGCTCCCGATGAGGCCACGAAACGCTGTCCTGAGAAGGGGAGCCGCATGCGAGTGCAGCCAGCGGGGCCTTCGGTGGAGCTCCCTATGGGGCCGCGTAGCGCTGCCCTGGGCGGGGGGACCCCATGCGAGTGCAGCCACTGGGGCCTTCGGTGGAGACCCCTACAGAGCCACGGAACGCTTGTCTGAGCGGGGGAACAGCACGCGAGTGCAGCCACTGCGGCTTTCGGCGGAGCTCCCGACGGGGCCACGGCACAGGCGGGGGAACCGCACGCGAGTGCAGCCACCAGGGTCTTCGGTGGAGCTCTCGACGGGGCCACGTAGCGCTGTCCTGGGTGGAGGAACCGCATGCGAGTGCAGCCACTGGAGCCTTCGGTGGGGCTCCCTACGGGTTCACGTAACGCTGTCCTGAGTGGGGAAATCCATGCGCGCGCAGCCATTGGGGCTTTCGATGGGGACCTCTTTGGAGACGCGAAACGCAGTCCTGGATGGGGGAACCGCATGCGAGTGCAGCCGATGGGGCTTTCGTTGAGCCCCCATGGGGCCCCGAAGCGTTCTCCTGGGCGCGGGAGGCGCGTGGTGGAGGAGGGGGAAGGGAGGATGGGGATAAGGAGGAAAGGAGGAAAAGAGGAAGGAGCGCCGGGCACTGTCTCCTCAGAACGAGGGCCTAACACCACAGGATGGCTTGGAGAAACGAACGCGCACATTCGCATAGCGAGGCCCTATGCCCACTGCGTCCGCGAGCGTTCTTCGCGGCGTGATCCACCCAGAGAAACCGTTCCGTTTTCGCACGCGCGCAGTAAGACACCACTTCAGAACTCTTCTTGAACGCTCGATCTGGCAGAGGGTTCACCAGGGCACCGCCCGAGTGGCCCATGGCATTAATGCCGCGCCTGTCTTCGCCTCACCAGCGTCAGCAACGCGGTTCCTCTTGCTTGCAGGCCCCGCAGCGCTCTGGTCTTGCACGCGAGTCGGTCCTTGGGCAATTCCCCAGGAAGTTCCGATTTGGCCGCTGGCAGCGTTTCAATGGTTTGATGTCGCGAAGCGTCTGTGCCGCAATGTGTTACAATGGTGCGCGGTTGCGCCAGGACGTTGTTCCGAACTACTTACTCTACGGCTCCGCTGTGCCAGCTTGGTTTTGCGTGGCGCCCTTCCCGACGGGAGATTCCACTGTTGTTGCGCATCGTTGTGCAATTAAGTGCGTTTGGTTGTGTTTTGAGCGGCCTTTTGCTGTCTCAGCGGCGGTTTGGTTGCCCCCCCGTTTCCGCCGCCCCCAAGTGGAACTGCATGATTCTCATGTGCGCCGCTGCGCAGAAGAGATAAGTCGTCGTCGTCGCCCTCGTTTTCGCTTTCGCGACCGTCGTCCGCGATTGCGACCCCGCCTGCTTTCGCCCGCGCGCGCTTGACGTCTGCCCGCGCGTTGGAACCCTTGAGTTGTCCTGCGATGCATCTTCGCTCGTCGGAGCGCGTTTGCAGGGGCCATCTTCTGCATCGTCACGTGAACACAGGCGATGTCTTCGCCCCGAGGCGCGGAGATTCTCTTCACGTCCGCATCTCGGATGGGAATCGCCATCCCGTTCCAGCCGCCTGGAACGCAGAGCGCGGCGCGCGCCTCAGGCGGTTACCACGATGCCATCGCGGACGCCGCAGCTGCGGCCCCTGAGCCGGAACCGCGGCAGACCGCAGCGCGGGAGGAGCCCGGCAGTTCGGATTCCGTGGCCATTTTGGCTCAAGCCATTCGGCGGAGCTGGCGGCGGTTCTTACCTGCGCCAGGACAGCGGCGGCTTCCTGCTGCGGGGAGGCGAGGCTCAGCGACGCGCTTCGGGCCATCGCCAGCGCGCGCGAGCTGAGAGCCGGCGACCGGAAGGCGGCGGTGCGCAGGGCCGTGGAGCGCGCCATGCCGCCGTCGGCCGAGATCCCCCCTCCTGTGAGCGGCGTCGACCCTCTAGTCCTCCAGGGGGCCTGCCTGGTCGCCGTCGGCGCGGCCGACGCGGTGCAGGCCAAGGGCGAGCTGCGAGCCTCCGGAGACCCTGGGCTGGCCTCGCGGCTGGGCGCGCTCAGCAAGGGCCGCGACCGCGCCGCCCACCCGCGCGGGCAAGCGGCCGCGCTTGTCGAGCTCGTGAAGGTGGCGGAGCGCTGGGGCGCGCAGGGCGTTGCTGACGTCGGCCCTCCGGCTGGCAGCGGCGGCGGCGGGGCCGCGGATGGCCCCCCACAGACTCCAGGAGAGGTCATCGGCGGCGGCGTGCGTGGAGCGAGCGCGGAACACTTCGACGTCGGGGGCGTGGGGTGGCCCTCCGCGGAGCTGGCGTCCGATGCGGAGCCCGAGGCATGCGCCGGTTGCGAGGAGCAGCTGGTCGCCATCAAGGGCCTGGTGCTCGACCTCCGCGCCGAGGCCCCCCAGCTCGCGGCGGCTGCGGGTCTGCCGCGCGGCGGTGGGCCCCTCGGCGGCCCCGCTGAGAGGGCGGCAGGCGTGGAGCTGGGCCTCGAGCAGTGGGCGCGGGTCGAGGGCAGCTTCGTACGCGAGCAGGGAGTGGGGGCTACGGATACTGACGCCCTCGCCATGGCGGCCTCTGGCGGCGGCGCGTCGCTGGCGGCTGTGGCCGAAGGCGTCGGGGAGGACCAAGTGCCCAGCGAGGTCGACAGCGCCGACGAGGTCTGATCGCTGGCCTTCGGACCGTCCTCGGCTGAGGCGCGCGCGCAGGCCGCCGCGCTGGAGCTGCAGCAGAAATGCGAGCGCTGCCTGGAGGGCGCCTTCTTGGACCTCCAGGGGATCGCGGACGCCGCGACCGTGGCGCCCCTGGTTCGCGCCGAGCCCGGGGCGGGCCAGGCGAGGCGCGAGAGGGTCATGGCGCTCAAGGCGAGGGGCGTGCAGTGCCGCGCTGTCATCGCCGAGATCGCCTGCGACGCGGTCGCCCACCGCGTGGCCGCGCTCATCGGCGTTCCCGCCGGCGTTGGCGTTGACCTGAGTGTCGAATTCGGGGAGGAGGTCTGGCACCGCCTCGAGTCCGTCGTGGGGGCCGCTTGCCAGCGAGGTGAGTCCCACGGCGGGGCGTGCAAGAGCATCAAGCTCTGGGCCGACGAGATCCGCCTGGGCCTGAGTATCGGGGCCCCCGCTGACCTTGGAGAGCGAGGGGCGTCTATGTTGCGGGGGCCCTTTTTGGGTCACAGCGCCCTGTCGCTGCCGCGGCGCCGCCTGTCATCCTGTGAATGAGTTGGGGTGCTGCTGAATCGTTGCGCTTCGCGCCGATTGTGCTCCCTGACCCCTGGGGCTCGTGGGCCCTCCTGGGGTGGCGTGGGGCCCGAAGTGGCCCGCGCCCGCTTTTCTTGCCTCCTGGGGCTCGAGCGTGCTGCGCCGCGCACGCCCGCACGGGGGCGTCCCTTGTAGGCCCTCTGGGACAGGCCCAGAGGAGGCCTTGGGGGCTTTGGCGCTTCAGTGGCGCCCCATCCAGCCTTTATAGGCCCCGCAGGACCAGAACGAGCAGTTCGGATTCGAGCCAAAAAGGCAGCGCGGTGGACCTCGCGGCGAGCAGCTCTTCCCCCTTCGAAGCCACCGTGCCGCCTGGCGAGGCCGAATCTCTCGCGATCGTCGTGCTTCAAAGCGGCCCCCAGGAATTGCTTTCCCCGGGGATCGTTTGAATGCGCGACGGAGGCGCTCCGTGCTTAGAAACAGTCCCGGAGAACTGTTTTACTGCACGACGATGCGACGGGCTTCCTGAGCAAACGCCCCTGGGGGCCGAGGCCACAGGAGGGTTGAGGG
>CAUYUJ010020593.1:509678-562283 GCA_963575745.1 Prorocentrum cordatum | reverse complement strand
CTGCGCGGTGCCTCACTCCGCAGGACCCACCAGCAGCCCTCGAAAGAGGCGACAGTTTCGCAGATCGCAGCCCCCCATGGACGGCGAGGTCTCGCTCAGATCTGCGCGGTGCCTCACTCCGCAGGACCCACCAGCAACCCTCGAAAGTGGCGACAGTTCCGCAAATCGCCGCCCCCAACGGACGGCGAGGTCTCGCTCAGATCTGCGCGGTGCCTCACTCCGCAGGACCCACCAGCAGCCCTCGAAAGTGGCGACAGTTTCGCAGATCGCAGCCCCCCAAGGACGGCGAGGCCTCGCTCAGATCTGCGCGGTGCCTCACTCCGCAGGACCCACCAGCAGCCCTCGAAATTGGCGACCGTGTCGCAGATCGCAGCCCCCCAGGGACAGCGAGGTCCCACTCAGATCTGCGCGGTGCCTCACTCCGCAGGACCCACCATCAGACCTCGAAAGTGGCGGCAGTTTCGCAGATCGCAGCCCCCCAGGGACGGCGAGGTCTCGCTCAGATCTGCGCGGTGCCTCACTCCGCAGGACCCACCAGCAACCCTCGAAAGATGCGACAGTTTCGTAGATCGCAGCCCCCCAGGGACCGCGAGGTCTCGCTCAGATCTGCGCGGTGCCTCACTCCGCAGGACCCACCAGCAGCCCTCGAAAGTGGCGACAGTTTCGCAGATCGCAGCCCCCCAGGGGCGGCGAGGTCTCGCTCAGATCTGCGCGCGCCTCACTCCGCAGGGCCACACCATCAGCGCCCCTCGAAAGTGGCGACAGTTCGCAGATCGCAGCCGCCGCAGGGACGAGCGAGGTCTCGCTCAGATCTGCGCGGTTATTGCCTCCTTACTCTCCGCAGGACTCCGCCAGCAGCCCCTCGCAGAGTGGCGAACTTTAGCAGATCGCAGCCCCCCAGGGAACGCGGCGAGGTCCCTCGCTCAGATCTTTCTGCGCGGTGCTTCATTCACGCATGGCCCCCATCACAGCCCTCCGAGGCAAAAATGTTAAAAAAAAAAGTGGCGGCAGTTTCGCAGATCGCAGCCCCCCAGGGACGGCGAGGTCTCGCTCAGATCTGCGCGATGCCTCATTCCGCAGGACCCACCAGCAGCCTTCGAAAGAGGCGACAGGTTCGCAGATCGCAGCCCCCCAGGGACGGCGAGGTCTCGCTCAGATCTGCGCAGCGCTTCACTCTGTAGGACCTACCAGCAGCCCTCGAAAGTGGCGACAGTGTCGCAGATCGCAGCTCCCATCGTCGGCGAAGAGAGGGCAGGATGAGGCGTGAGGCGGGAGGAGGAGGAGGAGGAGGAGGAGGAGGAGGAGGAGGAGGGACGCGACCACAGTGCTCTGTTCAAAACGAATACCCAACCAAGGAGGGTTGGGAAAAAGGAATTCCCAGACTTCCCGTTTTGTTTTTCAAAGTGGGACTCCGACTCGGAGATCCTCCATATCCCCTGACATCTGGGCGGTACCGCATCGCCCGGCTTCCAGGGCAGCCCCCAAGACGCCCAAGGACAGCCCAAGACGACCCCAAGGATCCCCCAGAACGCAAAGAACGGCCCAACACGCTCCCGCGCAGCCTGAGACGCCCTTCCGACGGCTCTCCAGGCCTCCAGAGGGCCTCCAGAACCCCCAGGGGGTCCGGAAGCCACACCCCTGAGGGGCCTGGCTAACAAAACCCGCGAGGCACAAACAAAAAACAGCGCCGAACAGCGCCGAGGAACTGAAACAAATGGATATCCCACAATTCCTTTTTTTTGTTTTTTGTTTTTGTTTTTCAAATTTGGCCCCCGGTCTACTCTTGCACAACAGACCACAATTCAGACCCCCTCACCCTCCCAAAAAACCCAGAAAGCCTCTGAGGGCCTCAAACCGTTGAATATTTTAAGGAAATTAATTGATGACTTCTGCGTTTCCGTACTTCCCCTTCTATACGATTCCGAGGCTTGCGCAGGGCCTCCAAGGGAGTCCCTCGACGTAGGAAGCGACCAAAACGAGATTACATGAGTTGGCCGATCAAGCCTAGCTACGACTGGGGGCTCGGGACCGCGACCTCGAGCGCGCATGGGGGTACCGGGGCCTCTGGGGCGCCCCTGGGACGCCTCCCGAGGGCGCCGGAGGCCGCCAAACAGATCAAGAGGGCGCACGAGCCTCGAAATGTAGCTTGAAGATGCCGACGATGGCTCCAAGAGGGCTCCAGGGAGCCCCCGAGACAGCCCAAGAGGGCCCCAAGAGCCCTCCCAAGAGGGCCCCAAGATGCAAAAATGTCCCCGTCCCCGTCGGAAAACGTATCTTTTTCAGGGATTCGCCCCTTGCCCTTCCAGGGGAACGAAGACGGCCCGACAGGCCGCCAGGATCGCCCCAAGACAGTCCAAGAGGGTTCCAAGACAGCCCAGAAGGGCCCCTGGCTAGCCCAAGAGGTCCCCAAGACGGCCCAAGAGGGACCCAGGACGGCCCCAAGCAGGGGCACAGAGAGGATGCCCTACAAACATTTCAAGCCCTCCGCCCCCAGAGGTCCCAAGGAGGCCCCAAAAGGCCCCCACAACGCCCCAGACGAACCTGGCCTCCCAGAGTTTCCGGAGGCTTCTCCAGCGGAGATCCACGCGGGGGAGGGATAAGGAAGAGGAGGAAGAGAGGAAAGAGCACGGGGATAGAGGGACGATGCAGAAAAGATCAGGACGAGGAGTGCGCAGAAGGACGAGGGGAGCAAGGGCGAGGAAACGAGCATAGGCGAAGAGAACTGAACACTGAATAACGAGGATGTGAGAAGAAGCAGTGGGATCCCCAATTCGGCCAAGAAGCCCCCAAGAGGGGCCCAAGAGAGCTCCAAGACGGCCCAAGAGGGCCCCAAGACATCTCATCAGAGCCCCAAGACGGCCCAAGAGGGCTCCAAGAGAGCCCCAAAAGGCTCCCAAGACAGCGCCAATGGGCCCAGAAGACGCCACCAGGAGAGCCCTGGAGGGGCCGAGGTGGTGATGGCTGCAGTCGGCTTCAGTTCGTGCGCCGATTGTGGTCCTACCGACGATTAGGATGGTCGTGGCGGTGGCACTTGCCGTGGTGGTAACGATGGTGGTCGTGGATTCGCGGGAGTGGCAGTGGCAATGGTAATGGTATTGGTGGCGGTACAGGCAGAGGTTGAACCAATGGCCGTTGTAGTGGTCGTGGACAGTGCAATCGTTGTGGATGGGGTGGTCATGCCCAGAATGGACATGGAATCGGAAATGGTCGTGACCGCGGTGATGGCGGAAAGGGCGGTGGTAGCCGTGGCGGCATTGGCGGTGTTGAGCGTGGTCGCGGGAGTGACTAGAACCTAAGCGCGCGCGAAGCGCGCGCGTGGTTCTAGTTACTATCTAAAGGCCGCCGTCTCTGGCGCCGACCCCAATTGAGCGACGTATGTATGACTCGTCTGTTGTCGGGGGGCCTTTCCGACCACGGCAGGGAAGGTTCAGGTGAGACATCCAGGGCTGAGCCTCGCCCCTGGACTCCTGATTCTTTGTTGCACCTCGGACTCCTCTGTATCGAATGGCCATCGGCCCATCCCGCCACTGCGCCTGAGTTGTGGGTATGAAGCCTATTGGATGTTCGTTGGGAATTCGTGGGGGACCTTTTAGGGGGCCTCTTGGATGCAGTTTTGAGGCCTCCTGGGGATAGTTTTGGAGCCTCTTGGGGTCGCTGTTGGGTGCCTTTGTGGGCCTCTTGGGGCCTCTTGGGTGCCTCTTTGGGCCTCCTGGGGGCCTGATTTTCGGTTCGTGTTCCCTGTCTTGGGCCACTTTTGGGGCAGTCGTGGGGCCCTCTTGGGCCGTCTTGGACGCCTTCGGGGTCGTCTTGGGGCGCTCAGAGCCGTCTTGGGGTCCTCTTATAGGCCTCTTGGGAAGTCCTGGGGTGATATTGGGAACTTCGGGCCGTCGAGGAACGTCGGAAAGGAAACAAAGCGAGAACGCCAATATCTTTCAAACAACAAAGGTAAATTTGCCTCTCCAGGTCCTCTTGGGAGGCATCTTCGAGGCCTCTTGGGGGCATCTTGGAGGCCCATTGGGCCATCTTGAGGCCATGTATGGCGTCTTGGGGCGATCTTTGGGCGTCTCGGGACGTTCTCGGGCCGTCGTGGGCATCTCTGGGCCCCGTTGGCCAATTTTTGGGCCCCCATCGCTCCGAAACAGTCACGCGAGAAACCGCGAGAAGCCCCAAGACAAGATTTCGCGATGTGGGGTCTGGGTTTCTGAACGTCTCCTCAGGGGTGAGGACCGGGGTTGAGAGGATGATGACAAGGACCTGAGGGCACGCCCACTCCGTGCCCAGAGGCACGGTGGCGGATCTACATAACCATGGTAATCCGATGGTCATGGTTCTGACCGATCGCATCGCGTTCCCGAGCTCCAATGGGGGAGCAGCCGTGGGGTATTTCAATTCCCAACCATCCTGTGGTGTTGGGTCCTCGTTTTGAAGAGACAGCGCCCCGCGTCCCACCTCCTCTCCTCCTCCTCCTCCCCCTCCTCGCCCTCCTCCCTCCTCCCTCTCCTTGCCTCTGCTCTCGGCACACCCCTCACACGTTTCGTAGCCCCATAGGGAGCACCACCGAAGGTCCCAGTGGCACAGCCCGCATGCGGTTCCCCCACCCAGGGCAGCGTTTCGTAGTCCCATAGGGAGCTCCACCGAAGGTCCCAGTGGCACAGCCCGCATGCGGGCCCCATAGGGAGCTCCACCGAAGGTCCCAGTGGCACAGCCCGCATGGGGTTCCCCCACCCAGGGCAGCGTTTCGTAGCCCCACAGGGAGCTCCACCGAAGGTTCCAGTGGCACAGCCCGCATGCGGTTCCCCCACCCAGGGCTGCGTTTCGTAGCCCCATGGGGAGTTCCACCGAAGGTCCCAGTGGCACAGCCCGCATGCGGTCCCCACCCAGGGCAGGCGTTTTCGCTTCGTAGCCCCCCCATAGGGAGCTCCACCGAAGTTCCCATGCACAGCCCGCAAATGCGGTTCCCCCAACACCAGGGCAGCGGTTCGTGGCACCATTGGGAGCGCCACCGAAGTCCCAGTGGGCACAGCCCGCATGTGGTTCCCCCGCCCAGGGCAGCATTTCGTACCCCAATAGGGAGCTCCACCGAAGTTTCCAGTGGCACAGCCCGCATGCGGTTCCCCCACCCAGGGCAGCGGTTCGTGGCCCCATAGGGAGCTCCAGCGAAGGTCCCAGTGGCACAGCCCGCATGCGGTTCCCCCACCCAGGGCAGCGGTTCGTGGCCCCATAGGGAGCTCCACCGAAGGTCCCAGTGGCACAGCCCGCATGCGGTTCCCTCACCCAGGGCTGCGTTTCGTGGCTTCATGGGGAGCTCCGCCGAAGGTCCCAGTGGCGCAGTTCGCATGCGTTCCCCCCCACCCAGGTCAGCGTTTCGTGGCCCCATAGGGAGCTCCACCGAAGGTCCCAGTGGCGCAGTTCGCATGCGTCCCCCCCACCCAGTACAGCGTTTCGTGGCCCCATACGGGGCTCCCCCGAATGCGATACCCACAACTGCATATGGTTGGGTCCTTCGCCAGGCTAATTTGTTTTTGCTTGGAATCGTGCGGGGTGGCAGCGACTCGGGTTAGCGGTCGGTGGACTGGGCGAGGTGGCAAATATTAGCCAGGAGCAACGATGAGCCCATCCCCGAAGAGGAAACATTACATTGGACATGTAATCGCGACTGACCATCAGCTGCCCAGAAATCAGGGGAGGATTCGAGCTATGAGACCCCATGCGAGAAGTTGTCCGGGTCGGTTTCGGTGAAACCATCATCGTTATTTTGGGCCCTGAGATGCCGCCTGTGAGGAGGTCCGGTCGGTCTCGCATGAGACATCCTTGCAATTGTGGGCTTCGAGATGCCGCGCGAGAGATAGTCCAGCCCATTTCGCTTCGACATCCTCGCCGCTGTCCTGAGGCGGTCCAGCCCCTTTGGCTCGAGACATCCTCGCAGTTGTGGGCTTCGAGGCACGCGAGAGGTCCATCCAGCTTCCCCCCACACTCTCGCAACTCAGGGCCCATGGATGCCCTGACCTGAGCTGGTCCAGCCATTTTTGCTTCACACTTTGTCACAACTTTGTGCTCGGATATGAGCTGGCCTGCCTGGCCGTCCGGCCATCTTCGCCCGATACATCCTCGTTGTTCTGGATTAGTCGATGCTCTTGCCTCACGGTATCCGATCCCGTTTCCTCGCTGTTTTGGGTTCGCAGTTGCCGTGGCTTGTTCGTTTCGCTTGAGATCTCCTTGCAATTCGGGGTTCATGTACTTGTGTCCTCACCTCACGTGGTCCCGGTTCTTTTCGCTTGGGACATCGACGGGATCGTGTTTTCGGGGATGCCCAGACCTGAGGTGGGTCAACCAATTTCGCCCTAGATCTCCCCTTTCTTGGCTCAGATGTGTCCTGTCAATGCTGTCGCCGATGACCCATTTGACAAGTTGTATCATTTGTCAGATGAACACTCGGGGAGACTGGAATCCTCCTTGTTGCCAGTGGCAAATCTGTCAATCGGGGCCACTTGTCAAACGGGCGAGGGTAGCTGGGCATTGCATGAGGCGAGTTGCTCATACTCTGCCGAGGGGATTCTGGGAGGAAGTGACTTCACACGCTAATCACCCAAAGGGGTGGGCGGATTTTCTTTGCCTTAGAACAATGGCGCCCTGGAGGGCGCGAAGTTATTCGCGCTTCGCGGTTCGGCTCCGATGCCTCCTCGTCCTCCTCTTCTGCCCTGGGAGGCGGCGCGGGAGCGCGAAGTTGGGAGCCCTTGTAGATGCCGTGTGGCATTTCGTCAGAGGGGAGGCCCGACGTTGCCCCATCAGCCAGTCTACTGGTGCCCTTCGCCTTGCTTCTGCGCAAACAAGTGAGATCACTTCGCCTTCAAGGCCGGCGGGTTCGGAAGTCATAGGGTGTCGCGTCAAGTTCGTGGGAGGGCTCGGGGGGCACTTGAAACCGTCTTGGGGCCGTCTTGAGGCCTCTTGGCTGCGTTTTGGAGGCTATCTTGAGCCATCTTGAGGTATCTTGGGCGATATTGGAGGCCATCTTGGGTTAGCTAAAGCCCTCTTGACACTATCTTGGGCCATCTTGGACGCTCTAACCCCTCGCGGGGGAACCCGTCCATACCCAGGGGGGGGGGGTAAATCTCCCGAGCGCGGAAAGGAAGGAGGTTAGACAAGTATGCGCTTTAGACCCCTTGCGCCCAAAAGGGCTGGTGGGATTGCATGGTGGGGTTCCCCGGAAACGAAGCCTCCCGAGGGCCAGACTGTCGGCGGAGCGGTCTGGTGCGGGGTCGGATCGAGAGCCAGGCTCGAGAGCCAGCTCTTTCTGTCGTCGCACCAGCAGCTCTTGAGGGCTAATCTCACTGCCACCCTTCAGTTCTGCCTCCTCCGACTCTGCGATCATTTCTGCCAGCTTGTTTGCCTCGTCGACGCGCTGCTGACGCAGGTGGTTCTTCTTCAGGAACTGCATGGTGATATCCGGTCCGAAGGTGACCAGCCCCGGTCCCCGATTCGAGACGCCCATCCCCGGTTCGTCAGCCGGGTCGGACCACAAACAGTCAATGAACGCGGTCGAGAACTGGTCGTCCGGCGCGGGGACGTCGGCGGGGGGTCTGTGACGGGGTCGGGCCAGGGCGCGAAGCTGCGTGGTGCGGCGCCCCGCGAGCGAGGCCCCCGAGGGCCAGGATGTCGGCGACGGGGTCCGGGACAGGGTCGGATCCGGGCGCGAACTTTTCGTGGTGAGGGGCCCCGAGAGCGAAGCTAGGGTAGGATAGCGGCGAAGGTGTCTGACGCGAAGTCGGACCTGGGCGCGCAGTTGCATGGTGCCGGGCCCCGAGAGCGAAGCTCCCGAGGGCGACGATGTCGGCGGGGGGCTCTGGGGTGAGGTCGGACCCGCGCGTGAAATCATACGGTGGGGGGGCCCCAGGAACCAGGTTACCGAGGGCCCGCGGGGTGGTCTGGGGCGGGGTCGGCTCCAGGCGTGAAATTGCATAGTGGGGGGCCCCGAGAACGAAGCTCCCGAGGGCCAGGAGGAGGGCAGGGCCAGGATGTCGGCGGGGGGATCTGGGACGGGGTCGGATCTGGAACCAAGCTCCCGAGGGCCAGGATGTCGGCGGGGGGGGTCTGGATGGGCGTGCAATTGCATGGTGCAGGGCCCCGAGAAGGAGGGGCGAGGATGTTGGCGGGGAGGTCTGGGACGGGGCCCGACCCGGACGTGGGAGTGCATGGTGGGGGGCCCACAAAGAACCAAGCTCCCTAGGACCAGGATGTCGGCGCGGGGGCCTCGGACGGGGTCGGATATAGGCGTGGTGGGGGCGCGGTGGGCGGTGTGGATAGGTTACGGGCCAGAAAATGTGACGTGGAGGCTCCCAAGAAATTCGCTCTCGTGGCGTGGGGGTGGAGGTGCCGGGACGTGGTGTGGGCGCGGTGGAGGGCGTGGGTAGGCTTCGGGCCAGGGCGCCGTTATGGTCGGAGCGGGTTCCAGTCTGGGACAGGATCGGGGCGGGCGGGAGCCCTGGGGACAGGGTCGGCCGCGGGCAGGACAGGCGCAGGATAGGCGGCGCAAGCGCGCATCTCCCCTCACGCGCCTCCTGGGGTCGCGGATTGGCATACGACGGTTGAACCATCGCGCGTCGCACGTACCGACTTCCCAATGGTGGATGTGCAAAGCGTTGCTTTGCATGTCAATTGTGTGCGACGTTTCCTTGCAATGGTTTGCGTTGAGTTGCAATGCGTTGCACGGCCATTGCGTATCATTTCCACGATAGTGCGTTGAATCGCGCTGCCGTTCCGACGCATTGCCTTTTTGTCAATTCTTGTATTGGTTTGCATGGCTTCGCATGAAATGAGTCAGTGTGTACCCTTGTCAGTAGTGCGTCTCTGCTCGGTCCGCGATTGTGTTGCTTCTGCAGTTCATGTGCGTGCCATTTGTGTGTACGTGCACGCGTGCAGCTGTGAGTCTATCAAGGGCTAGGGGCGCTAGAGCTTATCAAGGGAAGGTCTAGGGGTTTATACGATTTCAGCGGATCCCATTTTCTCAAACAGCCCAAAGCCAGTCCAAAAACACGCCACGGTATCCCACGACTAGCAAGCAACTGCCCCGACATTTTATCTCAAAGCCAGTCAATGCACCAATGCTGTTCAGCGACTTCCCGACGAAACTGCAAGCCCCGACCTGCGTGTCATGGAAACGTTCTTACAATCCTGGACGGCGCCACGGGGGCTAAATCCGCTCCCGAGACAGCGCACAAACAAGTCTAAAGCCAGGCCAAGGAAACCCCGTGTTCTTGCTGAGCCGTCTCGGAAGACATGTTGGCCATCTGGGAGGCTTTGGACAGCGCCAGAAGGCGTCTGCGCGCCCAAGGAACCTTCAGAGGGGGACAGTGGGGATGCAGAGACTGTGCTGGTAGAGGAGGAGGAGGGGAGGCGGAGGAGGAGCAGGAGAGGAGGAGGGGGAGGAGGAGGAGGAGGAGAGGGGAGGAGGAGGAGGAGGAGGAGGAGGAGGAGGAGGAGGGGGGGTGACGTTGGCAGCTACAAGAAGGCTGCAAATCAGCCATGGCAGTAACCATTCTTCTTTGTGCCCGTGGGTCGTTCATTACCGATAGTTTCATTATCGGCCATGACGATGTGAACTGCTGTATAGCTCAATTCCTTGGCGGGGAGGTCTGGGACGGGGCCCGACCCGGACGTGGGAGTGCATGGTGGGGGGCCCACAAAGAACCAAGTTCCCTCGGACCAGGATGTCGGCGCGGGGGCCTCGGACGGGGTCGGATTTGGGCGTGGTGGGGGCGCGGTGGGCGGTGTGGATAGGTTTCGGGCCAGAAAATGTGACGTGGAGGCTCCCAAGAAATTCGCTCTCGTGGCGTGGGGGTGGAGGTGCCAGGACGTGGTGTGGGCGCGGTGGAGGGCGTGGGTAGGCTTCGGGCCAGGGCGCCGTTATGGTCGGAGCGGGTTCCAGTCTGGGACAGGATCGGGGCGGGCGGGAGCCCTGGGACAGGGTCGGCCGCGGGCAGGACAGGCGCAGGGTAGGCGGCGCAAGCGCGCATCTCCCCTCACGCGCCTCCTGGGGTCGGCGGATTGGCATACGACGGTTGAACCATCGCACGTACCGACTTCCCAATGGTGGATGTGCAAAGCGTTGCTTTGCATGTCATTTGTGTGCGACGTTTCCTTGCAATGGTTTGCGTTGAGTTGCAATGCGTTGCACGGCCATTGCGTATCATTTCCACGATAGTGCGTTGAATCGCGCTGCCGTTCCGACGCATTGCATTTTTTCAATTCTTGTATCGGTTTGCATGGCCTCGCATGAAATGCGTCAGTGTGTACCCTTGTCAGTAGTACGTCTCTGCTCGGTCCGCGATTGTGTTGCTTCTGCAGTTCATGTGCGTGCCATTTGTGTGTACGTGCACGCGTGCAGCTGTGAGTCTATCAAGGGCTAGGGGCGCTAGAGCTTATCAAGGGAAGGTCTAGGGGTTTATACGATTTCAGCGGATCCCATTTTCTCAAACAGCCCAAAGCCAGTCCAAAAACACGCCACGGTATCCCACGACTAGCAAACAACTGCCCCGACATTTTATCTCAAAGCCAGTCAATGCACCAATGCTGTTCAGCGACTTCCCGACGAAACTGCAAGCCCCGACCTGCGTGTCATGGAAACGTTCTTACAATCCTGGACGGCGCCACGGGGGCTAAATCCGCTCCCGAGACAGCGCACAAACAAGTCTAAAGCCAGGCCAAGGAAACCCCGTGTTCTTGCTGAGCCGTCTCGGAAGACATGTTGGCCATCTGGGAGGCTTTGGACAGCGCCAGAAGGCGTCTGCGCGCCCAAGGAACCTTCAGAGGGGGACAGTGGGGATGCAGAGACTGTGCTGGTAGGAGGAGGAGGAGGCGGAGGCGGAGGAGGAGGAGGAGGAGGAGGAGGGGGAGGAGGAGGAGGGGGAGGGGAGGGAGGAGGAGGAGGAGGAGGAGGAGGAGGAGGAGGGGGGGTGACGTTGGGCAGCTACAAGAAGGCTGCAAATCAGCCATGGCAGTATACCATTCTTCTTTGTGCCCGTGGGTCGTTCATACCGATAGTTTCATTATCGGCCATGACGATGTGAACTGCTGTATAGCTCAATTCCTTGGCGGGGAGGTCTGGGACGGGGTCCGACCCGGACGTGGGAGTGCATGGTGGGGGGCCCACAAAGAACCAAGTTCCCTAGGACCAGGATGTCGGCGCGGGGGCCTCGGACGGGGTCGGATTTGGGCGTGGTGGGGGCGCGGTGGGCGGTGTGGATAGGTTTCGGGCCAGAAAATGTGACGTGGAGGCTCCCAAGAAATTCGCTCTCGTGGCGTGGGGGTGGAGGTGCCAGGACGTGGTGTGGGCGCGGTGGAGGGCGTGGGTAGGCTTCGGGCCAGGGCGCCGTTATGGTCGGAGCGGGTTCCAGTCTGGGACAGGATCGGGGCGGGCGGGAGCCCTGGGACAGGGTCGGCCGCGGGCAGGACAGGCGCAGGGTAGGCGGCGCAAGCGCGCATCTCCCCTCACGCGCCTCCTGGGGTCGGCGGATTGGCATACGACGGTTGAACCATCGCACGTACCGACTTCCCAATGGTGGATGTGCAAAGCGTTGCTTTGCATGTCAATTGTGTGCGACGTTTCCTTGCAATGGTTTGCGTTGAGTTGCAATGCGTTGCACGGCCATTGCGTATCATTTCCACGATAGTGCGTTGAATCGCGCTGCCGTTCCGACGCATTGCATTTTTCAATTCTTGTATCGTTTGCAAATGCCTCGCATGAAAGGCGTCAAGTGTGCACCCTTTCTTAAAGTAACGTCTCTGCTATGCTCCGCGCGATTGTGTTGCTTTCTGCAGTTCTGTGCGTGCCTTTGTGTGAACGTGCAACGCGTGCCAGCTGGTGAGTCTATCAAGGGCTAGGGCGCTAGGAGCTAATCAAGGAAGTCTAGGGGTTTATACGATTTCAGCGGATCCCATTTTCTCAAACAGCCCAAACCATCCAAAAACACCGCCACGTTATCCCACGACTAGCAACAACGCCCGACATATTATCTCAAAGCCAGTCAATGCACCAATGCTGTTCAGCGACTTCCCGACGAAACTGCAAGCCCCGACCTGCGTGTCATGGAAACGTTCTTACAATCCTGGACGGCGCCACGGGGGCTAAATCCGCTCCCGAGACAGCGCACAAACAAGTCTAAAGCCAGGCCAAGGAAACCCCGTGTTCTTGCTGAGCCGTCTCGGAAGACATGTTGGCCATCTGGGAGGCTTTGGACAGCGCCAGAAGGCGTCTGCGCGCCCAAGGAACCTTCAGAGGGGGACAGTGGGGATGCAGAGACTGTGCTGGTAGGAGGAGGAGGAGGCGGAGGCGGAGGAGGAGGAGGAGGAGGAGGAGGAGGAGGAGGAGGAGGAGGAGGAGGAGGAGGAGGAGGAGAAGGAGGAGGAGGAGGAGGAGAGAGGGGGGGACGTTGGGCAGCTACAAGAACGGCTGCAACATCAGCCGTGGCAGTATAACCATTCTCTTGTGCCCGTGGGTCGTTCTTAACCGATAGTTTTCATTATCGGCGGCCCATGACGATGTGAACAGCTGTATAGCTCAATTCCTTGGCGGGGAGGCTTCTGACGAGGGTCCGACCCGACGTGTAGTGCATGGTGGGGGGCCCACAAATAACCAATTTCCCTAGACTAGGATGTCGGCGCGGGGCCTCGGACGGGTCGGAATTTGGGCGTGGTGGGGGCGCGGTGGGCGGTGTGGATAGGTTTTCGGCCAAAAAAGTTACCGTGGCTCTCCCCAAGAAATTCTCTCTCGTTGTGGCGTGGGTGTGGAGGTGCGGACGTGGTGTTGGGCGCGGTGAGGCGAGGTAGGCTTCGGGCCAGGCGTGGTTATGGTCCGGAGCGGGTTCCACCTGGGACAGGATCGGGGCGGGCGGGAGCCCTGGGACAGGGTCGGCCGCGGGCAGGACAGGCGCAGGGTAGGCGGCGCAAGCGCGCATCTCCCCTCACGCGCCTCCTGGGGTCGGCGGATTGGCATACGACGGTTGAACCATCGCACGTACCGACTTCCCAATGGTGGATGTGCAAAGCGTTGCTTTGCATGTCATTTGTGTGCGACGTTTCCTTGCAATGGTTTGCGTTGAGTTGCAATGCGTTGCACGGCCATTGCGTATCATTTCCACGATAGTGCGTTGAATCGCGCTGCCGTTCCGACGCATTGCATTTTTTCAATTCTTGTATTGGTTTGCATGGCCTCGCATGAAATGCGTCAGTGTGCACCCTTGTCAGTAGTACGTCTCTGCTCGGTCCGCGATTGTGTTGCTTCTGCAGTTCATGTGCGTGCCATTTGTGTGTACGTGCACGCGTGCAGCTGTGAGTCTATCAAGGGCTAGGGGCGCTAGAGCTTATCAAGGGAAGGTCTAGGGGTTTATACGATTTCAGCGGATCCCATTTTCTCAAACAGCCCAAAGCCAGTCCAAAAACACGCCACGGTATCCCACGACTAGCAAACAACTGCCCCGACATTTTATCTCAAAGCCAGTCAATGCACCAATGCTGTTCAGCGACTTCCCGACGAAACTGCAAGCCCCGACCTGCGTGTCATGGAAACGTTCTTACAATCCTGGACGGCGCCACGGGGGCTAAATCCGCTCCCGAGACAGCGCACAAACAAGTCTAAAGCCAGGCCAAGGAAACCCCGTGTTCTTGCTGAGCCGTCTCGGAAGACATGTTGGCCATCTGGGAGGCTTTGGACAGCGCCAGAAGGCGTCTGCGCGCCCAAGGAACCTTCAGAGGGGGACAGTGGGGATGCAGAGACTGTGCTGGTAGGAGGAGGAGGAGGCGGAGGCGGAGGAGGAGGAGGAGGAGGAGGAGGAGGGAGGAGGAGGAGGAGGAGGGGGAGGAGGAGGAGGAGGAGGAGGAGGAGGAGGAGGAGGGGGGGTGACGTTGGGCAGCTACAAGAAGGCTGCAAATCAGCCATGGCAGTATACCATTCTTCTTTGTGCCCGTGGGTCGTTCATACCGATAGTTTCATTATCGGCCATGACGATGTGAACTGCTGTATAGCTCAATTCCTTGGCGGGGAGGTCTGGGACGGGGTCCGACCCGGACGTGGGAGTGCATGGTGGGGGGCCCACAAAGAACCAAGTTCCCTAGGACCAGGATGTCGGCGCGGGGGCCTCGGACGGGGTCGGATTTGGGCGTGGTGGGGGCGCGGTGGGCGGTGTGGATAGGTTTCGGGCCAGAAAATGTGACGTGGAGGCTCCCAAGAAATTCGCTCTCGTGGCGTGGGGGTGGAGGTGCCAGGACGTGGTGTGGGCGCGGTGGAGGGCGTGGGTAGGCTTCGGGCCAGGGCGCCGTTATGGTCGGAGCGGGTTCCAGTCTGGGACAGGATCGGGGCGGGCGGGAGCCCTGGGACAGGGTCGGCCGCGGGCAGGACAGGCGCAGGGTAGGCGGCGCAAGCGCGCATCTCCCCTCACGCGCCTCCTGGGGTCGGCGGATTGGCATACGACGGTTGAACCATCGCACGTACCGACTTCCCAATGGTGGATGTGCAAAGCGTTGCTTTGCATGTCATTTGTGTGCGACGTTTCCTTGCAATGGTTTGCGTTGAGTTGCAATGCGTTGCACGGCCATTGCGTATCATTTCCACGATAGTGCGTTGAATCGCGCTGCCGTTCCGACGCATTGCATTTTTTCAATTCTTGTATCGGTTTGCATGGCCTCGCATGAAATGCGTCAGTGTGTACCCTTGTCAGTAGTACGTCTCTGCTCGGTCCGCGATTGTGTTGCTTCTGCAGTTCATGTGCGTGCCATTTGTGTGTACGTGCACGCGTGCAGCTGTGAGTCTATCAAGGGCTAGGGGCGCTAGAGCTTATCAAGGGAAGGTCTAGGGGTTTATACGATTTCAGCGGATCCCATTTTCTCAAACAGCCCAAAGCCAGTCCAAAAACACGCCACGGTATCCCACGACTAGCAAACAACTGCCCCGACATTTTATCTCAAAGCCAGTCAATGCACCAATGCTGTTCAGCGACTTCCCGACGAAACTGCAAGCCCCGACCTGCGTGTCATGGAAACGTTCTTACAATCCTGGACGGCGCCACGGGGGCTAAATCCGCTCCCGAGACAGCGCACAAACAAGTCTAAAGCCAGGCCAAGGAAACCCCGTTTTTCTTGTGAGCCGGTGCCATAGATCGGAAGACATGTTGTCCATCTGGGTAGGCTTTTGGACAGCGCCGAAAGGCGTCTGCGCCCCAAGGAACTCCTTCCAGAGTGGGACAGTGGGGATGCAGAGACCGTGCTGGTTGGAGGAGGAAGGAGGCGGAGGGGGAGGATGAGGAGGAAATGAGAAAGAGAAGGGAGGGAGAGGAGAGGAGGGGGGAGGAGGAGGAGGAGGAGGAGGAGGAGGAGGAGGAGGAGGAGGAGGAGGAGGGGGGGTGACGTTGGGCAGCTACAAGAAGGCTGCAAATCAGCCATGGCAGTATACCATTCTTCTTTGTGCCCGTGGGTCGTTCATACCGATAGTTTCATTATCGGCCATGACGATGTGAACTGCTGTATAGCTCAATTCCTTGGCGGGGAGGTCTGGGACGGGGTCCGACCCGGACGTGGGAGTGCATGGTGGGGGGCCCACAAAGAACCAAGTTCCCTAGGACCAGGATGTCGGCGCGGGGGCCTCGGACGGGGTCGGATTTGGGCGTGGTGGGGGCGCGGTGGGCGGTGTGGATAGGTTTCGGGCCAGAAAATGTGACGTGGAGGCTCCCAAGAAATTCGCTCTCGTGGCGTGGGGGTGGAGGTGCCAGGACGTGGTGTGGGCGCGGTGGAGGGCGTGGGTAGGCTTCGGGCCAGGGCGCCGTTATGGTCGGAGCGGGTTCCAGTCTGGGACAGGATCGGGGCGGGCGGGAGCCCTGGGACAGGGTCCGCCGCGGCAGGACAGGCGCAGGGTAAATAGGCGGCGCAAGCGCGCATCCCCCTCCGCGCCTCCTGGGGTCGGCGGATTTGCATACGACGGTTGACACCATCGCAACGTACCGACTTCCCAATGGTGTATTTGCAAAAGCGTTGCTTTGCATGTCATTTGTGTGCGACGTTTCCTTTGCAATGGTTTTTGCGTTGAGTTGTCAATGCGTTGCACGGCCAGTGCGTAAATCATTTCTCATTCCACGATATGCGTTGAATCGCGCTGCCGTTCCGAGCAATTGCATTTTTGCACTCTGTATCGTTTTGCATGGCGGAGGGGATGAAATGCGTTCAGTGTGTAACCCTTGTCAGTAGTACGTCTCTCTCGGTCCCGCATGTTTGCTTTTGCATTTTCATTTGCGTGCCATTTGCGGGTGTCGTGAAACGCGTGCAGCTGTGAGTCTATCAAGGGCTAGGGGCGCTAGAGCTTATCAAGGGAAGGTCTAGGGGTTTATACGATTTCAGCGGATCCCATTTTCTCAAACAGCCCAAAGCCAGTCCAAAAACACGCCACGGTATCCCACGACTAGCAAACAACTGCCCCGACATTTTATCTCAAAGCCAGTCAATGCACCAATGCTGTTCAGCGACTTCCCGACGAAACTGCAAGCCCCGACCTGCGTGTCATGGAAACGTTCTTACAATCCTGGACGGCGCCACGGGGGCTAAATCCGCTCCCGAGACAGCGCACAAACAAGTCTAAAGCCAGGCCAAGGAAACCCCGTGTTCTTGCTGAGCCGTCTCGGAAGACATGTTGGCCATCTGGGAGGCTTTGGACAGCGCCAGAAGGCGTCTGCGCGCCCAAGGAACCTTCAGAGGGGGACAGTGGGGATGCAGAGACTGTGCTGGTAGGAAGAGGAGGAGGAGGATGAGGAGGAGGCGGAGGAGGAGGAGGAGGAGGAGGAGGGGGAGGAGGAGGAGGGGGAGGAGGAGGAGGAGGAGGAGGAGGAGGAGGAGGAGGAGGAGGAGGAGGAGGATGAGGAGAGGGGGTGACGTTGGGCAGCTACAAGAAGGCTGCAA
The DNA here is from genome assembly GCA_963575745.1 of Prorocentrum cordatum. Taxonomy (NCBI): domain Eukaryota; class Dinophyceae; order Prorocentrales; family Prorocentraceae; genus Prorocentrum; species Prorocentrum cordatum. The sequence continues at coordinate 545,351 of CAUYUJ010020593.1, read as the reverse complement.
ATCAGCCATGGCAGTATACCATTCTTCTTTGTGCCCATGGGCACGGTGGCGGATTTCGTTCATACCGATAGTTTCATTATCGGCCATGACGATGCGAACTGCGTTGGGCAGCTACAAGAAGGCTGCAAATCAGCCATGGCAGTATACCATTCTTCTTTGTCGATGTCATCGTCATGCTTGTCGTCTTCGTCATAGTCCTCCTCTCGCGGCGACCATGGGGTGATATCTAGCGGAGAAGGTGTGTTGTGTAGATGCCACGCATTTCAAGGGGGTCGGGAGTTCGCCTCTAGAGTGACAGTTGTCGGAACCATGTGAGCGCATGCCTCGTGCAATTTGCAGTTCCTGACTTGCCCAGCATCCCCACCAGCCCGACCAGAACCGATTCCTACGCGAGTTGTTGTCAGCAAGGAAGTGGAGAAGCATATAGAGGGGTAGTGAGGGCGGACGCCCGTCGAACCGAAGCTGGGGTCAGATCGAGCAGCCCGAGCATCTAGTGGGAGAGTGAGGGCAGACGCCCGTCAAAGGGGTCAGCTCGGGCAGCCCCCCAAATTGCCAATTCGGGAATTTGCCGGAGTCACTTTCAAGAATTTCTTGCCCCTTCGAGGCTGGACATAATCGCCGCCTCCCAGTCTCCTCTTCGAGCTTTATTTGGGTTCTTGTGGGGTCCCAGGGGGCCGTTTGGGGGCCCTTCTCTGGGCCACTCTTGGGGCTCGGCTGGTCATCTTGAGGCCATCTGGAGGCCTCCGGGGCCCGCCGGAAGTGTCAGGGCGAGGAGGGAGACACCTTCGAGCAAGTTGAATGTTTGAAGGGGTGAGTGAGTCTCGTTCGATGCTCGTTTCGGGGACCTTCCTGGAGCCCACCTAATGGATCTGTTCGACTCAGGTTCGACTCAAGTTCGACTCAGGTTCGACACAGATTCGACTCAGATTCGACTCAGGTTCGACTCAGGTTCTACTCAGGTTCTACTCAGGTTCGACGCAGCTTCGACGCACGAGTGGAGCGAGTGGCTCCAAGAAGGTCCCCAGAATGAGCATCTGAGTCTCGGGGCAGCCTTGGGAGTCTCCAGTCACTGCCACTTTTGGTTCCTTCCCGGAGCCGCGTTGAAGACCACTTCGGCCAATTCGACATACCTTGCGGTGTGGAGGTCATGATGAGTTTCCTGGAGCAGTGTTTGGTCCATGGCGGGCCATGGCGGACGCTCTATTTGGTCGCGATTCCCCGCCCAGACCCTGTGGGGAGGGGGTCGTCGGAGGGGTTAACGTTTCCCCGGGGAAGAGACAGTGGATAGGTTGGAAGAGCTCATCTTCAGGAGCGTGGGCTGAAGGGTCTGGGGGGTATCGGGCGTGGTGGGGGCGGTGTAGAGGCGGGGTGAGGTCTGGACGGGAATGGCGGGGGTGGGGCGCATCAAGAAGACGAGTCTAAGGGCGTCGATTAGGGGGTTAGAGGCATCGGGCGCGGTGGGGGCAGGGTGGAAACTGGGCGAGGTTCCGGGCGTGCAACGGACGTGGTCAGAGGTCGCAAGACAACGGGCCTAGGATCCAGGAGCGTGGGTTGGGAGATGGGGGGGATGTCGGGCGCTCTATGGGCGATGGCGGGCGCTGTGGAGGCGCTGTGGAGGCGGGGCAACTTGCGGGTGGGAAGTGGAGGGGATGGGGGGTCTCAATATTACGAGTCCAGTTGCGTGGGTCTGGCGCTGCGGGGGCGAGGTGGACGCGGGGTCGGCTCCGTGCTGAAAATGATCGGGGAGTGGCGGCCCAAGAAGACATAGTCAAAGACAGGGCTGGACCTAAACGTCGTTTTTGCGACTTCGTGGGCCTTTTTCGTTTCCACTTCGTTGTGCGGTAAAGGCGGAATGAAGACCAAACGAGGAAAAACGAAAACAAAGCGAAAACGCAAAACACCGTTTAGGTTCAGCCCTGGTCAGAGACGTGGGAGTGTCAGGCCATGTACGGGCCAGGTGGGGAGGCAGGGTCGGTCAGGACATGGAGGGCGTCGGAGGCCTGAAGTGAGTGCAGGCTACGACCAAAGAGTACCAGCTAAGTGGCTCTAGGAGTCAGGATGTGGTAGTTGGGCCAAGGTAAGAGTTTGCCTCCGCACGCCTCTGCCCTTCCTCGTCATCCTCCTCATAGTCCTTATCTTCATCCTCCCTCCTCCTTCTCCTCCCCTGTCCTCGTCACCCTCCCCTTCCTCCTCCTATTCCTCATCGCCCTCCCTCCTTCCTCCTATTCCTGCCTCCCCTTCGTCCCTCAGCCCCCCTGCTACCTCATCCCTTCCGTCTCCATTCATTCGCTTCCCCACCCCTCCCTCCCCTGCCGTGGCGGGGGAAAGCATCCCGAGGGCGCCGGGGGGGGCAGCAGCGGAGGGAAAAACGTGCTCACACGCATCTATACCTGAAAGTAAGTGTACGCCCCATCGCCCTACCGAGAACTAGTCCGAGTCGCACCTTCAGCAACGAAGGCGTTGGCTTCGAAATCCACGGTTCCCGTTAATTCGTGGTTAATTCGTTCACGGCTCTTCTTTTGCATTATAGGCTAGGCTACGAGACATGTAGAAATGGGGCCACCTCCCTCTCGGGCTGGCTTTGGGGGGGACGTTGAACGTCACGGAGTCGGTGCGGAGGACTAACGACGGAGCTTCGGCGGATTAGAAAATAGCACACGGTGGTGATTATAAATTGCGTCTTCCCCTCTCCGGCCGGCGGGGGGGAGCTAATTGTCACGGAGGCGGTCTGGAGGATTCGTGGTCGTCAGCCACGCTGCCGGGACAGGGATTAACAACATGCCCCTCCCCTCCCCTGGGAGGGGAAACGGGAGAGTTTATTTGATCATATTCCGGGCGGAGCGGAAAATGTCACCGGGGAGCGTTAACAAATCGCGCGTTTCCCCCCTCTCGGGCCGGTTGGGGGGGAAGTTAAATGTCGCGGAGTGGGCGTGGAGGGTTGCCGATGGAGTCTCGGGGGAATGGAAAATAGCACCGGGGAGTGTTAACAAATCGCATCCCCCCTCTCTCCGGCTGGCGGGGCGGGGGAAGCTAAACGCCACGGAGTCGGCGCGGAGGATTGCCGACGAAGTCTCGGTGGAAGCGAAGGATATTGCTGTCGGAGTCTCGGTGGAAGTTGGCCAGAGTACAGCGGGGGGGGCTCAAGTTACGAATTCCTCCTCTCACGCAATGGGGTTTAGCAGTGGACGCCATAGCCATATCGTGGCCAAGGGGCGGCGGAGTGCAATGAGGTTCCGCCTCCCAGGACAATGTCTGCCAGCGCGGCTCCAAACAGTAAGTGCAAGAACTGTGTGAGAAGCATCGAATGCAGAAACAGCCAGACGATGATGAGGAGGAGGAGGATGCTGCTGATGACGATGACGATGACGATGATCCTGATGATGATGATGATGATGATGATGATGATGAGTATCATGATCATCATGATCATCATGACGATGATGATCATGATGATGATGATGATGATGATGATGATGATGATGATGATGATGATGATGATGATGATGATGATGCTGATGATGATGATGATGGATGATGATATGATGATGATGCTGATGATGATGATGATGATGATGGTGATGGATGGTGATGGTGATGATGATGATGATGATGATGATGATGATGAGGATTATGATGATGATGATGATGATGATGATGATGATGATGGATGATGATGATGATGATGATGATGATGATGATGATGATGATGATGATGATGATGATGATGATGATGATGATGATGATGATGATGATGATGATGATGATGATGATGATGATGATGATGATGATGAGTTCTGGGTCCCAGCCTTGGGCTCCGTTCCACCTCCCGGACCCCTAGTCATGCCCGTAATGCTACCCCCAGGTGGATTTCTTGGATGGTTTCACATGAAACCACGAAGACCTCGGGTTACGCCAGCCCAACCCTGAGGCTTCCAGAAGGCCCTATAAACCCAAAGCGGCCTAAGGTAGCCTCAAGACGGCCCAAGAGGCCCCGTGGACGGCATCAGAGATCCTCAAGAGGACCGCCAAGAGGGTTCCCCTGATGGAAAATACAATAGAGCCCCATTTATGTTTGACAGATGTCGTCGCTGTCGGATTCTCGGACTCGGGGAGGGCTGCTGAGGACGAGGAGGTAGGGGGAGCGGAGGATGAGGAGGACTAGAGGTGAGGAAGGACAGGACGTGGAGGATGAGAAGGAGAGGGAGATTGAAGAGAGCGGGGAGGAGTGGGAGAAGCAGGATGATGAGGAGCAGGAGGAGCAGAGACCTTCTTCAAGGAAGCGGCTCAAGGAGGAGGAGAAGAAGGAGGAGGAGGAGGTTTTGGAGAACGGTGAGAGATAGAAGGGGAAGGAGATGGAGGAGGAGGAGGATGACGGTGATGATGATGACGGATGATGATGCTAATGGTGATGATGATGATGATGATGATGATGATGATGATGATGATGATGGTGATGGTGATGGTGATGGTGATGGTGATGGTGATGATGATGCTGCTGCTGATGATGATGATGATGATGATGATGATGATGATGGTGCTGATGATGATGATGATGATGATGATGATGATGATGATGATGATGATGATGCTGATGCTGATGATGATGATGACGACGACGACGAGAGCGAAACGTCGACGACGAGGGCGAAACGTCGACGATGTCTATGACGACGACGGCTACGGCTACGATGGTGATGACAATGTGCATGATGATGACGACGAAGATGTTTGTGACGAAAGAAACGACGACGATGAGGACCATGCTGATGACGATGATGATCGTGATAATTTCGATGATGATGGTGACGATGACAACGATAAGGATGATGTTGATGACGATACGGATTATGATAACGGTGATGACGATGATGAGGATGGTGATGCTGCTGATGATGATGCTGATGATGATGACGACGGTGGTGACGACGATGATGACGATGAGGAGAACGATGTGCCTAGCTAAAACCTAAGGGCGCGCGAAGCGCGCGCCTGGCCTGGGCCTCGGGGCAGCCGACTTTTCGAAAATCACCTCACAGCCGGTAACCCGCTTTAGCCAAAGAGCGCCCTAACAACGAGCATCTGGAGCAGCCCCAAGAGTGGCACAAGTCAGTTCAACGACCGCACGAATCCACCCCCCAAATGTGCAAAGCGTTGCGATGCATTTTGTTTGCATTCCCTTTCTCCTTGCAAAGGTTTGCGTTGCGTTGCAATGCGTTGCCTGACCATTGCATGACATTTTCACGAAACTGATTTGAATCGCGCTGCCATTGCGACGCATTGCGTTCGTTTCATGACTTGCATTGACTTGTGTGGCTTCGCATTGCATGTGCCTGTGTGTCTCCCTGTCTTTCGTGCGTTTTGTCCGGTCCGCGAGATTGTTATTTCCTCGCTTCATGTGCGTGCCGTTTATGTGTGCGTGCACGCGTACCCCCAGCGAGCAGGTCCCAGGCCCGGGGGCGGCACACCTTTCCAACGTCCCCCCACCCCTCGGACCCCCCTTTCTGCCATGGGGTTCCGGGAGGGTTTCTCGGGTCCTCTGTGGTCTTCCCAGTATCCAGAGGTTTCCAGCATAAACAGTTCTGGAGCATCCACAGAAGTTCCGAGGGAGTTCAAGATGGGCCAAACATGGGCAAGATGGCTTCCGGATAGCACAAGACGGCTCCTGTTTGGTCCAGGATTTCCCCAGATGGCCTCAAGACGGCCCAAGAGGCCCCCAAGGCGCCCCAAGACCGCTCAAAGAGGACCCCCCAGAGGACCCCAAGAGGCAACAACCGTCCCGCCGCAGCCAGTTCCCAAGCAGGTGTGTGAGTAATGTGCTGTGCCTCACCCTCGTCATGCTCCTCATTCTCCTCGTATTCCTCCTCCTCGTCCTCCTTCTCCTCCTCCTGCTCCTTCTCTTCGCCCTTCATAATCCCCCCTTCTCAAAGCATTCCTATTGAACCCTCGACACAAAGAAACATGAGGCGGATGAGGAGGAGGAGGAGGAGGAAGATGAGGCGGACGAGGAGAAGGTTTTTACTGAAAGCCCCCACAGAAGGATTCCTAGTAGAATCCTCCACAGCAGGGTGACATCCTTTCACAAGAAGGAGAAGTAGGCGGATTAGGAGGGTGAGGGAAAATGAGGCCGATGAGTAGGAGGCGGAAGGAGGAAGTCCTACACCGAAGGATGCCGATTGAAATCTCTCACAGAAAGATCCATTTCAGATCCTCCGCAGAAGTATTCCTATTGAAACCCTTCACAGAAGGAATATAATAGAAATCCTCCACACAAGGGTTCGCGTTGAAACCTTTCGCCTCCCAGGACAATGTCTGCCAGCGCGGCTCCAAACAGTAAGTGCAAGAACTGTGTGAGAAGCATCGAATGCAGAAACAGCCAGACGATGATGAGGAGGAGGAGGATGCTGCTGATGACGATGACGATGACGATGATCCTGATGATGATGATGATGATGATGATGATGATGATGATGATGAGTATCATGATCATCATGATCATCATGACGATGATGATCATGATGATGATGATCATGGTGATGATGATGATGATGAGGATGATGATGATGATGATGATGATGATGATAGTGCTGGTGATGATGATGATGATGATGATGCTGATGATGATGATGATGATCATGATGATGATGATGATGATGATGATGCTGATGATGATGATGATGATGATGATGGTGATGGTGATGGTGATGGTGATGATGATGATGATGATGATGATGATGATGATGATGAGATGATGATGATGATGATGATGATGATGATGATGATGATGATGATGATGATGATGATGATGATGATGATGATGATGATGATGATGATGATGATGATGATGATGATGATGATGATGATGATGATGATGATGATGATGTTCTGGGTCCCAGCCTTGGGCTCCGTTCCACCTCCCGGACCCCTAGTCATGCCCGTAATGCTACCCCCAGGTGGATTTCTTGGATGGTTTCATATGAAACCACGAAGACCTCGGGTTACGCCAGCCCAACCCTGAGGCTTCCAGAAGGCCCTATAAACCCAAAGCGGCCTAAGGTAGCCTCAAGACGGCCCAAGAGGCCCCGTGGACGGCATCAGAGATCCTCAAGAGGACCGCCAAGAGGGTTCCCCTGATGGAAAAGACAATAGAGCCCCATTTATGTTTGACAGATGTCGTCGCTGTCGGATTCTCGGACTCGGGGAGGGCTGCTGAGGACGAGGAGGTAGGGGGAGCGGAGGATGAGGAGGACTAGAGGTGAGGAAGGACAGGACGTGGAGGATGAGAAGGAGAGGGAGATTGAAGAGAGCGGGGAGGACTGGGAGAAGCAGGATGATGAGGAGCAGGAGGAGCAGAGACCTTCTTCAAGGAAGCGGCTCAAGGAGGAGGAGAAGAAGGAGGAGGAGGAGGTTTTGGAGAACGGTGAGAGATAGAAGGGGAAGGAGATGGAGGAGGAGGAGGATGACGGTGATGATGATGACGGATGATGATGCTAATGGTGATGATGATGATGATGATGATGATGATGATGATGATGATGGTGATGGTGATGGTGATGGTGATGGTGATGGTGATGGTGATGATGATGCTGCTGCTGATGATGATGATGATGATGCTGATGGTGCTGATGATGATGATGATGATGATGATGATGATGATGCTGATGCTGATGCTGATGATGATGATGATGACGACGACGACGACGAGAGCGAAACGTCGACGACGAGGGCGAAACGTCGACGATGTCTATGACGACGACGGCTACGGCTACGATGGTGATGACAATGTGCATGATGATGACGACGAAGATGTTTGTGACGAAAGAAACGACGACGATGAGGACCATGCTGATGACGATGATGATCGTGATAATTTCGATGATGATGGTGACGATGACAACGATAAGGATGATGTTGATGACGATACGGATTATGATAACGGTGATGACGATGATGAGGATGGTGATGCTGCTGATGATGATGCTGATGATGATGACGACGGTGGTGACGACGATGATGACGATGAGGAGAACGATGTGCCTAGCTAAAACCTAAGGGCGCGCGAAGCGCGCGCCTGGCCTGGGCCTCGGGGCAGCCGACTTTTCGAAAATCACCTCACAGCCGGTAACCCGCTTTAGCCAAAGAGCGCCCTAACAACGAGCATCTGGAGCAGCCCCAAGAGTGGCACAAGTCAGTTCAACGACCGCACGAATCCACCCCCCAAATGTGCAAAGCGTTGCGATGCATTTTGTTTGCATTCCCTTTCTCCTTGCAAAGGTTTGCGTTGCGTTGCAATGCGTTGCCTGACCATTGCATGACATTTTCACGAAACTGATTTGAATCGCGCTGCCATTGCGACGCATTGCGTTCGTTTCATGACTTGCATTGACTTGTGTGGCTTCGCATTGCATGTGCCTGTGTGTCTCCCTGTCTTTCGTGCGTTTTGTCCGGTCCGCGAGATTGTTATTTCCTCGCTTCATGTGCGTGCCGTTTATGTGTGCGTGCACGCGTACCCCCAGCGAGCAGGTCCCAGGCCCGGGGGCGGCACACCTTTCCAACGTCCCCCACCCCTCGGACCCCCCTTTCTGCCCTGGGGTTCCGGGAGGGTTTCTCGGGTCCTCTGTGGTCTTCCCAGTATCCAGAGGTTTCCAGCATAAACAGTTCTGGAGCATCCACAGAAGTTCCGAGGGAGTCCAAGATGGGCCAAACATGGGCAAGATGGCTTCCGGATAGCACAAGACGGCTCCTGTTTGGTCCAGGATTTCCCCAGATGGCCTCAAGACGGCCCAAGAGGCCCCCAAGGCGCCCCAAGACCGCTCAAAGAGGACCCCCCAGAGGACCCCAAGAGGCAACAACCGTCCCGCCGCAGCCAGTTCCCAAGCAGGTGTGTGAGTAATGTGCTGTGCCTCACCCTCGTCATGCTCCTCATTCTCCTCGTATTCCTCCTCCTCGTCCTCCTTCTCCTCCTCCTGCTCCTTCTCTTCGCCCTTCATAATCCCCCCTTCTCAAAGCATTCCTATTGAACCCTCGACACAAAGAAACATGAGGCGGATGAGGAGGAGGAGGAGGAAGATGAGGCGGACGAGGAGAAGGTTTTTACTGAAAGCCCCCACAGAAGGATTCCTAGTAGAATCCTCCACAGCAGGGTGACATCCTTTCACAAGAAGGAGAAGTAGGCGGATTAGGAGGGTGAGGGAAAATGAGGCCGATGAGTAGGAGGCGGAAGGAGGAAGTCCTACACCGAAGGATGCCGATTGAAATCTCTCACAGAAAGATCCATTTCAGATCCTCCGCAGAAGTATTCCTATTGAAACCCTTCACAGAAGGAATATAATAGAAATCCTCCACACAAGGGTTCGCGTTGAAACCTTTCGCAACAAGGAGACCTAGGCGGAGGAGAAGGAAGAGGAGGAGGAATATGAGGCGGATGGGAAGGAAGAGGAGGAGGAGGAGGAGGAATATGAGGCGGATGAGGATGATGGGGAGGCGGGGGAATAAGATCCTCAACAAAAGGATTCATAGTGATCGATTGCAACGCAATCGATTGGATTGCAATGCGCCGCGAAAGATTGCAGTCGCTTCGCATTGAAGTGTTTGGAATGCAACCCTTTGGTTTTCCTTCGAGTCGGTGCCACTCTGGCGTGCAATGTATTTGGTTACGTCGGTTTAGAGTGCAATCGACCAGGTTGCGGCAGGCAACGTAGCAACACAGCTTGAAGAAGAGCAGGGGGAGGGAAGGGGGAGGGAGGACTGGAGGGATGAAGGGAACATGTGCATGATAATGTATGGGGGGCGAGCACATATAAACATACATATTGCATATTCACACACGCACATATACATACACACATATATATAATATATATGCTTACTTATACTCATATCACACAGATGCGCGCCCCCCCCCCACCCCGGGAGCGCCCCCCCACCTCCAGATCATCTAGGGGCAACTCCCGGCACCGCGCCCCCCATGCCCCCCCAGGGAGGCCCCAACGCGCCCCCAGGTCGGCCCGGGACGCCCCCCGGGAGCCCCCCAGAACGCGGAAGGACGGTCGATGGCACTCCCAATCGGACCAAGACGGGCTTCCGACGGCCCTCCAGGCTCCCAGGGGGCCTCCAAGAGGCTCCTGGAAGTTGTGCAGGAGGACGAGGAGGAACGCCTGGAAAAGGACGAGCAGCAGGAGGAGGAGGAGAGCGGAAGAGAATGTGGATGAGGATATTCCTCGTCCTCCTCTTCCTCCTCACCTTCATCGTTTCCTCCTTCCTCCCTCCTACACGTCCGCCGTTTCCAGATCCTATGTTTTCGTTCGTGCCCCATTGTCCGAGAGGCGCCCCGGGAGCGCCCGAAGAGGCCAAGAACGTTGATTTGATTGGTTGTTTGGCGTGTTTAGCCTCCTCGGGTTTTCGAGCCTCCGATGCTCCGAGACGACCCCAAACGGCCCCCGAGACCACCCCGAGACCGTCCCCCCCCCCCCCCCCAAGGCGGCTCCAAGACGGGCCAAGACGGCCCCAGGACGGCCCCAAGACGGCCCAAGAGCGGCCCGAGGCAGCCCGCGAGAGCCCCAATGTGGCCTGATCAACTGTCCAACACGGGGAACGCAAATCGTCAATCTCGATGTTTCGTTCCAAGGGGCCCCCAGGAGGCCACAAGAGCCCCCGAGAGGTCCGGACAGGCCCAAACGTGGCCCCGAGAGGTCCAGGCCAGCCCCCCCAGCGGCCCCCAAACTGCCTCCCCGGATCACTCCGCGCGCCTCTTCGGCCCCCCCCCGATTCTTGCGCGCTACATGTCAGGAGAGGCCCCACTTGAACAAAAAAATTCCAGTGATTCTCGTTTGTTCAAGTTCATCCCGGGCCCCATCAAGACCTCGGGAGTTCATTGCACAGATTTTCCGGGAATGCTGTTGAACTCTCTGACGCTGTTTTGGTCGGGTCGTCTTCGTGTCCTCTTGGCTGCCCCTGCGGCCGCCGTAAACATCGAGATCCCATGAGTTCACCTGTCCAGCCTAGCTAGAACGTCAGCGCGCGCGCCAAGAAAGAGACAAAAGAGGGGACCTCCCAAGGCCTTACGAGCGCTTTGCCCCAAGGTGGCACCAAGGTTCTTCCAGAGGTTTTCGAGCGCCACGCAGACGCCTGCGGAGACTCCCAGGAGGCTCCCAGGAGGCACCACGAGCCCCCCAAGAGACCCCGAAAGATTCCCAAGACGCCGCCAAAAAGGTTCCGAGGGCCATCCCAACAGACCATGGCCTGTATCCCAGAGACTCCTGCCCCACAGCCCAAGCATAGCAATTTGAAAATAAACGGAAACATCATGATTCTTATTCTTTTTCCAAATTCAGCCCGCCACCCCGCGCGCTACCCTTTCACAGCAGGCAGCGATTCTGGTCCCCGTCACCGACCAAGAAAGACCCAAGGAAGTCTTCGAGTGCTCCAAATCTCAGAAAATCACAGGAGCGTCCCACACCTCCAGGACATCTAGATGCAACTCCCGGTGCCGCGCCCCCGGACCTCCTAGGAAGGCTTCTAAACGCCCGAGGACGACCCAAGACGCCCCCTAAGAGCCCCCAGAACGCAAACAAACACCCAAAACGCTGTCAAGCAGCCCAAGAAAGTCGTCCGACGGCTTCCCAGGCTCCCAGGATCGCCGAAGAGTTAACCAGAAGGCCTCCGAGAGGCCCCAAGAGACCTCCGAGAGGAGCCCCGAGTTCCCAAGTTGAGTTCATTGAGTTAATCGCCTTCTCGCGTGTTCGCGCTTCCAACGCTCCAAGACAGCCGAAGAGGCCCCCCAAACCGCCCCAGGCCGGCTGAAGAACCCCCCCATGAGAGCCCACGGCGGCCCCAAGACTGCCCAAGGGGCGCCCAAGGCGGGCAGGACGGCCCCAGAGAGCCTCAAGACTGCCCAAGAGGCGCCCAAGGCAGCCCAAGAGGGCTCCAGCGCAGGCCCAGGATGGGCCCGGCAACGGGAGCAGGAGGCCCCAAGAGGCCACCGAGAGGCTTCCAGGACCCCCAGAGGCCCCCACCGAACCCCAGACCCTTGAGTCAAGCAGTGGCGAAGCGTCCTGGCGTGCCCATAGGCCTACCAAGTAATGTTCGAAGAACTGTCTGTGGTTCCCACGAAATGTTCTTATAACATTTCTGGCCATGACTGTCTTGCTTTAGCACATCGTTTTCATGTGTCAAGAACATCGTTTTTGTTCTCAGAACATGTTTGGGTTTACGAGCATTTCGTGGTAGGACCATCGGAATGCCGGGGCGGTCGGTCCCTGCTCAATTCTGGACGCCCGAAATGGGTACGGAAAGCATGGATACAATGTCCAACAGCAGTTCCTGTTCATTTTGAACAGGACTCGCTGTCCGCGCCGTCGCGGCCTGTGCCCATTCGAGGCAGAAGGCCGCCTGCCCAACAGCGGCCGCTGTTGGCTTGGGACAAAGTCTGTTGTTGGGCATTGGTGCCCATCTTTTCCGTACCCCTTTCGGGCGTCCAAGTCAATAGTCCAAATAGATTGTGTGCTCTTGTTTTTTTTGTTTTTTGTTTTGCTGTGTTCCCACAGTGTGTGTGTGTGTGTTTTCCCACAGTGTGTGTGTGTGTGTGTGTGTGTGTGTGTTTGTGTGTGTGTGTGTGTGTGTGTGTGTTTCGTTGTTTTTCCCACAGTGTGTGTTTTTCCCACGAGAGGCCCCCCCTCGAAAAAACACCTCCGAGGCCCCCAGAGCAGCCCCTCGCCCTGGGCTCTGCGGCTCGCGTGCGGCCCGGAGGGGCGCGGGCCGCACGGCGGGCCCCCCGGAGCTCTCGCGCCGGCAGGGGGCCACGCGCGAAGCCTACCCCTACCCCCCACGATTTCTCCTCCTCCTCCTCCTCCTCCTCCTCCTCCTCCTCCCCCTCCTCCTCCTCCTCCTCCTCCTCCTCCTCCTCCTCCTCCTCCTCCTCCTCCTCCTCCCCCTCCTCCTCCTCCTCTCCTCCTCCTCCTCCTCCTCCTCCTCCTCCTCCTCCTCCTCCTCCTCCTCCTCCTCCTCCTCCTCCTCCTCCTCCCCCTCCACGGTTTCTGATGGGGAGGGTCGGGTTCACTTCGTTCGGGAGTTCCCGAGCGAAGCAAGCCCCACCCTCCCCCTCAGAAATCGTGGGGGGGTAGGGGCAGGGCTCGCATCTGGCCCCCGCGCCGTGACGCAGTCTCGACGGGAGGCCTCTCGCTATTCTCGGCCTCCCGACGCCCCTTGCCGGGCCTCGGGGCCGTCAAGACACGACGCAGGAGGAAGAACAGGTCCTACGAGCCTCGTCAAAAAAACCAGAAACGGAAGTTGAGATCCTGGAGCACGATGCTTTCGGGCGCTTGTCAGAGAGCACCCTCTTCGGTGCTGAGAGGGGGGGGGGTCGGTTTCTGGACAACGCCGCGTCCGAGTCATCAGGCATCCGTCAGCACTGGAGCAGCGCTGGCCCCGCAGTCACCGAATTCAGAAGTCCTCTGCTTGTTTCTGACGAGGCTTAGGGTTACCAGCCTGGAACATATCCCTATCCCCATGCTGGGCACCTCCTCATCACGATGCCAATCTCAGGGATTCCCCTATTTTTGAGGGCGACTCCCTGAGATTGGCATCGCCTCTTGGCGTGCCAGTCTTAGGGATAGGGATACGTTCGAGGCTGGTAACTCCAGACACGTGTGCTCGTGGACGGCAAAATGAGCGAAATGGGAACACAGAGGAGAGTACTTGGTCACCGAACCTCGCGCATCGCGACATGCGATGCGCGACTCGTGGTCATCGTCGAGGCTTGGGGGTCCAGACCTCTGTTTTGGGGGGCCGACGCGGCGAGGAGGTCGCGGCGCCGGGGGCCGACGCGGGCGCAGAGGGCCTGGCCCGTCGTGGGCGCTCCTCGGGCCGTCCTGGGGCTCCCTGGGGGCCTCTTGGGCTTCCTGGGGCTTGGCATCGCTCGGACGTGTGCGTTTTTCCTTTGGCGAGGACCATGGAGCATCCTTGATGATTTGGCGAAGAAACCACGCACAGAACCGACAAAAAACACAGGGAATGGACGTCCGAGCGATGCCAAGTGGGGGCCTCTTCGGGCGTCTTGGGGCGGTCTTAGGGGCCTCTTCGGTGTTCTGGAGCGCCGGAAGCTCGAGACCGCGGAAAGGCCAAGCGCTTTGAGCAAAAACCAATGCACGTCAAAGATTTGACCCTCGTCGGGCTCTCTCGGGACGGCTCTCAGAGCCCGGCCGTTAAAAGTCGAAATTCCATCAGGTCGCCTATCCAGCCAGAGTTTGGGCTTCAGCGCGCGCGCAACGAGGGAACAAAAAGAGAGACCTCCCCAAACCTTTCGAGCGATTTGCCTTAGGATGGTCCCAAGGTTATCCCCAGGGCTCTCGAGGCGCCCCTCAGATGCCTTCAGAGACTCCCGGGAGGCTCCCAGGAGGCACCAAGAGCCTTCCAAGAGGCCCCGAAAGACCCCCAGGACGCCACCAGCATGCATCCAGGAGACTTCTCACCCACAGCCCAGGCCTGGCAATTTGAAGAAAAAGGGGATCTCCACAACTCGTTTTTTGATATTCAAATTCGCCTTGCCCCCCCTCAGTCTACTCTCGCAGACTCCCGGAAGTCTTGGAGGGCTCCAATCATCGACAGCCTGAAGGAAGTCAATGATTTTTGCTTTTCCGTATTTGTCCCTCCTATACGTTTCCGAGGTTTGCGCAGGGCCTCCAAGAGAGCCCCTAGATGCAAGGAACGTCAAACATGACATTACATGTGTTAGCCTATCCAGCTTAGCTAGAACTTGAGCGCGCGCGAAGGTCTAATACGCACATATATATATACATATATATATATGTATATATATATATATATATATGTATGTACACATTGTTCTGTATGTCTACATGGCAGCATAGCTTACATACCATCGCTCACACAACAAAGCTTATACCACATGGTTCACACAGACCTTACACAACATCGCTAGTACCACATAGCTTTCACCTGTACAGTGCAGTGACAGCGTTCACGCTGGCTATCAATCAACGTTGGTTGGCTCACTTTTAAGCGGCTGGTTCGCCAAATGGAGCTGTACCACCGTGTAAGCCAGCCTCGTGCCAGGAACAAGCGATCGCCAGAACAAGACACTTCCTATCTCTGTCCAGGCTTAGCGCGCAGCAGCAGTGCCGGTGATGCCTGACAGACGCACCACGTATTTCCTGGAGAACATCAATCAAGGCACATGTCATCAACGGATGAAGCTCGAGGAAACATTGTCACGGGCACAGTTGGTTGTTGCGGAGCAGGGCGCGAAGATAACCGCGCTTCGTGTGTCGCGGCGGGGCCCCCCTGACATGGCCTTCTACAGGGAGCTGCGCGAAGGCGTGACGATGACCACGAGTCGCGTATCGCGTGTCGCGATGCGCGAAGTTCGGTGACCAAGTACTCTCCTTTTTGTTTCCATTTCGCTCATTTTGCCGTCCACGAGCACACGTGTCTGGATATGTGATCATGTGTGCTCCTGGTGCGCCCTGCCGCAAATCGGCGCGCGCGGCCGAGGACTGCTGGAGGACCTGCGCGAGCAACACCAGGCGGGACGGCGCAGGGCCCGGTCTGCGCGGTGGTTGCCTCTGGTGGTTGGCAGTCTCCCTGCTGGTGGTTGACAGTCCCCAGGCCCAGGGGATATTTCTGCAGGAGGGTCGGACTAACCTCCAGATGACAGGGCAACGAGTCCGATCTTCTACGCTGACCCGTGCCAATTCGGGTGCAGGGCCCTCGCCGATCCTTTCCTGGCGGATCGTTTTCCGTCCTGGTGGATCGTCTGCCTACTCCAGGTCGGTTTGCCTATTGGGCAGGTCGGGTCGTGTGGTTTTCCCGGTATGCTTGGCGACCTTCACAGTCACACTTTCCGGGGGTCCCCCAACGGGGTGATGACCACACCGTGTGGTCACCGCACGGTTTTGGGATTCGGGTCGTTCTCCGAGGATGTCTCGGGCGACGGGGGCCTCCGAGGTCCCAAAACTGGGCGTTGACGGACCGTGCGGTGAGGTTTTGCAAGGGGGGCCGAGGTCGCCGCACGGTTTCTCACCGCACCTTTCCGGGACTCCAAGAGTGTGACGTCAGGCCCGGCGAATCTGGCCGCTCCTGCCGCCGCGCGCCGCCCCGTTTGGCGGGAGGTGCTGCCCGCGCGGGCAGGGGCGGGGAGGCTGCCCCCGAGAGGTCTGGGCGAAGCGGGGAGGAGGGGGAGGAGGAGGAGGAGGAGGAGGAGGAGGAGGAGGAGGAGGAGGAGGAGGAAGGCGTGTTAGTGAGGGCAGCGATGTTTTCATTCCTGGTGGATTGTGCGGGAGCCAAGGCCCCAAGGGACACTGGCCCTGGACCCAGGGGCCCTCCTCTTCCTCCTCGGCCTCCTCCTCCTCCTCCTCCTCCTCCTCCTTCTCCGCCTCTCCTCCTCCGGTTCCTCCTCCTCCTCCTCCTCCTCCGCCTCCTCCCTCCTCCGCCTCCCCCTCCACGTCCTTTCCCTCCTCTTCCTTCTCTTTTCCTCCTTCCTCCTCCCACCGTACAGTCGGGGCCCTGAAGAAGGAACCCTTTTCGTTGGGGACGGGCTCCGTGTTCCTTGAGTGTTTTGCAGCTTGCCTGAGGTTGTCCCGAGGTTTTCGATGGGAAGTCAAAGTTGAACTTCTGGAAGAAAGGGGCCTCGCTCCTTACTTGGGGTTCCTTAGGTCAACGCCGCCACCGTAGGCATTTTGGCTCCAGATGCAAGACTCCATAGAGAGTCAAGTCGATACCGCTAGTCCGCGGCCAGCTTTCCGTTCTCCACAGCCCTGTCGGGGACGCCTCGCTGCCTCGCCTGCAGTGCCGTGGCGCCGGTGCGCAGGGCGGCCCCTGGAGGCGGAGGCGGGCAGGCGCCGGCCCCGCGTGCTGCCGTCGAGCGCGCGCCGTGGCTTGGCACGTCCTGCCACAGCAGCAAGGGCCACAGGTTCCGCAACAGCGGGTGGAACCTCATCTGCGGCGGCTGCAAGCTTCACAAGGGAGTCGCGTTCGGGGGGGCGGTCGTCGCTGGCAAGGGGCCCACAACCCGTAGCGGCGGCCCCAGTGAGGGTGAGGCGGAGGGCGGCTTCGCCCCCTGGCAGTGCCAGTCCACGGAGAAGGAGATCCGCTTGATGCAGGCCAAGCGCGCCAAAGAGCTCGAGCAGGTCCGCCGTCAGGGCGAGGCTCGTGGGGGAGAGGCCGACGCTGCCGCGGCGGAAGCGTCCCCCCAGGCAGGCTACTCCGCACAGGACGACGCTGCGGAGGTCCTCGCCCTCAACAAGCGTTTCACGGCCCTCGTCCAGGCTTGGGGGCAAATGGGCGACGTGGAGAAGGAACACGTGCAGCGTTGGAAGACCGAGCTCGACAGCCTCAAGGCGATGCGCAAGGAGGACCTTTCCCATCGGCAAGCGCTATGCGGCCTGCAACCGCGACATCAAGCGCCTCGCGGGACTCGCGGCGACGGATGGCCAGGACATCATCACCACCAAGGCCGACACCGAGCGGCTTGAGGTCAAGCTCGCCCCCCAGCAGGAGCTGCTGGCCAAGTTCGACAAGGACCTCGCGGCGGCGCGGGCCCTCTTGGTCGACCTCGGCAGGCAGAGGTTCCAGGGCGGCAGGGAGGCGGAGGTCATCGCAGTCTTGAAAGCGTCGTCGCGAAGCTCGTTGACCACTTCTACGACGAGGGGCTGGACGGCGCGGAGGCCGTCGAGATCAGCCAACTGTTCCTCCAGGCCAAGGGCCGCCTCCTCCAGGAGGTCTCGGAGGCTAAGATGTTGCGGTCACGCGCCCCGCAGGTGGAGCCGCCTGCCCCGCGCCCCGCGGTCGCGCAGGCACCCGCGGCCACAGTGGGGGGGGGCGGCGGCGCCCAGCGGCGCGTGCCTCCAGTCGCTCGGCCAGCAGGTCCCCGACGGCGACGGGGAGGCCCGCGTCGCTGCCAAGCGCTTCGCGGAGGCGCGCGCGGCGGCCGCCCTTGCCGCGCAGACGGCCAGCGCGGGCGACGGCGTGGGCCCGCGCGGCGATGCCGAGGAGGGCGCCCGCTCGGCAGGCGAGCGGGCCGAGGGCGCGGGGCGCCAGGCGCTCGGGCGCAGCGCGGCCCCCAGCATTCCTGCGGACGCTGGCGCGCCTCCTCCCGACGATGGCCAGTCTGCGCCCGGGGGCGGGGGCCCGCGGCAGTCCCAACTCCAGCTCGGATAGCCAGATCTTCTACGGCAACATCGCGGAGAGGGGGCCGCAGGCGCGTGGCTCCCCCCAGTCGGGCCGCGCCGAGACCTTCGACAGGATGGCGTGCGTGGAGTTCCATCGGTCTGACGCCCACTCCAGCTGCATGATCGAGGCCGCCCGCAAGGAGGGCTGGAAGGCGACGTGCCCCCCTGGCACTTCCGTGGGCAAGGGCGGCGTCGCAGGCGGCGAGGTCGCGGCAGTCCGCTCGCGCCTCCAGGCCGCCGCCTTTGACCGCTGGCGGGGGCCCAAGGGCGCCATGCTGCGCTGGTTCCCCCTGATGGCCCTCCACGCGGCAGCGGGCAACGTCGCGGTTGCCACCGCGTGCTTGCGCACCCTGCGCGGTCCTCGCGGCGGTCGGCAGCAGCGGGCAGCGGGCGCGCCCGCCGCGCGGGCGTGATTGCCGGGCAGTGACGACGGCAAGGGCGACCAGGGCGGCTACGGCCCCCCCAGGTCCGAGGCTCTGGCTTCGGACCGCGCGATTCTGGTTCTCGGGGGCGGCCGCCTTGCGCTGCGACGTGGCCGGTGCGGTGGCGCCCGCGGCCAGCGAGGCCCCGTTGGCGCGTCTGGAGCACCCGCGGGATTGCAGCCCTCCCCATGGCCCACCGGCCTCTGCGCAGGAGGCCCCCCAGCGGTGGCGCCCCCCGCGCAGCTGCCGACCAGCGCGCGTTTGACGAGAAGGTCCAGTTCCACCTCGGCGCCGCCGGTGGCAGGGGCAGCGCCAGCCAGCAGTTTTAGCAGCTGAGCAGGAGCGGCGCGGCGACGCCGAGGGGGTGGCGAGAGGTCCCACCTGGCCCCCCCTGTCCCCGAAGCAGTCATGTCGGAGCCTCGTGGTGGCAGTCTTTCCACGGGGGCGGATGGTTGTCAGAATGGCGGGTCCTCGGCGGGACCTGCGCCTCGAGGTTCCGCGGGGGCCGCCCCCCGCCGCCCGCGTCTTCCCAGCCGCCCTCCCGTTCGTGAAGACCACCTTCGCAATGGCCCCTGCGGCGGCGGCGGGGGCCGCCGCTGCCCGCGGCGGCAGGTGGGGGCACGGCGCGCGGAGGGGGCGTCGCCTGGCGAGCAGTCCCCATCGCTCATGGAGCCTCCGCCTCCTGCCCCCCCAGAGCAGGGGCAAGCCGTGCGCGGCTGCCAGGACATGCGCCGCGACTTGCGCGACTGGTCGGCCCACTGGCTCCATGGCGCAGCCTTCCAGGGCATGGGCCAGGACACATGGGAGGAGCAATGCGTGGAACTCCTCAACCGGATGCTGACGCGGGGCGGCCGCCCATTGCGCGCGATCTAACTGCGATGGTTTGGGCGACCGCTCGCGGACATCATCGAGGACATGCGTGCCAGCGCATGGCGGCGAGGCGCTGGCAGGCGGAAGACTTTCGTCGACCGGTTCGCGGGGGAAGACCGCGACGAGCGTCAGTGGGTGGCCGACCGCCACATGCAGGAGTTTCGCAACATTGTCTCGAGATGGTCCGCAGAGCCCCGGCGACGGGCAGGTCGGGCCCGCGTCGCCCACAGCCGGACGGCGCCCGCCTTGGTGGCTGACCCCCGCAGGCCCGCAAATTGTCGCATCGGAGCCTCTTGGTGGCAGCCCTTCTGCGCGAGCGGACGGCTGCCCCCCGGGCGGGCCCCTGGCGGGGGCCGCGCCTCGAGGCGCCGCGGTTGCGACGGCCGCTGCGCGGCCAGATGGCGAGGGGCAGCCGCTCCCCTGGCCTCGTCGTCGAGGTGGCGGGCCACTGGGCCCCGGTGAGCTTTGGGGTGGCTCGGCCAGTGAGGTTCACGGCGTAGTGGGGAGTCGCAGGGACAACCATCGCAGCGCGCGTGGATTGGAGCTGATGCTGGATCGGGTCGGCTTCGCAGTTTCGAGAATCGCGTAGCGGGCGGCCGATGGGGGCATCCATCATGGCGCGCATGTTCTCGAGCTGCGTCAGGGCCAGCGCGGCGCCAAGTTCGAGGTCGGCATCGAGGGCAGCGCGGCCCAAAGTCCTAAAGAAGCCCCCACGAGAGGGAACGCCGCAGGCTCAAAGGCGCCGCGCCGTGCTGGAGGCGTTAGGTCGCAAAGCCCCGAAGAAGCCTCCGCGAGAGGGAACGCCGCGAGCTCGAAGTCGCCGCGCCGAACTGAGGCCTCGAGGGGCGATCGCCGCCCATAGCTGCGGACCCTTCGAAGTAGCCCGCCAGCCGCTGCCACGGACATCCGCCCGCGCCAAGCAGAGCAGCGATCCGGGCGCTTCTTCGACGGGCGGGCAGACCCCGCTGGGCAGTGGATCCCCGACGTGGCCATGCGCGGCGAGGGCTACGACGCCTGGATGGCCCCCTGCGTCGCGGAGATTTCCGAGTCCCTCGCGACGGAGCCGCGCCGCGCTCTCTTCGAGGACATGTTGCCAGAGGGGGCGCTGCGCATGAGGCAGAGGAGGGCGAGTGAGCTGTGCGAGGGGCTAGGGGGCTTGGTCGCCCTGCGCGGTTCGCCGCCGCCTCGCAGCCACCGCTTTCTGCGCCAGCCACGAGGAGACTCTCGTTTTCCGGAGGCCCCCACCGCAGGGCACCGCCGCCCCCTTCCCCCTCTCCAATGAGCCTGCCGCAGGTGAGGGTGGCGCTGCGCACGGGGAAGGGCGCGCGCTGGCGGCTCCGCGGCAAGACCTCGGCGGCGGCGGGCACAATGCCCAGTGGGGGCCCCCCCGCTTGCGACTTGAGGATCAGGGTGATTGGGTGCCCGCGGGCCCTCTGCGTGCCCAGTGTCTGTGGTGGTTCGGAGAGCGCGCCCCGCCGCTGGAGGGGCGACGTGGGCGGGGCCCTGGCAGCCAGGAGGGGCGGCGGGACGGCCAGGGCTGGACGCGGGGAAGCTCGCTGAACACCCCGAGGCCCTTCCTTCCCCCAAGCAAGGGGCAGCCCCGCGACCGCCCCATGCGGAAGAGCGGCGAGCATCAGGCGAGGAACGGCCCACCCAGAGGGCGAGGAAACGCCGCCAGCGCAGCGCTCCGCAGGGCCCCTGCCGCGCCCGGGGGGCCCTGCAGCCCCCCCCCCCAGGCTGCGCGCTGGGGCGAGGAGTGGCCGGCCGTGGCTGCGGCGGGCGGAGGGCAGGGAGGAGCCGCCAGCGCGGCGCCCCGCGGGGCCCCTGCCGCGCTCGGGGGACCCTGCAGCCCCCCCCCCAGGCTGCGCGCGGCGGTGAGGAGCGCGCGGGCCCGCCCCGGACACGCGCGGGGAGCGCGGCGGGCGTGGCCGCGCAGCCGTGCACGAGACATTTCGGGCCCTGGCTGTCGTCAGCTTGCTGACGGCCGCCAGCACTTCTGTGATGCTTTCCCATCCATCCATCCTCTTCCTCTCTCCTCCGCCTCCTTTTCCTCCTCCCTCCTCCTCCTCCTCCTCCTCCTCCTTCCTCCTCCTCCTCCTCCTCCTCCTCCTCCCTCCTCCTCCCCCCTCCCCCCCTCCTCCTCGTCGCCCTCCTCGCCGTCCCCTCTTCCTCCTCCTGATCCTCTTCCTCTTTCCTCCTCCTCCTCCTCCTCCCTCCTCCTCTCCTCCTCCTCCCTCCTCCTCCTCCCTCCTCCTCCTCCTCCTCCCCTCCTCCTCCTCCTCCTCCTCTCCTCATCCTCCCCTCCTCCGTCCTCTTCCTCCGTTTCCTCCTCCGCCTCCTCCTCCTCCTCTTCCGGCTCCTCGCCTCCCGGCCTGGCAAGCACTCGAAGGCCCAGCCCCTCGGAGTCCATTTTGATCCGATCGATCCGCTTCGACGGCGATCCCGGCCAGCCACATCCCTTCGATCGAGTCTCCAGCGATCCGATGCCGCCCGAGGGCAGCGTTGTCGTGCGCCCTGGCGCGGCCGCTTCGATGCCGTTCTGGTTGCTTGCCGGTGCGGCCCGATCCGACGCGCGGTCCGATCCGCTCCGGCTTCCTCTTTCGACACTGAAAGGACCTGCTTTTTCATGCTGAAGTCCGAGGCCCGAAAGCCATCACTTCTCTAATTTTGGGCCCCAGGGGCCCCAGATTAGTGAAGTGATGCTTTTTCCCACGTAAGGACCCCGAAATGCATCGCTTCACTAAACCGAGCCCAGGACGAAAGTCGGGGGCCGAATTGCTGCTGCGATGCCACATCGGTCGACACTGAAAGGACCTGCTTCTTCCTGCGGAAGCGAGCGCGGCGAGCGGACTGCGGTGTTTCAGTTGCGGGCGATTTGTCGCCCCACATCCCCGAGTGCCCCCTCGAAGAGTCGGACCGCTCAGAGAAGAAGGGGAACTCCGGCATGCACCTTCAGGGGGGGATTCGGACGCACCCGTACTAGCAAGGATGGACGCCCCCCGCCGTAGATTCCCGTTTTTGGCACCCCATGTCATGGTTCGCTCGAAGCCCCACGGAGTCGGCAGTACAGGAAAACCGCATCGTGAGAACGAGCAACTCTCCAAGGTGACCCTTGCATCATCGCCCCTGCGGCCCGTCCTTGGCAACTGCCGCTGGCCAGCCCCGCTCGAGAAACGTCACCATGGCCTGCTGCTGCCTGTGCGTCTTCGCCGCGCAATCCTTACCACACGTGCGTTTTGACTGTCGTTGTCGACGCTCCCCGATTGTTCAGGCGGCACTCGAGCGGGCCGCTCCCGAGCGTCCAGACGCACGCTCGGGGCCTTCTGCAGCGCCCCCAGGGCGCGGGCCGCGCCCGAGGCACCCCCGTTTGGGCCCGCCGGCCCTCGGAGGTCTTCGGCGGCACCCGCACCCGGGGTGAGACGCCCGAGACGGCCGAGGGAGGCAGCGGAAGGAGGGAGGAGGGGACGGAGGGTAGGAGGGAGGGAGGCGAGGGAGGGAGGGAGGCAGCGGGGGGAGGGAGGGAGGGAGGCAGCGGAAGGAGGGAGGGAGGCGAGGGAGGCAGCGGAAGGATGGGGACGGGGACGGACTGGAAACGGGGGGGTTGGGGATGAGAGCGCTCGTCTATCGTTTGTCTTCCAGCCTCCCGGGTTCATTCGTATGACTTGCGCGCCTCTCTTCACATCCTCCTCGCCCTCCTCCTCCTCCGCCACCGCCTCATTCCTCCTCCTTTGCATCTCCTCCTCCTCCTTCTCCTCCTCCTCCTCCTCCCGTGTTTCCTCCTTCTCCTCCTCCTCCACACTTGCAGACATCAAGAGATTCTACGACACACTGGACTTCCCCCAGGTGGTCTACGCCTCGAGGCATGTGGTTTCCCCCGAGAGCACTGGCGATGGAGATCCAACTGCATACATGTGTACAAGTCTTGAGACTTCATCATACGGCGATCCCATCTGGACCTCCCGCTCACTTGTCGCAGGGTCCAGACACGCCAATAATCTCGCGCGAGCAGTCATATACCAGGTGCTGCACCGCATGCGCTACATGTTCTCAGCCGCGGTCCCCAGCGCATTGTTCGACGACGTGGGGTTTCGCGACACGGGCAGCAAACGACACGCCCAGGCCAACACGATCTCCAACGCGATCGCTTACGCGCAGTGCCTCGTCGAGTAGGGCCTGAACATTGCGGACAAGAGCGTGATCATCAGCACAGACAGGATACGCAGGCAAGCCAAGCAAGCAGGGGTCATCGTCAAACTAACACCAGTTGGACACCTGCTAGAGGACCCACACACGGGAGAAAGAAACAAGACAGCAGCGATGAGGATGGAACCCATCAACACCAAGCTACGACGGTTACGAGCTCAACGTCAGAGAGCGCTTGCCAACCAGGGGCCCATGGCATCATACCTATACGGCTGCAAGATATATGACGCGGCACGGACGACGATAACTACCACCAGAAGGAGATGTGCAACGGCTGTTGGTAAGCACTGGACGGGAAGATGCCTCCAAACCTACTTGGCAGTCTCAGAGATTGACCCAGCGGGATCGATTTTTCGAGGCGTCCTCAATACTTGGTTTGATGTATGGAGCCATCGAATTTACATGCACCATGGCGCACACGAAGCTTGGCCGATTATCTATCATACTTTGGCCAACGTCCCACCTCAATACCGATGGATGCAGAGACACGGCCTTATTGGAAGCGCCATTGATGGAGGTCCGATTGGATACTATGCATCCTACGGTATGACACCACCTCCAAGCTGGGAAATGGCGCATGGGCGACGGAGAAGATGAGCACACGATCTTGTTGACGTCATACACGCAGTGCTTGAAACATAGCAAATGCAACTCTGATTCCAGGTCGCGGCACACTGGCTAGGCAAAGGAGCGGCGCACGGCATCGACACATACGCCCTCATCAGGAAGTTGACAAGCATACGGAAGCGCGTCAAGCACCACGAAGCAGGGACCCGGCAGGCAGTTGCACGTGCGGCCACGTGGACGCCAGATCGCAGGAGCAAGACTTTCGCCGACGTGAGCAGCTTCTGCACTGGCGGCCAGGTATACGGCGACATGCACACAGTCTGGGGTACGTGCCTCAACAGAGACGAGCATGAGGATTCCGGCAAGCCTAATCAGCTACAGCGACAAGCCCTGGAAGTCGGCGAGACCATCCCGTGTCGCGCGCGCGGCCGTGCTGGTATCGCTCAGGCTACTAACTGTGCTACCGCGTCCTCCTCCCGCTCCTCCTGCTCCTCTTCCTCCGCTTCCTCCTCCTCCTGCTCCTGCTCCTCCTCCTCCTCCTCCTCCTCCTCCTCCCTCCTCCTCCTCCTCCTCCTCCTCCTCCTCCTCCTCCTCCTCCTCCTCCTCCTCCTCCTCCTCCTCCTCCTCCTCCTCCTCCTCCTCCTCCTCCTCCTCCTCCCTCCTCCTCCTCATCCCCCTCACCGTTTATCTTCCAGCTGGCCAACGTCCCGAGGGCGAGGCCCCCAAGGGGAACACCTCAGGCACAACGTCGCCACGTGCTGGACAGAGTTCTGATGAAGCCCCCGAGAGACCTCAGGCTCTCAGTCGCCACGTTGCTGGAATCAGATTGACGGCACCTATTATTGGAAGGTTCGAGCTGGGCAGTTTGGGCCACTACGAGGACGGCGCGCCAGACCAACAACAGGGCAGAAGTTTGGCCAATATTCCAAGCTATACGAAGCACAACAGGCAAACTGCTGAGATGGAAAGATTCTGAATTACCTACCAATGTATGGTAGAAGGGTCACCATCATCGAAGTACGCAGCAGGTGCCGAACAACAACATCTGGGACCTGATCCGCATTGTCATATCACAACGTGCACTAGCGCGTTGTGACCCAGCCGACCTTATCTTGCTACGACACATCCCGGCCCACATGGAGGAGGAGCTGAAGGAGAAACTACATTTGGACGAAGAGGCCTTGCTGGGAATCTGTCTCGCAGAGAAGGCCGCCAAGACCATGAGTTCCTCGACATGCAGATGCAGCCTTACGACTGGGTGAGGGCCACGGCCTCCCTTGTCTGGCGACGCCTCATTCGTGCGCACACGGAAGCGCCTGCGAGAAGGACCCTACGACCCAGGTCGCCGACCGCGAGGTGGCCAGAGAAAAAGAAGAAGACAGCCAGTGAACTTATCCATGCCATAGCTTCCTCCCCTCATTCGCTCCTCCCATCCAGGAGTAGATGGTAGTGTCGTATATGTAAATAGCAAAATAGCAAGCGAGCTGGAGCGTTCATCATCAAACTTTGGCTGGCTCACGCATTGCCGAACACATAAACCTGTCAGAAGGTCTGTTCTAGGGGCATCTTGCAGTATCCAGATCGGTACCCGAGCAGTCCACCACCCCCACTCCATGGGCTATGCTGAGTTTCGCCCGGCATGGTGGTGTACAACGTGTGGCCGTCGCGCTAAAGCGTCCGACGGGAGGAATGTGAAAGGTCTTTTCGAGGTTTGTGGGGCGCCGACCAAAAACGGAAAGTATGCCATTTCTCGCCTTTCTAAGGGCAAGCCATTGCCACGCTAGGGGCTCCGAACGATCAGGTCCCTCAGAGGGCACGCGTCCCAAGAGGCGTATCTCGACATCGTCGTCGCCGAATTCTCCCGAATTCTCCTCATCTTCGTCCTCTTCCTCCTCCTCCTCCTCCTCCTCCTCCTCCTCCTCCTCCTCCTCCCTCTCCTCCTCCCATCGACGACGACGGCGGCGGCGACGACGACGAGGGAATGGTGGTGCCAGGGGCAAGTGGTCATGATCGCTTGCCCCTGGCAGCAAAACATGCAGTAGTGCTGCCGCCCCGGATCCTGACCCCCGAATCTCCCCAGAAATCCCCAGAGGTGGTCTCCAGAGGTCTCGGGAGGTCTCCTGAGGTCCTCGGACGTCCTTGCAAGAGGAGGTCCCCGGTGGTACCCGGAGGTCTCTGGAGGTCCCCGAGCTCCCCTCGGAGGTGTTGCTGCCGCCCGGGATCTCGACCTCCGACGCTCTCCAGAGGCCCCCGGAGGTCTCCACAAGGAGGTCCCTGGAGGCCTTCGGGGGCTTTGCCGGAGGTCCCTGGAGGTCCTCCCGGAGGTCTCGGGAGGTCCTCCCGGAGGTCTGAGCTCCCATGGCAGGAGGCACCCGAGATATCCCTGGAGGCCGCTGGAGGTCCCCGCCAGAGGTCAGGGGAGAAGAGGTCCCCGCCAGAGGTCAGGGGAGAAAAGGTACCCATGCCGCCACCTTCCCCTCGCTTTTTCCTTTCTCGGCCTCCTGGGAGGCCCTCGTCGCCACCGCTGGGCTCGCCTCGAAGTGCTGATCAGGACGCACCCCTGAAGGAGGCCGTGCAGTGGCGATGTCGGCACCTTCGCGTGCCCCCGAGAGGCCCCCCTGGAGGTCTGCCTCCGAAAGCCTGGCGCGGGCCGAAGGCGCCCGACAAGAGGCACCCCCGGGGGGGGCGCACATGCCGCCGGTCATGATGTCCCCCCCCCCCCCCCCTCTTGGACACCCCCCTCTTGGCCGCTCCCGAGTAACGCAAGCGATCGTATTGGGCGGTGGCCCTGGGCGGGGGTCCTGGAACCCCCTCCTACATGCGGTGGTGCGCACAGGCGATGGATGCGCCGGTGGCGCGGACGCACTCTGGCGGGTTCACGCCGCGGCCGCTATTATCGCTACCCGCCCGACCGTTACCCTGGAAAGAACAACAACGGGCACCTTTTGGGCCGTCTTGAGGGCCTCTTGGGGCCGTCTTGGCCCCTCTTGGAGCCCCCCCCGGGCCCGAACAGCGTCGCGCGAGCAGGCTTCCCCGGAGTCCCAGGGGCAAGCGCGAAGCCCCAGGAGATCCGAGCAGTTCTGGCCCGGGCCCCACGAGACTCTTCAGGACTGAGGAGTAAGGCCCAGGGGCGGGGGTGGACGCAAACGGGACGCAAACGGTGCTTTCGCGATTCCGTGGGCCGTCTTCGTTCAGATGCTGTTTTTTGCAGTGCATGTGGGCTCGAGACAAGACGAGGGCATCCATGAGCAAAGCGAAAACGAAAAACACGGCTTGGCTCGAGCCCTGCTCAGGGGATTATCGGGCCGGGCGAAAGGGGGGGATTGGGAAAGGGGGGGTTACGAAATTTGCTGCATGCAGCTGGTTTCGGCCTCACCGAGGGGCCCATTCCTCGATACATAGCCGCCTCCGCCTCCCGGGAAAATCAGCTGCGTGAGCTGATTCTCAAGCCCCCCCTTTGCTGCCCCCCCCTTTCGCCCGACCCGAGATTGGGCAGAGGCCCCGAGGAGGCACGCCCCCTCCGTGCCCCGCGCCCGTGCGCGGCGGGCGGCGCAGGTGCGTGTCCTGGCTCTGGCTGGCCGAGGAGGGGGGCACCTGCCGCTCCGCCCGAGCGAGCGTCGCGCCACGGGGGGGGGCCTCCTCTCCTTCGGCCAGGGGCGACCTCCCTGCCTCCTCCCTCCTCCCTCCTCCCTCCCTCCTCCCTCCTCCCTCCTCCCTCCTCCCAAGGGGGGGGCCTCCTCTCATTCGGCCAGGGGCAACGATGGAGCCCGATGCTCGTTTCGGGGACCTTCCTGGAGCCCACCTAACGGATCTGTTCGACCCCAAGTTCGGCTCAAGTTCGACTCAGGTTCGACTCAGGGTCGACCCAACTCGACTGACGTTCGACGCAGCTTCGACGCACGAGTGGAGCGAGTGGCTCCAGGAAGGTCCCCAGAACGAGCGTCCAAATAGAGGGGGGGGATGGGCACACAGTGGGGGATGCATCGACCCCCAATCGCCCATGGATCGCCGCAGAGGGTCTGATGGCCGCGCCCCGCTCAAGAACGCGCGGATGTGGCATCGGTGGCCCATCCACGATCCGTCGGCGATCTGTCGCCGATTCCACGTCGATATTCCCCCCCATGCCAGTTGCATTTCGGCAGACCCCTCACACGTTTCGTTGCTCTGATACGGAGTTCCACAGGGCCCCAGTGGCAGGGTTCACATGAGAACCCACCCCATTTCGGCAGACTCCTCACACGCTTCGTGGCCCCCTAGGGGGCCCCACCGATGGCCCCAGAGGCAGGATTCACATTGGCACCCGCCACATTTCGGCAGACCCCTCACACGTTTCGCGGCCCTGTACGGAGCTCCACCGACGGCCCCATTTGCAGGGTTCACATTGGCACCCGCCACATTTCGGCAGACCCCTCACACGTTTCGTGGCCCTTTAGGAGGTCCCACCGAGGGCCCTGGTGGCAGGGTTCACATTGGCACCCGCCCCATTTCGGCAGACCCCTCACACGTTTCGTGGCCCCATCGGGAATTCCACAGTGGGCCCTCGTGGCAGGGTTCACATTGGCACCCGCCACATTTCGGCAGGCCCCTCACACGTTTCGCAGCCCTATACGGAGCTCCACCGACGGCCCCAGTGGCAGGGTGCACATGGACACCCGCCTTTTTCATAGAACGGGTTGGGTTCTCTTCGCCAGGTTAATTTGGTCTTGAGGCAGAGGCGCGACGAAAGCGGACGGAGGGACAGCAACCGCATCACGAACAGGGAATCCGCAGTGTAGCTCGAGCCCTGCTCTCGCTGACACTCTTTTTCCACGCCGCTGCCTTCAGGGCGGGGGGTGGAGGGGGGGCAGGTGCGGGCGGGGGGCCGAGCGGGAAGGGGGGGAGGATCCGCCATCAGGAAGGGGCTGGGGGGAGGCAGGAGCGCCATCTCGGCATCCCTCGGACGTGGGCATTTTCTCTTCGGCGAAGACCACCGAGGAGCATTTTGGTCCACCCCGCGGAAAAGTATGCACGCCCGAAAGCGAACCATGCACGGGGATCGGGCGAAGAGAACTATGCACATGCACCGATCCTGGCAAGGCCCATCCTTGACCCAGGATCGGTGCATATGCCTTCCTGGCCAAGGTAGGAGGGCGTATGCACCGATCTTGGGCTCAGGATGGGCCTGGCCAGAATCGGTGCATGTGCATAGTTCTTTTTCCTCTAGGGGAAGGGACGTCCGAGCGATGGCCAGTCGGGGGGGAGGGGGGCGAGCAGGGGCAGGCGGGCGAGGAGGGGGGGAGGGAGGCTTTACCGGCTCGGTGGGCGGGCCGGCTCCCGCACGCCCCAGGGTGCCCTAGAGGGTTTGAGGTCGCCCAGGGAGGACGAGGGCGAGGAGGAGGAGAAGGAGGAGGAGGAAACGGAGGAGGAGGAGGAGGAGGAGGAGGAGGAGGAGGAGGAGGAGGAGGAGGAGGAGGAGGAGGAGGAGGGGGAGGGGGAGGAGGAGGAGGAGGAGGAGGAGGGGGAGGACGAGCAAGAGGAGGAGGAGAAGGAGGAGGAGAAGAAAGCGGAGGAGGAGGAGGAGGAGGAGGAGGACGAGGAACAAGAGGACGAGGAGGAGGAGGAGTGCCTATTTGGAAGTATGCGGGACTATTTGGCTGAGCGCGGGTGATGTGCTAGAACTTTACGCTTACCCAGGCCTCGGCTTGCCAGCACAGCATGAAGTTGGGCAGGCACGCCTTATCGCCTTGGGTGAAGCCCCTTCCTGATGCGAGCAATATTCTCTCCACCCTTCCTGGTCATAGGCTCGCAGCGCGACTCGAGATGTTGGCCGTCAAGAGTCGCACATTTAGCACAGCCATGCATAACGTCAGAAGGAAACGCTCACAGAACTGAGGCTTATGGGAAGGGAGAACATGCTTGCCAACCACAACGAGAGTCGAACCCCCAGCACCAATCGAACGACTGGGGCGGAGACCTGGGCACTCGCTTTGGGCTGAAGCAGTTCATCCCGAGGCAGGAGCCACCATATTACAAAGCTCGCAACGAAACTTGGTGCATACATGCATGGGTAACACTTGCAAGGGAGCGAGCCGAAGGGGGAGGCTGCCTGTCCTTGGCCTCCCTCTCGCTTGTCCACGGGCCCGCGGCCACCGCGGGCTCCATGGCCCGCCGTGCGCGAGCACGGATCAGAACTCCTGTGGAGTCCCAGCGATCGGTATCGACCGCACCGACACGACAGAATGACCAGCCCCTCACCAGCCGCTTCACCCGCTCTCTCATCAGCCAAGGCGTTGCCCTGAAGTAAGTAGGGATCACACCTTCACACTTGGTGTGAGAAGGAATGCACTTAGCCTAAACGCCGTCGGTGGACAGCGAACCCGGCGCGACCTGAATTCTGCTCCACGGATCCTGGTTAAAGCCCTGGACAGCGAACACACGACCCAGAAGCCAGGCACGCAACAGAGGTCGATGGCCCGTCACAAAGATGAAATCATCCAGACAGTGCTCAAGAGCCAGGGCGTGTGCCGTCATCTCGGCCCTAGGGGCTGTTTGTCTACGTTCTCCTAAGTTGGTGCGCACCCCCACCGCCAGACACCACTCACCCCGATCGTCCTTTTGGAGCGCCACCACTGCCGTGCCACACCGCCTACGTCGCGGATCGGAGCTATGGGGACCTCCAGAACCATGTCCGAACAACACGATCTTATCATACAGTGGGTGTGGCTCGATCGCTCGGAACGGGACAGGACTGTACTCTACCACCTCCTCGGAAGGGAAGCGGGTGTCCTGCGCGGGGTGGGTCCAACTCACTGGAAGGATTCCACGAAGCCAAAAACAAAGGCGATTGCTCATATTCGGTAGCTGCTTGTCCAGCCAAGCAGCTTGACCTATCGAACCCAGGTCCAACATTCTGGCAGCACGTCCAAATACGGCGATACAGAGTTTCTTATTCCTGCTCACATCTGGGGCGCAGCCGAGAGACTTGGTAACCACTGTCGGCCATCCTGACCCGTGGCAACTGGCACCCTGATACCACCGCATTCAAAAAACCTAATTGATCGAATTTGCCATTCTTTCTAGCTTACGGCACTCCCGACGAGCAGTACACACGTCCCCGCCCTCCGACTCCAAACCACCCCTTCAAAGTGATCTGATGCTAGGTGCCAACATGTTGCAGAGATATCGTCGAGTAGCTCATCTAACAACTCGGTATGATCAGCATCGCGGGCTTCAATTCTGAACGCTTCGCGTATCCCCACCAGCCCATCTCACAGCAGCAACTCTTGCGAAGCATGCCGACAGTCGTGTTTTTCAGGCGTGTGTCCGCTTGGCCCCGCATATCCCCCCTGTTCCTCCTTCCTCCCGCCTCCTTGTACATCCTCCTTGTGGGGGGAGCGGGAGAAGGACGAGGCGGAGGAGGAGGGAGAGAAAGCGCTCCTCGTGATTTGAGTCGTTTGGGGTTTCTCGTCCTGGTGTGAGTCGTTCGGGCCCTTCTTCCTGGTGTGAGTCGTTCGGGCTCTTCGTGGTGTGAGTCGTTCGGGCTCTTCGTCCTGGTGTGAGTCGTTCGGGCTTCTCGTGGTGTGAGTTGTTCGGGCCCCTCGTCCTGGTGTGAGTCGTTCGGGCCCCTCCTCCTGGTGTGACTCGTTCCGGCTCCTCGTGGTGTGAGTCGTTCGGGGCCCGCGTCGTGGTGTGAGTCGTTCGGGCTCCTCGTGTTGTGAGTCGTTCGGGCGCCTCGTCCTGGTGTGAGTCGTTCGGGCCCCTCCTTGTGGTGTGAGTCGTTCGGGCTCTTCGTGGTGTGAGTCGTTCGGGCCCCTCGTCCTGGTGTGAGTCGTTCGGGCTCCTCGTGGGGCCTCTTGGGGGCCTCTTGGAGCCTCTTGGGGCCTCTTGGGGGCCTCTTGGGGCCTCTTGAGGCGCAGGAGGAGCCTACATAGGAGGTCACAGAGGCGCCCATAGTTAGGTGGGCGCGGGCAGTATGGCATGGCGTACATGACGAGGATGGAGGAGGTCAATGGGACAACATAGCCGCCATGTTGCAGCACGCATGGAGGCGGCAGCAGCAGGAGGTCGGCATGAAGCCGGCTTGGGCCCGAGTGCGAGGACCAGCAGGGGCAGTCATCATGTCAATAAGGAGGGCTACGTGGACATGGCCTGCGTGGCACACTTTCGTCTCAAAGGAGGGTTTCGTCCTGAACATGCAGGAGGTGTGCCCCATGGACATCGCGGCGATGGTGCGCAAGGACGTGCAGGCAACCCTCTGGGAGGAATGGACGCAGGCGGAGGAGTTCAAGAGCCTGGGCCCAATGCCGTTGTTGGCGCCAGCAGTCGCGCAGCTACGTGCACGTGATTTCCCGAAGCATGCGAGGAATGCGGCGAAGAAGGTCTTCGTCGGAGGCGCGTGGACTATGGAGAAGCTGTGCAGGTGCAACATCGTACCCACGGACATTTGCTTGGCCTGTGGAGAGGCGGTGGGCACCGAGCATCATCGGTACTACAAATGCCAGGCGCTCAGGAGCCAGAGGTTGCAGGCGCAGGCGGACTGGCAGTACGTGGCGGAGCAGCAGGACACCAACATGCTGTGGACGCGCGGGCTGGTGAGGTCGCCAGAGGCGGACTGGAAGTTCGTGGGGATCGAGGAGGACCAGTACTACGGACAAGTGGTCGACGGTGACGAGGACTACTTCACAGGCGACATCGTCTGCGACGGCTCGAAGCTCGGATACAGCGACTGGGCGCAGACGGGCTGGGCAGCGATGTCCCTCAACGACAACGGCGCCGCGAAGATGCAGATGTGGGGTCCGCTGCCGTGCTCGCTACCGATCCACAGGAGGGTTAAGAGAGCCGAGATGTGGGCCTTCCTCAAGGTGCTGGAACGGATGCTGCCGCCAGGGCCGCCAGGGGACGTGGAGGGCTTGCAGAGAGGAGAGCGGTTGTGCACGAGCTGGAAGCGCCCACGCGCAGACCTGTGGCGAAGGATCTGGCATAAGGTGAAGGACCTGGACCTGGACATTCATTGCGTGAAGCACGTAAAGGCCCACAGGTCCAAGAGCAGGATCGGGCAGCTCGAGGGTGGGGACCTGAAGATTGCGAAGGGCAACAGCGAGGTGGACCTGCTGGCAAAGGTGGGCGCGGGGATGGACGCACACTACGGCAAGCACCAAGCGCTGGAGGACCTTGCAGGGCGAGTACGTTGGGCGCTGCAGAACATTGGTTGGTGGTACCAAAAGATGGGCGGTACGTGGCCAGACGTGCCGCCCAAAGAGAAAGGTGTGCCGAGGCGAAGAGTGCCGAAGCCGATGCTGGCCCTGACCGAGCACGACGTTGTGGAGAAGGGAGGCTGGCAGGTGTGCATGAGGTGTGGCTTTCATGCGGCGTCCAAGCGGATGCGCCTGAAGATGTGGCAAGCGGAATGCGCACGACCACTCTGGCAGGCAACAGGCACGTGCAGTGCGGGGACAGGCAGCTCGCTGGAGGCCAGCGTAGCCATCGCAGCGGGGGCCGCAGCTGCAGCAGCACCAGCAGCAGCACGGCCTGGAGAACAACACGAAGTACATGCTGTGCCTGAGGTGCAGGGCAGGCCGCATCGTGTGGAAGTCCATGGCCCGTACGTGGTGTGCGTGGTGTGCGGGGCTCACTCGGCACGGCGTCGGGCGGGTCCCGGGGTTGCCTGCCCAGGCCCGCTGGCGCCCCGTGGGCGGTCCACCAAGGATGACGCGAAGAGGAAGAAGCGGGGCAGGATCCTGGCGGGTAAGAACCCGCAGAATGGCAAGCCGATGGAGCAGGGCGCCGTCCTGCCAGCTCGGCGAGGGGCATGAGGAGCAGCTCCAGAAGTTGCAGGGGGAGGGGGGGGGGGGGGCGTTCAACTATGTGAGCATGGTGAACGTGAAGTCCGAGCTGGACAGCTGGACCAGGCCAATCAGGCCTGAGGCTGGCCGCAGTCTGCGGTGGACGAGCCCTGTGGCGGGATCCGCTGGGGGCTTGGGGGAGAAAAAAAAAGCTTCTTGGGGGCCTCTTGGGGGCCTCTTGGGGCCTCTTGGGGCCTCTTGGGGGCCTCTTGGGGGCCTCTTGGGGACCTCTTGGGGCCTCTTCTTGGGGGCATCTTGGGGGCCCCTTGGAGGCCTCTTGGGAGCCTCCTGGGGGCCTCTTGGGGCCATCTTGGGGCCTCTTGCGACCTTCTCAGAAGCGCAACTGAGCGCTGCCCCCTGAGAAGGACAAAATGAGCCCAACACCTTCGTACAATCAATGATTTTGCTATGAAGGAAGATGAGCGCTGCCCCCTCAGAAGCCCAAAATGGGCCCACAACCCTAGTAAAATCAATGATTTTTGCTTCAGAGACGAGCTGAGACACCAAACTCCCCCCCCCACCCCCCCCCTCGGGGCCAGGTGAGGGTCGTCGTTTTCTGGCCCTCCCAGACGTCGAAAAAGACCCCCCTGACGACCCGCGGAACTCCCTCTCCAGGTCCAGGGGGAGGGGGTAGGGGGAGGGGTAGACCCCTCCCCGAAGGGGAAGAAGGGGGGTTGAGGACAGAGAGAGCTCTCTAAACCACTCACGCCCAAAGGGCTGGTGGGATTCCTGGATCACCCACCTGCGGAAGCCTCCACGTGTTCTCACCAGCTGAGGTGTGACGAGTCCAGGCATAGGCGTGATTGTGGATCCAACTTGCATCATGCAGCACCGCAATCACCTCACTGACATATCCCCTGACTACAGTCGGGGCCCTGAAGAAGGAACCCTTTTCGTTGGGGAGGGGCTCCGTGTTCCTTGATTGTTTCACAGTTTGCCTTAGGTTTTCCTGAGAGTTTTCGATGAGAAATCGAATTTTAACTGATGGGAAAAAAGGGGCCTCGTTCCTTATTTTGGGTTCCTTAGGTCAACGCCCCGACTGTAGGCGTGAGTGTGGATCCAACTTGCATCATGCAGCACCGCAATCACCTCACTGACATATCCCCCGACTCTAGCCCACTTGGTTTTCGGCGCGTGCACCTCGGAACGGAGAAGCGACCACGCTCGAACCACCCTGGGGTGCGGGGATGGAGCCGATCGCCACACTAACGGCCACTCGAAAACCAGTTGACGCCTCATTACTAAAGCCTCGGGGGTGGATAGACCTCCTACCCTGACACGTCGATTGAGGAATTGGCCGTTTTCGGTTCGTGAGAGGGCGTCGTGCCCGTATTTTTTGCGGGTCCAGGTGCGTCGATTTCGGTCCCAGGCCGTTTTCACTAAGGGGAGGTTTACTAAAGGGAGGTTTGTCCACCGCCGAAAGCCGGTTCCTTGCGACCCATGTGAAGCGCCAGAATCGAAGTCAAACACCTACCAGCTCCTTCACCAGCGATGCTCTTGGCAGCCTGACGCCTAAGAGAAGTGATAACAGAAGGGGGCAGCCGTTACATTGGTGGCCGAAATTACGAAGCCTGAGGGAGGGCCCCTGTGGTCCACAATACTTGAGTA
>CAUYUJ010020593.1:484678-504678 GCA_963575745.1 Prorocentrum cordatum | reverse complement strand
CCTTCTTGTTCAACCACTTGAGGTTGCCACTGTTGGCATGCGACACAGGTGCGCTAGGCTGCTTGCTTAACCCCGCGGTATGCCGTGCTCTGCTCGGGTGGCCCGTTTACCTCTGGCCTTTGGCGCGACGAGGTGCAATTCATCTGCCTTCCCGGTGGTCTCGCCCTTGGAACGGTTGCACTTCAGCCGCCTGGCACACCTGGCACCTCTTGCAGCTCTTCCTTCAGTCCCCGGCGCCCCTCGGCGACAGCTCCGGCGGCCGCTAGTTCGCGCGCTTCGGTAATTCGGTTTGGCTCGTGACGCCGCCTGCGCTCCCGCTTGCGGCAGCGACGGAACAGAAAACCCACCAGCCCATCCAGAAGCGATGCCCAGGCGAATTGCCCTAATCAGGCATGCGGGTGAGCACGCAGTGGAAAAAAGGCGAGGAAGCCATCGTACCCCAAACGGGAAAGGATTGACGAGGAACCAGGGGAGGCGGGGGAGCAGGAGGAACACGAGGGCGATGGGGGGAGGAAGGAGGAGGGAGGAGGGAAAAGGGAAAAGGGCGGAGAAACGGGTGGATGGGTAAGAGGAGAACGAAACAGAAGAATAATATGATGATGAGGAGGAGGAGGAGGAGGAGGAGGAAAAGGAAGAGGAGGATGGCGAGCAAAAAGGCCAGATGCCTCTTGGATGCTTCTCGGAGTCTCTTCGGACTTTTTCTCCGAGGGCTTCTTGCAGTACGTTTGGGGCGTCTTGGGGGTCCCCTGGCAGTCCCGGGGGCCTCTTGAGGCGTCTTGGATGCCTCAGGGGCTTCCTGGGCATCTCTTGGGGTCGTCTTGGGGCACCCTCGGGGGTCATCTTGGGGCCATATTGGAAGATCGATCAAAGGAAGGGGTTCCCTGATTAGCCTCCCTCAGGAGGCAACGATGTGGCCAAAACCTTAGTAACATAGATGGTGTTGGCCTTCTCGCTGATGTCTCTTGAGGCGTCTTGGCTGCCTTCGGGCGGCCTCTTGGGGTCTCTTGGAGGTTTCTTGGGAGCCTCTTGAGGGCCTCTTGGAGGCCTCTCGGGGCCTCCTGTGCACCTCTTGGGGCCGTCATGTGGCACGATCAAAGGACGGGTCGTGCTCGATTAGCGTGCCCCCCCCTGGGGCCGCGATGCGGTCAAAACCTTAGTCGCAACAGTGATTTGGGTTTCCTCGTGGATGCAATCTTGGACGGTCTAACTGCTCGCGACCCCCACCCCGTCCAGACCCAGGGGAAGGGGTTACGGGGGATGGACCAAGACACCTTCACCGCACGCAAGCCGTCTGGATCACTTTCACCCGCCTTCCCACCACATACGTGGCATCCGAGTCTCGGCATAGCCAAGGGTCGCCACCGGATGGACAGCCACTGGGAACCAAAGCGGACGCCAGGTGCGCGACGCTCGCCGCGGGCTCCACATGCAGTTGGTGTGCTATCCTCGTAAAAAAAAACGTCATGCCCCCCCGTCCGCATGGTCCAGATGCTGATGTGGGGGGCGTCAGCATTGTTCTGGGTCTGCGCGCAGCAAGCATCATCATGCGGGCACCACCGCCCTCTCGATCAAAAACAATGCAAAGTGATCGCGGGTGGCCAGCGCAATAACCACGACGTTGTCGCAACGTGCACTTTGCATTTTTTGACACGGATGGTGGTCCTGCACAAAGCGACTTCACTACGGGTGCCCCGCCATCCCTGTCAAAAACAATACAACGTGCTCACTGGACGCCAGCGCATGCTCCAGATGCTGCTACAATGTGCACTTCGTATTGTCTGCTAGCCGGGTGGGGGATTTTTTGTCATAAAAAACACACCAACAAATCGGAACAGTGATCAAGCTACCCACCCGCCCGCAAGCCGTCTAGCTCACTCCCACCCACCCTCCCAACACATAAGTAACACCCGAGCCTGAGCATGTTCAGCGGTCGTCTTTGGGTGGACCTCTATTCGGAACCAAGGCCGGCTTCAGGTGCGCGACGCTGTGGCGAGGTGCGCCACCCGTGCCAGGGGCGCCACGCGCGCCAGGCACCCCTGGGGCCCGAGCGTAATGGGCACGCCTGGTGCGCCAGATGCGCCACGTGCTCCGCGTGCGCCAGATGTGCCGCACACTCCAGCCGCGCCAGGACCGCCACGTTCGGGGCACGTGCAGGGTGTGTCAGGTGCTCCTGCGCACGTGACAGCGCACATCGGGAAACATGCCGGCCCCCACCATCCACGTCGAAAACCAATGCCCATCATTGTGTCTGGTGGGCCTGCGCACAGCAGGTCATACGCCACCACTTGACAGTGATCGCGGGGCGGCCGCGCAGGATCCAGATTTAGCCGCAAAGGGCACTCTTCATTGTTTGTTTGTTTTTCCCAGCCCTCCTTGGTTAAGTATTCGTTTTGAATAGAGCACTGCTGTCGCGTCCTTCTCCTCCTGCCTCCCGCCTCCTGCCTCCTGTCTCCCGCGAGACCTCGCCGTCCTTGGGGGGGGGCTGCGATCTGCGAAACTGTTGCTACTTTCGAGGGCAGCTGGTGGGTCCAGCGGAGTGGGGGCACCGCGCGGATCTGAGCGGGACCTCCCCGTCCCTGGGGGGCTGCGATCTGCGAAATTGTCGCCATTTTCGATGGCTGCTGGAGGGTCCAGCGGAGTGAGGCACCGCGCGGACCTGAGCGGGACCTTCCCTTCCCTGCGGGGCTGCGATCTGGAAGATTGTCGCAACTTTCGAGGGCTGTTGGGTCCAGCGGAGTGGGGCACCGCGCGGACCTGGGGGGGACCTCCCCGTCCCTGGGGGGCTGCGATCGGCGAAACTGTCGCCACTTTCGAGGGCTGCTGGTGGGTCCAGCGGAGTGAGGCACCGCGCGGACCTGAGCGGACCTCCCCGTCCCTGGGGGGCTGCGACCTGCGAACTTGTCGCCACTTTCGAGGGCTGCTGGAGGGTCCAGCGGAGTGAGGCACCGCGACCGCGCGGACCTGAGCGGACCTCCCCTTCCCTGGGGGGCTGCGATCTGCGAAATTGTCGCCAGTTTCGAGGGCTGCTGGTGGGTCCAGCGGAGTGAGGCACCG
Organism: Prorocentrum cordatum; assembly: GCA_963575745.1. NCBI lineage: Eukaryota > Dinophyceae > Prorocentrales > Prorocentraceae > Prorocentrum > Prorocentrum cordatum. The sequence goes on along the minus strand of CAUYUJ010020593.1, from coordinate 501,624 downwards.
CGCGGACCTGAGCGGACCTCCCCGTCCCTGGGGGGCTGCGACCTGCGAAATTGTCGCCAGTTTCGAGGGCTGCTGGTGGGTCCAGCGGAGTGAGGCATCGCGCGGACCTGAGCGGGACCTCCCCGTTACTGGGGGGCTGCGACCTGCGAAACTGTGGCCACTTTCGAGGGCTGCTGGTGGGCTCGCCACCTTCGAACGCTGCTGGTGGGCGCAGCGGAGTGAGGCACTGCCGAGACCTCAGCGGGACCTCTCCGTCCTTGGGGGTCCACGTCATGTTGTTGCTGCCCCGCAGACGTTTCAAGCCCCTTGCCCACCGTCTCCTTTTGGACCTTGCGTCTTTCTTAGTGACTCAGGGGTTCACGTAGTTATGTATCGTGTTTCCCTTGATTGGGGCCCTGCGAACCTTCCGAATGCCGCTCGCAGAAGTATATGCGTCCATGTCACGTCGCCGCCTTCTCGTCAAATCTCCCAAGCTACACGTGCCCCGGATTGCGCATGGGTTGGGCATGTCGCCAGGATAATTTCTTATCTTGCACAGTTGTGCTCTAGAGCTCGGACCTTTTTATTTTCGCTCGTCGTCGTCCCCCTGTTCCGGTCCTGGCCCTGGACCCAACTTCCCCCCTGGTCCTGGCCCCAGCCCCCCTCGCCCCGCTGGCCCTGGCCCTGGACCCAGCCTCCCCCCTCCCCGTCCTGGCCCCAGTCCCCCTCGCTATGGACCTTTTATTTTCGTTCGTCGTCGTTTCTGGTCTGGTCCTGGCCCTGGACCCAACCTCCCCCCCTGGTCCTGGCCCCAGCCCCTCTCGCCCCGCTGGCCCTGGCCCTGGACCCAGCCTCCCCCCCCGCCCTGGCCCCAGTGCCCCTCGCCCTGGACTCTTTATTTTCGCTCGTCGTCGTCCCCCTGGTCCGGTCCTGGCCCTGGACCCAACCTCCCCCCTTGGTCCTGGCCCCAGCCCCCCTCGCCCCGCTGGCCCTGGCCCTGGACCCAGCCTCCCCCCCCCGGCCCTGACCCCAGCCCCCCTCGCCCTGGACTCTTTGTTTTCGTTCGTCGTCGCCTCTCTGGTCCTGGCCCTGGACCCAGCCTCCTCCCTCGGCCCTGGCCCCAGCCCCCCTCGCCCTAGCGTCGTCGTCCCCCTGGCTCTGGCCTGCTTTCCCTGGTCCCCTCGCCCCAGTCCTCCTGCCCTGGCGCTGAACCCAGCCTTCCTCCTTGGCCATGGGTCGTCCCCTGGCCCTGGCCCAGCCCCCCTCACCCCGGACTCTTTATTTTCGTGGTTCGTCGTCGTCCCCTTGGCTCTGGCCTGCTTCCCCTGGCCCCCTCGCCCCAGTCCTCCTGCCCTGGCCCTGAACCCAGCCTCCCTCCTTGGCTCTGGCGCCCCCCCCTCGCGCCAGACCCTTGATTTTCGTGGTTCGTCGTCGTCCCCCTGACTCTGGCCTGCTTCCCCTGGCCCCCTCGCCCCCGTCCTCCTGCCCTGGCCCAGAACCCAGCCTCCCTCCTTGGCTCTGGCGCCCCCTGGCCCTGGCCCCAGCCCTCCTCGCCCCGGACTCTTTATTTTCGTGATTCGTGGTTTGTCGTCGTTCCCTGGCTGTGGTCCGCTTCCCCTCGCCCCCGTCCCCCTGGCTGTGGCCCGCCCCCCTCGCCCCCTCGCCCCAACCCTGACCTCTGGCCTCTGGTCCGAGCCCCAGCCCTCCGGCCCTGGCTGAACTCAGCTTGTTTGCTGGCCTTGGCCCACTCGCCCCGACCCTGGCCTTCGCTCCAGCCCTCCTCGCCCGGGACCGTGTATTTTCGTGGTTCGAACCCGGACCTCTGGCCCCTGGTCCGAGCTTCAGTCCTCCTGCCCTGGCCCTGGATCCCCACTCGCCCCGGCCCTGGCCTTGGCCCCAGCCCTCCTCGCCCCGGACCCTTTTTATTTTCGTGGTTCCGTCCCCCTGGCTCTGGCCCCCCATCCCCTGGCCATCTCGCCCCCCCCTCGCCCCTCCTCCTCTTTGTCTCCTCAAATGTGCAAGAGCCAGGGCACGCGTGCCACTTTGGTTATTTTGGGGGCATTCGCCCAAAATCTTCCTGTAAGGGGACAGGCCCGACCTAAGGGTAGGCATACCATCGTTTGCATGTGCCGGGCCCTGGCCAGGCTGGCGGCGGCCAACCCCAGCCACGGTGCTGGGCTCGCCCGTCCGCCGCTTGGGCGGGCTCTTGCGCGGCGCGATGCATCCACGCACCGACGTCCGCGAAACACACGGTCTTGGGACGATCTTGGGCGCTCTCGGGGAGCCCCTCTTGGACCCCTTTGCGGGCCCCCTTGGGCCGTATCGGAGCCCTTTCGAGGCCTCAAGATGTCATCGGAAGCGACAGGGCGAGAAAACACAGACGATAGATCCTTTGGTTTTTCTAAGATGATTTCGGCTTCTCGGGGGGTTCCCTGGGAGGCTCCGCGGCCGCTTGGAGCAGTCTTGGGACGTTCATGGCGCCTCTTGAAGGTATGTTGGAAGCTACATTGCGCCATCTTGGGCTATCTTGTGCGATATATACACATATATATATATATGTGTAGTTGGCTATCTGGTGCCCTCTTGAGGCCATCTTTGGCTCAGCAATTACCCCGAGACAATGTATGTGATATGTTTGTTCCTTCGTGAATATATATATATATATATATATATGTATCCCCCCTTTCTCTCTTTCTCTCTCCTTTGCTCTTCGTTGTTCTGCAGCTGCTCGGCCACGACGGTCGGTCGTGATTCTTGTTTAAGTCCTGACGTTGCGCTTGGCCTTCGCACCGGCGGATCACCCGGGAGGTGGCAGTTGCTTGTGGGATTGTTTGCCGTGAGTGGGGAGAGACCCTTGGGGCCATATTGGGTCATCTTGGACGCGCTAACCCCTCGCGAGACGTCCCCTCCAGAATCAGGTAGGGGCAGATACGATTGGAAGAACTAACTCATTGAAACACCTATGCCCAACGGGCTGGTGGAACTCGCCTTTTTGGCTCAGCCGGTACTGAACAATCTCCCTCGCCAGCCGTAACGCACCAGTGCTTCCAAAGTGCACTTCCGATGATGATGTGGCCACTTCTGCTTATCCGCATGAGTACCACCGTTCGAGGAACAAACAGCTGCAAAACATACGTTTTCGTAACTCGGGGCGGATTTGTTGGATCGGCGTTGAACCCCCCCCCTGGCGTGCGGAGCGCGCGAGTAGCCGCGCCGGAGGCGCCGCCCGGAGCTCTGAAAATGTATGTCCGGGGCGCTCTTTCTTCCTCGCGCCATGGCTGCTACCGAGCATGCGCCTCCCGTGGACACCTGTGCGCTGTCCATCTCTTCTTGCTTCCCCATTTCCGCCGCCAGGTGCGGGCTCGTGCTGACCAACGGACACCCCTTCCCGCGACCGCGCGCCGCGAACCACGCACGACCAGCCTGCCGCCCACCCCGCAAAGTTTCGATTATTTCCTAAAAATAGTGAGGACGGCGGGTTTTAACATCTCTACCCGGGCGTCCTCCAGTGGCGCCGGTGGGCTGTCTCCGGACGGAGCTCGCACGCCGCACCCGGGCAGCGACGGCGGCTTTGTGCTGGCGATGCGGTTTGCCACCGCCAGTCAGTTCACCTTCTACAGCAGCTTCTGGACAGATGACGAGCTCGTGGATGAAGCCGACGCTGACCCTTCCAAGGATGCCGACGGCAAGTTCGATGCGTTTGTTTCTGCGCCCGCCACCGAAATCAGAGGGTGTCTCCCCGGGGGGTGCAAGACGTACAGTGTAGCGTTTCGACATCTACCGACCGGGCGCTCACGTCCTGCTCCACGCCCCCCGGGGCGCGGCGCCGGACACCACGTGGCTGCACCTGGAGGCGGACGCCAGGCAGCTGGGTGCGGGGTGCGAGGAGTTGAACTTCCAGGCGATCATCGTGACGGGCGCGTGGGTCGAGCGGGCTTGCAGCTTGACGGCCGATCTTGATGAGTTCGCACTGGGAGACCGTGGCGAACCCGCGCGCGGCCTCCAGTCTTTCGCGGAGTCGGCGGGCAAGCGGAACAGCACGTCGTGGACAAATTTTGGCAAGGCGGGCCTCAAGGTGGTCTGGGGCCACACGGGCGGGGGCAGCAAGTACCTCAACGTTCTCCTGAAGCACGTGGGCCAGGCAGGCGTGAAAGTCGGCGGGCTCCTCGGCGAGGGCAACCTCCCTCCTTCTGCTCCTCCCTTTCTTCCCACTCCTCCCCCTCCTCCATGGCGAGGACGATCATACGTGGGTGTCCACCCAGAACTCGGCGTGCAAGCACTTCGTGGCCTTGCACACCGACGGGCCTTCCGATCTCTCGGGGATCGTGGGCTAGCCCGACTGCGCGGGGCAGCAGACCAGCGACCTAGTTCGGCGGCGCGGAGGGGCCGAGTGTCCAGCCTTCCAGGCAACCGGGCGCCCAATGGCGTGTTTACCACCCGGAGAAGAGGTTGCCTCCTGGGTTCGGTCCTCTCCGCGCACGTTTGCCATGTTGGCGCGTGTTGGCGTATCGAGGGCGGTGCATCAACCAACATGTCTTAAATTTGCCAAGATCATTACAGATGCCGACATTATGGTGTCCGTATTCCCTGCTCACGTTGGCTGTGTCGGCGCGCGTTTTGCGTGTCCAGGGCGTTGCATCATGAGTTTTTGACTGATTTTGTGATGCACTGGCGCTTTCTGCGAAACAACAAGCACATCATGAACACAGGCTTTCTCTATGTCGTTTGCCTCTCACAGGCTGTTGGGGTGTCGTGGTCGTTCGAAACGGTGGGGGGGGGCCAGTCCCCAGATGCTTTTTCTTCCTGTCCAGCCCTCCCTCGGCAACAAGGGAGGGCAACTGAATGTCGCCATGCAGAGGTGTTATGACACAGACGACAGGGCCTTCTCATCGCAGAAAGCTGTCTGGCGGGACTAGCACTAGAGGCTATGATCTCAGTTGGTCTCCGTTTGTCCGGCGGGAGAAAGGATGCACAACACCAGTGTACATATGTTAAAGATAGATGTGTAATGTTGGCCAGCGTGGACCCCAAACAGTGATTTCTATATATTCTGTGTGGTGCAACCTACGTGGTGCAGTCTATGTGATGTAATCTACGTGGTGCAATTGGCTACCCTGCACCGCGCTTGACCACTCCACTGCTCGCGCAAACATCCCACCCACCCACCCGCAACTTGGTTCGCAAACTCTCTTAAGACCGTGACGGTGGGTACCAAATGGCACTTGCTAGCGACAGCGACGCCGACGACGACAGCGACAACGACGACGACGCCGCCGACAACGACTACGACGACACCGACGACGTCACCAACGACTTCGGCGACGCCGACAACGACGACGACGACGACGACGACACCGACGACGACGACGCCGACGCCGACGACGACGACGATGACAACGACAGCGACGATGACGACGCCGACGACGACGACAACGACGACGCCGACGACGACGACGACGACGTTAACGACGCCGACGACGACGACGACGACGACGACGGCGGCGACGACGACGACGCCGACAACGACGACGAAGACGACGACGACGCCGACGCCGACGACGACGACGAAGACGACGACGACGTCGCCAACGAAGACGACGACGAGGGAGGAGGGAGGACGACGACGGCGACAACGGCGACAACGACGACAACGACGAGGGAGGAGGGAAGACGGCGACGACGCGAACGACGAAAAAGGAGGAAGGACGGCGACGCCGACGACGGCAACGACGAGGGAGGAGGGAAGACGACGACGACGACAACGATGACGACGACGACGACGGCGACGAAATAGGAGGGACGACGACGAGACGCCGACGACGGACGACGAGGGAGGAGGAGGAAGGACGACCACGGCGACAACGACGACGGAAACGACCACGACGCCAAAGGGACGACGACGACGAACACGAGGAAAGACAAGGAACGACGTAGGCGACGACGACGACGACAACGACGCGGGAGGAGGGAGGACGGCGACGACGACGACGACGCAAGAGCGCGAGCGCACGCTTTTGTTGAAAATCCGTGTTGCGAAACCTTGGGTTTTTGTAGGTTTTTTGGACGCGCGATTTCGAATTCCTTCCGGAACCGATGGGTTTTGAAGGATTTCGGCGTACGCGCGCGACCACGCGCGCGTCTGCACTTCGGTTTTTTTTTGCAGAGGATTCTTGCGACGGCACACGCGCAAGGGCGTTCGACAGATTTGAAAGAGCGTGTTCTACCGCTGCTGGCGGAAAACCGGGGGGGGTCACTACCGGTTCGAACCCCTCCCCCCCCCCCCCCTCCAAAACCGGGGGGGGTCACTACCGGTTCGAACCCTCCCCCCCCCCTCCGGATGGAAACCGGGGGGGGTCACCGGTTCGAACCCCCCCCCCCCCTCGAAAACCGGGTGGGGGTGCGGACAGTGGTGGGGACGGTGTTGGTGGGGACAGTGGTGAGGGGATAGCGGGACTGTGGTGGGGACAGTGGGACAGTGGGACAGTGGTGGGGACGGTAGTGGTGGGGACAGTGGTGGGGACAATGGTGGGAACAGGGGGGACAGTGGACAGTGGTGGTGACGGTGGTGGTGGGGACAGTGGTGTGGGGACAATGGGAATGAGGTGGAAACAGTGGGACAGTGGAGGGTACAATGGTGGTGGGGACAGTGGTGAAGGCGGTGGCGAGGACGGCGGTGGGACAATGGGACAGAGGTACAGTGGGGACAGTGGTGGGGACAGTGGGGACAGTGGTGGGAACAGTGGGACAGCTCAGTGGGACAGCGGAGGAGTCAGTGGGACAGTGGGGACAGTGGGGATAGTCGGGCAGTGGTTGGGGCCGTGGAGACAGTGGGGAGAGTGGAACCGTGGTGGGAACAGTTCTGGGGACAGCGGGGACAGTGCGACAGTGGTGGGGCCACTGGTGGGGACAGTAGGGGCGGTGGTGGAACCAGTGGGGACAGCGGTGGTGAGGACAGTGGTGCTGGGAACACCAGTGGGGGATGTGATGCGGACGGTGGTGGGGACCGGGAGTCGTTTGCTGGCGGTGAGTAGGGGGGGGGGGGGGGGGGGGGTTCCAATCGGTAGTGGCCCCCCCGGTTTTCCGGATCCGGAGGGGGGGGGGGAGGGGGAGGGGTTCGAACCGTAGTGACCCCCCCGGCTTTCGAGGGGGAGGGGGGGGGGGGGGGAGGGGTTAGGGGAGGGGGGGGTTTTGCCGGGGGAGGGGGGGGGGGGGGGGGAGGGGTTTCCAGCAGGGGGGAGGGGGGGATTTTCGGAGGGGGGGGGGGGGGCGACCCCCGGGCTCCCGAGGAAAAGGTTGGCAATTTTCCACAGTAAAGCGGCGGTGGATCACGCTCTCTCACAGATTTCGACATGCGCGCGCGCGAAGCCCGTCTGGTAGTATTTTGTGAAAATCTTGAAAAAAAAACCTATGGTTTTCTCAAGATTTCGCAAGAGCTCGCGCGGAAGCTATTTTAGCAAATCAGTGTTGCGAAACAATGTGTTTTTATATGTTTTTTGGAAACTCGACTGCGAAATCTTTCCGGCATCGAAGGTTTTTGAAAGACTTCGGCACGCGTGCGCGACGACGCGCGCGTGCGCACTTCGTCCCATTTGTTGCACGGGATTCGTGAAAAGAGTGCCATTTTAGAGCAACAATGTCACCGCATCGTTTTTTTTGTTTTTTTTTGTTTGTTATATATATATATATATATAGATATATATATATAAGTAACAAGGGACCCTCAGGGGGGGGGGGGGGACACCGGCCTGCTTGGGATGATACGATTTTCATAGTTAGGATGGGGGTGTGCAGAATATATATATATATATATATATATATATATATATATATATAGATATATATATATATTTATATATATATAGAATATATATAGAATATAATATATATATTATATATATATATATATATATAGTATCCCAGGGGGAAGCGTTCAGTCCGGGGGGGGGGTAGAATCTATTCTTTTTTAGAAAAGGAGAATAAATACATATATATATATATATGGTGCATTGTAGGTGGTGATATCTGCGTGGTGCAATTGAATGTGAGTTCCTCGCGCACGGCCGCCTCCTATGCCCGCGCAAACTTTTCACCCGCCCACCCGCAACTTGGCTGGCAAAACCCATGCGGCGGCGATTGCGATGGGTGGTTGGCGCTGGCTGGTACATCGCTGCGGCCGCGCTAGCGCGCGCATGCTCGCGCGCAGAGCGGCCAGCTAGCTTGGCGCGACCGACTCGGCGGCGGTGTCGCTGACCGCTGACCGCTTCCAAGCGCGTCTCGCGGGCTCCGCTGACGCGCGGGCATATCAGTGCAAGCCGGTGGTTCGGATTTGTTGCATGAGGTTCTTGCGGCAGCGCGCGCATGGGCGTTCGAATGATTCCTGCATGCGTGCGCGAGGGGCATGTTCGGTCGTATTGGATCAGCATGTTGATACACCCGTCGTTTCTTAAGGTTGCGCGAGAGCGCGAGCGCAGACTTTTTGAACAGTTGTTGCAAAACCATTGTTTTTATTTATATGTTTTCGGGACACTTGATTTCGACATTTTCACGACATGTATGGTTTTTGACAGGTTTCGGGATGCGCGCGCGACGACGCGCGCGCGCACTTCGTCCCATTGGTTACACGGGATTATAGAAACGATTATTATCGAAATTGAAGAAGTGTGTGCGCATGTTTTTTTTTTGGTTTCGCGGGAGGAAGGGGGGGGTCGATGCCGGTTTGTTTGGGGTCGTACGAATTCACATTTGGAAGGAAAGATGGGGCGCATTCGTCTGCAAGTAGCACATCCCAAGGGCGGGGGCGGAAAAGGGGGGCGGAGAAGTCCAGCGTCAGGAGGGTGGTGGATCCGACTTCTTTCGTAAAAAGGAGAGCCCGTGTGATGCAATTAGTTGTTGTTCGCAGTGAGTTGTCCAGTCCATTGCTCGCGCAACCATCCCACCCACCCACCCGCAATTTGGTTTGCAGAACCCATGTGGCGGCGATTGCGATGGGTGTTTGAAGGTGGCTGGTAAATTTCTGCGGCCGCGCTAGCCCGCACACGCTCGCGCGCGCAGCGGCCAGATAGTTTGGCGCGGGTCGGCGACTTCGACGGGCGCGGAATCATGGCAACGCCGGCGAAGGTAAACGCGACCATGATGATAACGATATTGCTGGCGATGATGACAGCGACTACGGCAACGCCAGTGACGGCGCCGATGTTGATCACGCAGACGACGATGACGGCGTCTTCGCGTCGGGGATGAATGTTCCGGCAGGAGTTCGACATGTGCGCGCGGCCGACGCGCGAAAGTGGCCCGCATGGTGTTGTTTGAAACGGTTCTTGCCCCCCCAGCACGCGCGCAACGGCGTTCGAATGATTTCGACGTGCGGCGCGAGTGGCCCAAGATTCGATGAGACGGTTGAAACACATGTGGTTTTTTTCTTAGAATATCGCAGGAACGCATGTGTTTTATTCGATTTTCACCCGATTTTGTCATCTTTACGACAACCACGGTTTTGTACGGATTTCGGCATGCGCGCGCGGCGACGCGCGCGCGTGCGTTCGTCGTGTTTGTTGCAAACGGTTCTTGCGGCAGCACGCGCGCGAGGGCGCTGGAACGATTCAGACATGCACGCAAGAACTGTGTTGAACAACTGTGGTTCTTAAGAATTTGCAAGAGCCCGGGCGCAAATTGTTGATGCAACGCGTCTTTCTCTAACATCTGTTTGCGGGGCATGCGGTGTTTGCCATTTCTGGTGCATCTGAGGTTTTTGACATATTATGGCATGCGCGAGCGACGACGCGCGCGTGTGTGAAGTTCTTCCAGTTTTGTGCAAGGGGCAAGGGACAACTTATGATTTATCCCAACCTTCCTTTGTTGGGTATTCGTTTTGGATAGAGCACCGCGGCCGCGTCTCTCTCCTTCTCCTCCCGCCTCCCGCCTCCGCTTGCCCTCTCTTTGCCGTCGCTGGGGGGCTGCGATCTGCGAGTTGTCGCCATTTTCGAGGGCTGCTGGTGGGTCCAGCGGAGTGGGGCACCGCGCAGACCTGAGGTAGACCTCGCCGTTCCTGGGGGGGTGGGGGTTGCGATCTGCGAAACCGTCGCCACTTTCGAGGGTTGCTGGTGGGTCCAGCGGAGTGGGGCACCGCGCGGACCTGAGGTAGACCTCGCCGTCCTTGGGGGGCTGCGATCTGCGAATCTGTAGACTTTTTCGGGGGCTGCTGGTGGGTCCAGCGGAGCGAGGCACCGCGCGGACCTGAGGTAGACCTCGCCGTCCCTGGGGGGCTGCGATCTGCGAAACCGTCGCCACGTTCGAGGGCTGCTGGTGGGTCCAGCGGAGCGAGGCACCGCGCGGACCTGAGGTAGACCTCGCCGTCCCTCCGGGAACCAAAGCGGACGCCAGGTGCGCGACGCTCGCCGCGGGCTCCACATGCGGTTGGTGTGCTATCCTTGTAAAAAACGTCATGCCCCCCCGTCCGCATGGTCCAGATGCTGATGTGGGGGGGCGTCAGCATTGTTTTTGGTCTGCGCGCAGCAAGCATCATCATGCGGGCACCACCGCCCTCTCTATCGAAAACAATGCAAAGTGATCGCGGGTGGCCAGCACAATAACCACGACGTTGTCGCAACGTGCACTTTGCATTTTTTGACACGGATGGTGGTCCTGCACAAAGCGGCTTCACTACGTGTGCCCCGCCATCCCTGTCAAAAACAATACAACGTGCTCATTGGACGCCAGCGCATGCTCCAGATGCTGCTACAATGTGCACTTCGTATTGTCTGCTGGCCCGGTGGGGGGATTTTTTGTTATAAAACAACAAACCAACAAATGGGAACAGTGGTCAAGCTACCCACCCGCCCGCAAGCCGTCTAGATCACTCCCACCCACCCTCCCAACACATAAGTAACACCTGAGCCTGAGCATGTTCAGCGGTCGTCTATGGGTGGACAACTATTCGGAACCAAGGCCGGCTTCAGGTGCGCGACGCTGTGGCGAGGTGCGCCACCCGTGCCAGGGGCGCCACGCGCGCCAGGCACCCTGGGGGCCTGAGCGTAATGGGCACGCCTGGTGCGCCAGATGCGCCACGTGCTCCGCGTGCGCCAGATGTGCCGCACACTCCAGCCGCGCCAGGACCGCCACGTTCGGGGCACGTGCAGGGTGTGCCAGGTGCTCCTACGCACGTGACAGCGCACATCGGAAAACATGTCGGCCCCCACTATCCACGTCGAAAACAAATGCCCATCGTTGTGTCTGGTGGGCCTGCGCACAGCAGGTCATACGCCACTCTTCCCGCCGTCCCTGTCAAAAACCACTTGTGATCGCGGGGCGGCCGCGCATGATCCAGATTTAGCCTTGCTGTGTAGTTTGTATTGTTCTTTGGCCAGGGATGGTAGCCCTGCGCACAGCAGGGAATCTGCTGACACCCTCGCCGTCCATTTAAAAAACAATGCAATGTGCTCGCGGACCCCACGCACATGTCTCAATACTTTGCCCCAAAGTGTATGTTGTACGCTTTGTTGATAGGCATGGTGGGGGTGGGGCCGCATCGGTTTGGCCGCGCATGCTCCAAATGTAGAGGCAGAGGGCGGGCTTGGTTTGATGTTTTAATAAGGGGTGGTGTGGGGGTTGGTCCTGGTTAGCATGGTTCCGGTTGGCCGCCAGCTGGGTGGGGGAGGGGTGTTCATTAATAGGGAACAGTGATCAAGACACTTCCTAGATAGCAAGCCGTCTAGCTCACTCCCACCCGCCCTCTCAACACAGAAGTCCGAGCCTGAGCATGTTCAGCAGTCGTCTTTGGATGGACAGCTATTCAGAACCAAAGCTGGCTTCAGGTGCGCGACGCTGTGGCGAGGTGCGCCACGCGTGCCAGGGGCACCACGCGCGCCAGGCACCCTGGGGCCCGAGCGTAATGGGCACGCCTGGTGCGCCAGATGCGCCACGTGCTCCGCGTGCGCCAGATGTGCCGCACACTCCAGCCGCGCCAGGACCGCCACGTTCGGGGCACGTGCAGGGTGTGTCAGGTGCTCTGCGCACGTGACAGCGCACATCGGGAAACATGTCGGCCCCCACCATCCACGTCGAAAACCAATGCCCATCATTGTGTCTGGTGGGCCTGCGCACAGCAGGTCATACGCCACCACTTGACAGTGATCGTGGGGCGGCCGCGCATGATCCAGATTTAGCCGCGAGGTGCATTCTTTATTGTTTGTTTTTCCCAACCCTCCTTGGTTCGGTATTCGTTTTGAATAGAGCACTGCGGTCGCGTCCTTCTCCTCCCGCCTTCCGCCTCCTGCCTCCTGTCTCCCGCGAGACCTCGCCGTCCTTTGGGGGGGCTGCGATCTGCGAAACTGTTGCTACTTTCGAGGGCAGCTGGTGGGTCCAGCGGAGTGAGGCGCCGCGCGGACCTGAGCGGGACCTCCCCGTCCCTGGGGGGCTGCGATCTGCGAACTTGTCGCCATTTTCGAGGGCTGCTGGTGGGTGTTGCAGAGTGAGGCACCGCGCGGACCTGAGCGGGACCTCCCCGTCCCTGAGGGGCTGCGACTTGCGAAACTGTCGCCACTCTCGAGGGCTGCTGTTGGGTCCAGCGGAGTGAGGCACAGCGCGGACCTGAGCGGGACCTCCCCGTCCCTGGGGGGCTGCGATCTGCGAAACTGTCGCCAGTTTCGAGGGCTGCTGATGGGTCCAGCGGAGAGAGGCACCGCGCGGACCTGAGCGGGACCTCTCCGTCCCTGAGGGGCTGCGACCTGCGAAACTGTCGCCACTCTCGAGGGCTGCTATTGGGTTCAGCGGAGTGAGGCACAGCGCGGACCTGAGGGGGACCTCCCCGTCCCTGGGGGGCTGCGATCTGCAAAACTGTCGCCAGTTTCGAGGGCTGCGGGTGGGTCCAGCGGAGAGAGGCACCGCGCGGATCTGAGCGGGACCTCTCCGTCCCTGAGGGGCTGCGATCTGCGAAATTGTCGCCACGTTCGAGGGCTGCTGGTGGGTCCAGCGGAGTGAGGCACCGCGCGGGCCTGAGCGGGACCTCTCCGTCCTTGGGGGGCTGCGACTTGCGAAACAGTTGCCACTTTCGAGGGCTGCGGGTGGGTCCTGCGGAGTGGGGCACAGCGCGGACCTGAGCGGGACCTCCCCGTCCCTGGTGGGCTGTGATCTGCGAAATTGTCGCCATTTTCGAGGGCTGCTGGTGGGTGTTGCAGAGTGAGGCACCGCGCGGACCTGAGCGGGACCTCCCCGTCCCTGAGGGGCTGCGACCTGCGAAACGGTCGCCATTTTCGAGGGCTGCTGGAGGGTCCAGCGGAGTGAGGCACCGCGCGGACCTGAGCGAGACCTCCCCGTCCCTGGGGGGCTGCGATCTGCGAAATTGTCGCCACTTTCGAGGGCTGCTCGTGGGTCCAGCGGAGTGAGGCACCGCGCGGACCTGAGCGGACCTCCCCTTCCCTGGGGGGCTGCGATCTGCGAAATTGTCGCCACTTTCGAGGGCTGCTGGTGGGTCCAGCGCAGTGAGGCACCGCGCGGACCTGAGCGGACCTCCCCGTCCTTGGGGGGCTGCGATCTGCGAAACTGTCGCCAGTTTCGAGGGCTGCTGGTGGGTCCAGCGGAGTGAGGCATCGCGCGGACCTGAGCGGGACCTCCCCGTCACTGGGGGGCTGCGATCTGCGAAACAGTGGCCAGTTTCGAGGGCTGCTGGTGGGCTCGCCACCTTCGAACGCTGCTGGTGGGCCCAGCGGAGTTAGGCACTGCCGAGACCTCAGCGGGACCTCTCCGTCCTTGGCGGTCCACGTCATGTTGTTGCTGCCCCGCAGACGTTTCAAGCTCCTTGCCCACCGTCTCCTTTTGGACCTTGCGCCTTTCTTAGTGCAGGGGTTCACGTAGTTATGCATCGTGTTTCCCTTGATTGGGGCCCTGCGAACCTTCCGAATGCCGCTCGCAGAAGTATATGCGTCCATGTCACGTCGCCGCCTTCTCGTCAAATCTCCCAAGCTACACATGCCCCGCATTGCGCATGGGTTGGGCATGTCGCCAGGATCATTTCTTATCTTGCACAGTTGTGCTCTAGAGCTCGGACCTTTTTATTTTCGCTCGTCGTCGTCCCCCTGGTCCTGTCCTGGCCCTGGACCCAACCTCCCCCCCTGGTCCTGGCCCCAGCCCCCCTCGCCCCGCTGGCCCTGGCCCTGGACCCAGCCTCCCCCCCCCGCCCCTGGCCCCAGTGCCCCTCGCCCTGGACCGTTTATTTTCGTTCGTCGTCGTCCCTGGTCCGGTCCTGGCCCTGGACCCAACCTCCCCCCCTGGTCCTGGCCCCAGCCCCCCTCGCCCCGCTGGCCCTGGCCCTGGACCCAGCCTCCCCCCCCCCCGCCCTGGCCCCAGTGCCCCTCGCCCTGGACCTTTTATTTTCGCTCGTCGTCGTCCCTGGTCCGGTCCTGGCCCTGGACCCAACCTCCCCCCTGGTCCTGGCCCCAGCCCCCCTCGCCCCGCTGGCCCTGGCCCTGGACCCAGCCTCCCCCCCCCGGCCCTGGCCCCAGTCCCCCTCGCCCTGGACCCTTTATTTTCGTTCGTCGTCGTCCCTGGTCCGGTCCTGGCCCTGGACCCAACCTCCCCCCTGGTCCTGGCCCCAGCCCCCCTCGCCCCGCTGGCCCTGGCCCTGGACCCAGCCTCCCCCCCCCCGGCCCTGGCCCCAGCCCCCTCGCCCTGGACCCTTTATTTTCGCTCGTCGTCGTCCCTGGTCCGGTCCTGGCCCTGGACCCAACCTCCCCCCCTGGTCTTGGCCCCAGCCCCCCTCGCCCCGCTGGCCCTGGCCCTGGACCCAGCCTCCCCCCCCCCCCGGCCCTGACCCCAGCCCCCCTCGCCCTGGACTCTTTGTTTTCGTTCGTCGTCGCCTCTCTGGTCCTGCCCTGGACCCAGCCTCCTCCCTCGGCCCTGGCCCCAGCCCCCCTCGCCCTAGCGCCGTCGTCCCCCTGGCTCTGGCCTGCTTTCCCTGGTCCCCTCGCCCCAGTCCTCCTGCCCTGGCCCTGAACCCAGCCTTCCTCCTTGGCTATGGGTCGTCCCCTGTCCCTAGCCCAGCCCCCCTCACCCCGGACTCTTTATTTTCGTGGTTCGTCGTCGTCCCCTTGGCTCTGGCCTGCTTCCCCTGGCCCCCTCGCCCCAGTCCTCCTGCCCTGGCCCTGAACCCAGCCTCCCTCCTTGGCTCTGGCGCCCCCTGGCCCTGGCCCCAGCCCCCCTCGCCCCGGACTCTGTATTTTCAGGATTCGTGGTTTGTCGTCGTTCCCTGGCTGTGGCCCGCTTCCCCTCGCCCCCGTCCCCCTGGCTGTGGCCCGCCCCCCCTCGCCCCCTCGCCCCAACCCTGACCTCTGGCCTCTGGTCCGAGCCCCAGCCCTCTGGCCCTGGCTGAACTCAGCTTGTTTGCTGGCCTTGGCCCCACTCGCCCCGACCCTGGCCTTCGCTCCAGCCCTCCTCGCCCGGGACCGTGTATTTTCGTGGTTCGAACCCGGACCTCTGGCCCCTGGTCCGAGCTTCAGTCCTCCTGCCCTGGCCCTGGACCCCCACTCGCCCCAGCCCTGGCCTTGGCCCCAGCCCTCCTCGCCCCGGACCCTTTTGATTTTCGTGGTTCCGTCCCCCTGGCTCTGGCCCCCCATCCCCTGGCCATCTCGCCCCCCCCTCGCCCCTCCTCCACGCGTGCCACTTTGATTATTTTGGGGGCATTCGCCCAAAATCTTCCTTTAAGGGGACAGGCTCGACCTAAGGGTAGGCAGACCATCGTTTGCATGTGCGGGGCCCCGGCCAGGCCGGCGGCGGCCAACCCCAGCCACGGTGCTGGGCTCGCCCGTCCGCCGCTTGGGCGGGCTCTTGCGCGGCGCGATGCCTCCACGCACCGACGTCCGAGAAACACACGGTCTTGGGGCGATATTGGGCGCTCTCGGGGGGCCCCTCTTGGACCCCTTTTCGGGCCCCCTTGGGCCGTATCGGAGCCTCTTCGAGGCCTCAAGATGTCATCGGAAGCGACGGGGCGAGAAAACACAGACGATGGATCCTTTGGTTTTTGTAGGATGATTTCGGCTTCTCGGGGGGGTCCCTGGGAGGCTCCGCGGCCGCTTGGAGCAGTCTTGGGACGTTCATGGCGCCTCTTGAAGGTATGTTGGAAGCTATATTGCGCCATCTTGGGCTATCTTGTGCGATATATATATATATATATATATATATATATATATATGTGTGTAGTTGGCTATCTGGTGCCCTCTTGAGGCCATCTTTGGCTTAGCAATTACCTCGAGACAATGTATGTGATCTGTTTGTTCCTTCGTGATTATATATATATATATAGTTTTATTCCCCCCTCTCTCTCTTTCTCTCTCCTTTGCTCTTCGTTGTTCTGCAGCTGCTCGGCCACGACGGTCGGTCGCGATTTTTGTTTAAGACCTGACGCTGCGCTTGGCCATGGCACTGGCGGATCACCCGGGAGGTGGCAGTTGCTTGTGGGATTGTTTGCCGTGAGTGGGGAGAGCCCTTTGGGGCCATATTGGGTCATCCTGGACACGCTAACCCCTCGCGAGACGTCCCCTCCAGAATCAGGTAGGGGCAGATACGATTGGAAGAACTAACTCATTGAAACACCTATGCCCAACGGGTTGGTGGAACTCGCCTTTTTGGCTCAGCCAGTACTGAACAATCTCCCTTGCCAGCCGTAACGCACCAGTGCTTCCAACGTGCACTTCCGATGATTATGTGGCCACTTCTGCTTATCAGCATGAGTACCACCATTCGAGGAACAAACAGCTGCAAAACATACACTTTCGTAACTCCGGGCGGATTTGTTGGATCGGCGCTGGACCCCCCCCCCTGGCGCGCGGAGCGCGCGAGTGGCCGCGCCGGAGGCGCCGCGCGGAGCTCTGAAAATGTATGTCTGGGTCGCTTTTTCTTCCTCGCGCCATGGCTGCTACCGAGCATGCTCCTCCCGTGGACACCTGTGCGCTGTCCATCTCTACCCGGGCGTCCTCCAG